>CM075484.1:19562500-20162500 GCA_037950665.1 Hypophthalmichthys nobilis
ATGCTAGTCGATGAGTTGAATTTCCTCCACAGGAACTACATAAATTTATCCACTAACTGTTCAGAAACGTCCAGATGCATTCTAAAAGTTGTAACTTTCTCTCCATCAGTGTCCGACTCCGTTTTGAACAATGTAAGTCTGAACGCCGTTACTGACAATCGTCATTTTGGCTGCGTGAGATGTGCCAGCTTTGTTGTTGTTGAGCAACCGAAGTGTGAGCTGTTAAAGCGAGTGGGCAACCGTGCCTAGTGTGAGTACACCCTTATATTACATATATTATAGGTCTCCTTTAATATCAAATGTAAATGGGCTGCCACTGGTCATATAAAATAGTAAAAGCATCCTAGTTCTGAAACCCAACCAAACCAGTGACAAACAGAATCAGGGCTGCACCAAAAGCTCTAGTGTAAAAGCTAGAGAAGGGCCAGCTGTGTGAACTTTGCGAGTCAGAATGCTGGGGAGCACAGAGGGACTTAATTCGTCACCATAGGGAGGAGAATGTGAACTGTAAATCCTTTTGGGCTTCTCTTCTCATCTCTTCCATCTTCTATCCATCCATACCAACATCCTTCTTTTGATTCCAAGCACATCTACAATCATTCTCACTCCACAAGCTCCTCCATTCTGTCTTTTCTGTCTCTCTCTCTCTCTACCTCCATCTCCTCTGTCTGCATGATTATGATGACGTTTTTTCCTCCTTTTCTCCTGCATGGCTTGCCTCCTGCCTCCCTCTCAATCGCCCCAGACAGCAAACCCCACACGTCTTTGATTCTGCGCTTGAAAAATGAAGATGGTGAACTTCAAAGAGAATGTTCTTCTGCTGATGCGTACCAGCCCACTCAACCTCTCTCCCGTCATTTTATCTGCCCGATCTTTCTCTCTCACTCACTCTTTCCATCTGTCTTTGTGTGTTTCTCTGTGTTCTGTGTGTGAAACTAGCGCTACCTCCCTCTCTAGCTCTGTCTTTCATACATACACATGCACACATATGTACTGTACTTACAAAAAGTATTGTGGCGGTATAGAGATAGTATTTCAGCATCCGACAATAAAGTGCTGCTATTGAGGCTGTTCAGTCAGTTTGATTTGTGCGAAAATTAATGTGTTGATGCGAGAGGTGTGTGTATATATATATATATATATATATATATATATCCCCCTGGGTGATGCTACTCCACAAACCACCAACAGAGCATATAAAATACCAAAAATAAAAATCTTTTTTTAAAACATCGCCAAGTAAAATGCTGCATTTATATAGAACTGTCTCTTTATGATCACAACAAATGGGACACTTTTCAGACGCGGATTCCGACTTCGCCTCAGAGCCAGGCGCAAGTCAAACGAGCGCGGAAAAGGTAGGCTACAGGTGACTACAAGGGAGCTTCACTTGAACAACAGTGAACTGTTATTATGAATTATGAAACCCTACGTACGTCCTGGCTTATGTTCTATCTAACAAAATCTGAGGTAAACCTGTATTTCTACAAATGTGCGCACTTTTGCACTAAAGTTTGTATGTGTATGCACTGTGATCAAAAATAAATGGGACCAAACGCAATTGAAAGTAGAGGGTTGTCTCGTTATTCTATTAATAACTACCGATTGATTTTGCATTCCTATCAGAAATTAAGAATTATTAGTGTCATTGTAAATAGTGGTGCAAATATCTAAGCTAATACTTCAAATCTCAAGGTTAAATCAGAAGATTTTTTGTAAAAATGTTTCTGTAACAGCTGCCAAAAAAATAGTATATAGCTCCACTGTGGTTTTTAACAAATTTTAAAAAAAAAAACAAAAAAAAAACTTTTCAAAACATCCCCCCCTCTGTTTTCTTTCTCAAATCGCACCCTGTATATATATATATATATATATATATATATATATAAATATATACACAAATGAAGCCTTGGTGAGAATCTTTCTTTTCTCACATTATGATATTTCAACTCAGATTAATATTTAATGTCCATTTATTTATTTATTTATTTATTTATTTATTTGGTAAGTAGTCATGTAATCAACAAAATTATGCATGGTCTGCTGATAATTATTGCAAAATAACCCCCTTCATGATGAAATAAGACCACTCTGACCACTCTGTCCTGATTACCCTATCAAGGTTTATTTTGCATCTCTACATTATCCTCTATGTATTCGTTATTCGCTGCTTATAATGTAATTGTGTTGTTGTTCCTATCTTTTCTGTTTGGCGTAGTCACATTCTCTGCATCTTTTCCTCCCCAAACTTCTAGCTATCGTTTGTGCTCTCCCTCTGTGAGTTTGTCTTTAAATGTGTTTGTGCATAGCCACAGATAAGAGTAGCTTAATCCCATCTACTTGCCACGCCAACCTGAGCATGCTGAGCACTTTTACATAGTTTATTTTTACCTGCCTCTCTCTCCTTCAGCTGTCAGTCAAAGCCGAGTGCTGACAGAAGACGCTTGACTCCTGCCTCATTCTCCAAATCGCAATCAAGACACACAGTGTCTCTAATTACAGAGCCTGTAAACCTGTCGTTTCAGAACCACAGTGTGACACAGATACGCGGCGAATGCCGTAAACTCTTACAGTACTAGTCAGAGAGAAACCGCTACGGGAAAAACAAAGCGAAGCAGGTTACCTCTAAAGTTGACGTGAAGCAGAAAGTCCCGGTAGAGTTTCCTGCCATCGAGACTGCGCATGGCATCGCACAAGCGTGTGGTGTTGGTGCAAAGAGTACGTTGCATTCGGTGCAAGGCGTGCGCTATGGCATACACGGCGTTTACGACAAACATAATCTTTGATTCTGGCTCAAAATTTGAGCTGTCCACAGCCAATTCTGGGTCACAAGGTGGCTTTGGGGTTCCCGCCCCTGCTGCCGAAGGCCCTCCCAATGAACACTGAAACTTTTGCTCCCAGAAGTCTTTGAACCATGGGTTGCGATGATTATTAAAAGGCGTGAGGCTCTGGAAGTAGCGGTTGAACTCTGGTAAAGGATGAGCCGCTAGCTCCAGTGTGATCGCCCCGTCTGCCGTGAATTCGTTCCCTTTGACGATGCTCTCTTGCGCCCCCCAGCCGTCACTTGCTACCCAGAGGAACGATGCATTGAGGCGTGCGGCGGCCGCGATGAGTTCTCGAGCATCGTCGCTACGCAGAAAAAGCACGGCCACACGGGCTGTGGGCTTCTGTAGAAGCTGACGGACCACTGCCTCGTAAGAAGACCGTTTCGCACTTGATCGCCCCACTTTTTCCGAAGTAGCAATGCAGATGTTTCTCAAACGGGCTTGCTGCTCGAAGGCTTCGATTCCTGTCTCTCCGTAGTCACCCTCGGAGGCAACAGTGGAAACGTAGGTCCAGTTGAAGGCACGCAGGATCTCCGCCATGGCCTTTGCCTGGTAGAAGTCTGGAGGGACGGTGCGTGCGAAGTAGTCGTAGCGGGATTTGTCGCTGAGTTTGGCACTGGTACTGGCGTAGCTGATCTGAGGGATCTGAAATAGCCGCAGCAGGTTGGCCACCTGGGAGAAACACACACACAAACATATGCAGTATTGCATTACAAACCCTTTCGATCAGTAAGTCAGCAACTTATGAATTAATTATCCAAAGACTATGATGCATAAAATATTCTTTTTTTTAGTCATTTGATTAGATCAAGCCACATTAGCCCAATTAAGAGGACACAGACAGGCTCAGCAGGGCTGAGCAGCATGGAAATGTTTTTTCAGCTTGGCTCTTCCATATCACACTCCCCACGCTAAATGTGCAGAAATGCAGAGGATAATGTCTTCTTTGCCGCATAACACTGACATGCACAATTATTCAAATCTTTACATCAAAGCTAGAACAACACTTGAAGTTCAGTCCTGTTGTATGCAATGATTTTTGTTTTGTTTTGGGATGCTAACAGATATGCTCTACAAATGAATGTAATTAATGTTTGCTCAAAAAAAGAGTTGCTGTCATTTTGTTGATTTTCAGGTGTAAGTAGAGGTTAAAGTCAACATGAAATAAATATTGATTAATAAATCACGTTTTATGTCAGCATGATCAGTACATTCATTATGCATGTTTTTGGTCTTATTTTGAATGTTTTAGCAAACTTGCATTCTGTCTGTCTTCAGTCTGGTATGTAACACCCTTTTATTCAATGAGAAAAAACAAAAAGGGCAGGACTTGATTCTGTTCCACTCTGAAATACACAACCATTTAAAAGTTCAGAGCCTGTAAAATTTTTAAATGTTTTTGAAAGAAGTCTCTAATGCTCATCAAGGCTGCATTTATTCAAAAATCAAGAAATAAGAAAGAAATATTTCTTATTATTATCAATGTTGAAAAAAGTTGTGCTGCTTAATATGTTTGTGGAAAACGTGATGCATTTTTTCAGGATTTTTTGATACATAAAAAGTATTCATTTCTGTCATTAAAAAAAAAAAAAAAAAAAAATTACTGACCCCAGGCTTTTGAACTTCACATTACGGACATAAAATGGGTTGTGAACAGTAATTTATATTGTCTTTAACTCTTTCCCCGCCAGGTTTTTTGAGAAAAATCGTGTTATTTTTCCCAAAGATTACAACGTGCATTAGCAGTGCTTTTATCACTTGTTTCTGCTTTATTAAAACCGTGGTTCAACCCAGAGATTCTGTACTCTTTCAGAAGATGCGTATTAGTGCCCTCTAATACATAACAGTGGAAACATGGAAAGCTGGAAAATTCTGTTAATGGAGGGGAAGCGTTGTCTCATAAATGACAGAAAATTCTGTCAGTGGAGGGGAAAGAGTTAATGAGAAGAAAAGAAACTAAATATCTGAGGATGTAAAGAAAAAGCAATGTCTTACTGAGAGGAGTCCCCAAAAAAGAAAAAAATTACCCTGTTTTTTTTTTCAGTTCAATGGAAAGTAACTTTACTTTATCCTTTTCAACTTTGAGAAATTATGTAACTTAAAAGAATATGGAGGAATAAGGGACAGAAGTGTATACAGAATCTCAAGAGAGAGTTTGCCAGAGGGAGGGAGGCAGGATTGCCAAACAACAGGCAGTGTCGTGAGAGAAAAACAATGCCCAGTCGTTGGCGATGAAAGGAGAGCAATGGATAACAATGGTTATCTAAAGAGAGACCACTGTGAGGTCACAATTCTCCTAGCTCTTTGCCAGAAACAGAGCAATATCGCTGAATAAAACTGCAGAGTAACGGGGGAAAGGATTGACAGAGAACAAGAAAAAGACAGAGAGAGGGAAAAGAAAGTAGGGTTAGACAGATTACGGATTTTGGAACTGATAGAGGTAGTCAGCTTTTGCTGAGCCACAAATGGGGAGAGGGTTATGCAAAATTATGCAAATTCCAATGGCTCTGTCACCAGTGATACTAGAAAGCAACAACGCACAACACACACAATAGCATAGCCGCAGTGCTAATCCGTGCGCGTACATGAGGAAAGGAAAGAGCAAACTGGATTTACAGGGGCGAAGAATGGAAACGGGGTGGCACAGAGTTTTATTTGAGGGCGGCCCTCTAAATAATGAATTTGGTTCTTCATAGTTGGTTGGGAAAAGAGCTGTGGTGTTGTTCAGAAGTGGGCTTCTGGAGGGTAAAGAGCAGATTTGTGATTCATAAAGCCGAACCTGCAAATAATTCAGTAAAAATAATGAATTCAAACTGTACACAAATAAAAGAGGTTTAGCTGTGCTCAAAAAATGAACTTGAACATGTTAAGGGAGGTTATTCTACAAAGACCTGATTTTCTGCTTCTTGTTCAATTAAAATTAGTTAATTAAACATTTTGTTGCTATCATTTTAAATTTGTAAAATTAAAAATGTATTTAATCCATGTGTTTTGGGTCTATATAGAAAGCAATATAAATAATTTTAGAAACAAATTTTGAAAATAATTTTTTTCCAATGTTTTAAATCATAATCTGTGTATGTTTATTTAGTTTAATTCTATTCCAATGTAAATTCAATTTTAAAATATTGTGGGTTCCTCATTTCTTCTTGTATTCCATAATTTATTTATTCAATAAACAGTTTAATTCATTCAATTAGTAGGACTGTTCAGCCATGACGTAAATTTGAAAGTAAACGCAAAACACTGACATATTTACTTACTTTACATATTTATTTACAACCCGAATTCTGGAAATGTTGGGATGTTTTTAAATTTGAATAAAATGAAAACTAAAAGACTTTCAAATCACATGAGCAAATATTTTATTCACAGTAGAACATAGATAACATAACAAATGTTTAAACTGAGAAATTTTACACTTTTATCCACTAAATAAGCTAATTTCAAATTGATTTCAAATTTCCTCTTGATGCCTGCTACAGGTCTCAAAAAAGTTGGCACGGTGGCAACAAATGGCTGAAAAAGCAAGAAATTTTGAAAAGACTGGGAGAACATCTAGCAACTAATTAAGTTCATTGATATCAGGTCTGTAACATGATTAGCTATAAAAGGGAAGTCTTAGAGAGGCAGAATCTCTCAGAAGTAAAGATGGGCAGAGGCTCTCCAATCTGTGAAAGAGTGTGTAAAAAGATTGTGGAATACTTTAAAAACAATGTTCCTCAACGTCAAATTGCAAAGGCTTTGCAAATCTCATCATCTACAGTGCATAACATCATCAAAAGATTCAGAGAAACTGGAGAAATCTCTGTACGTAAGGGACAAGGCCGAAGACCTTTATTGGATGCCCGTGGTCTTCGGGCTCTCAGACAACACTGCATCACTCATCGGCATGATTGTGTCAATGACATTACTAAATGGGCCCAGGAGTACTTCCAGAAACCACTGTCGGTAAATACAATCCGCCGTGCCATCTGCAGATGCCAACTAAATCTCTATCATGCAAAAAGGAAGCCATATGTGAACATGGTCCAGAAGCGTCTCGTGTCCTGTGGGCCAAGGCTCATTTAAAATGGACTGTTTCAAAGTGGAAAAGTGTTCTATTGGTCAGACGAGTCCAAATTTGACATTCACGGATGCTGTGTCCTCCGGGCTAAAGAGGAGGGAGACCTTCCAGCGTGTTATCAGCGTTCAGTTCAAAAGCCAGCATCTCTGATAGTATGGGGGTGCATAAGTGCATACGGTATGGGCAGCTTGCATGTTTTGGAAGGCACAATGAATGCTGAAAGGTATATAAAGGTTTCCAGACGACGTCTATTTCAGGGAAGGCCTTGCGTATTTCAGCAGGACAATGCAAAACCACATACTATTACAACAGCATGGTTTCGTTGTTGAAGAGTCCGGGTGCTGAATTGGCCTGCCTGCAGTCCAGATCTTTCACCTATAGAGAACATTTGGTGCATCATTAAACGAAAAATACGTCAAAGACGACAATGAAGTCTTCAGCAGCTGGATACCTATATCAACCAAGAATGGGACCAAATTCCAACACCAAAACTCCAGAAACTCATAACCTCGATGCCCAGACATCTTTTCGAAAAGAAGAGGAGATGCTACACCATGGTAAACATGCCCTTGTCCCAATGATTTTGAGACCTGTAGCAGGCATCAAATTTGAAATGAGCTCACTTTGTGCATAAAATTGTAAAATTTTTCAGTTTAAACATTTGTTATGTTATCTATGTTCTATTGTGAATAGAATATGGGCTCGTGATTTGAAAGTCTTTTAGTTTTCATTTTATTCAAATTTAAAAAACGTCCCAATATTTCTGGAATTCGGGTTGTATGTTTTTATTTATTTATTTATTTATTTTTTTAGATATTTGGATCTTTAGTTTTACTACAGAAATTACAGAAAATCATACCTAAAATGTGAATTTTGAAGCTTTTTATACATAAGTTGCCAACAACAATTTATTTATTCCATAGACAATTTAATGTAATTAACTAATTAATTTTTATTCATTATTATTTAAATTTCTGGTAAAAACCCACACCGTAAAAAAAAAAATTGCTGCCTTAATTTTTTTAAGTACAATCAACTTGGCTGTATAAGTAATTTCAACTTAAATTATATTAAACTGACTTAAAAAAAATGAGTTGAATCTTGCATAATTGCTTATTTTGATTTGAGTCAAAGTAATGTAAAAACATGCAGTTGCAGTTGTCATGACTTACTGATCGCATAGTTTTTCTTATTGATCGCAACAGTTATCATGATTTATTGACCGCATCACAATTTCTGCATTACAGTGTAAAAATTGTTTAGGTCTTATGTAGAAATATAGTGTAGTATTATTTTTAATACTGTGTTAAAATAGGCTGACGCATGTGGTCTGATAAGCATGTGCAAATACATTCCAACCAATTAATTTTTGGTTTAGTTAAATTTAGCAAGGCTTTTCTCATTAACTCGATTATTTCAAACTTTTTGTGTATTGTTCATAACCATTTTAGTTCAAATTGACTGTATTTAACCTGTATGGAGACGCTGCTAAAAGATCCCCCAATGACACCAGTTATGGCCAACGGACTGTCTTCCTGAAGTGCATAGGAACCATCGGGACAGATGAACTCCGTATCATCCACTTTTGTAAGTGAGGCTCTGACGAACTCCAGCGCCTGTTCCAAAGCATAGGTGTCCCTCGAGCATGTGTCCAAGATGTGGACGCCCAAAGCCACGCCCGGTAGCAGACCTACGTCCTGGTTGATCTGATCTATGGCGAAGAGCATTGCCTCAAGCCGCTGGATACCACGGTCTTCGTTGATCCGGCCACATTCATCCATGCCGATGCCCTTCTCATGGATGGGGAAGAGGCCTCCTAGAACCAGGTCCCCATCGATCTTAATTTCTCTGCGGGGAGAGTCTCCGCTGGAAAGCAAGATCTCGGCACCCAGCATCACCAGGAGCAGAGCACGGATCGCGAACCACATCATTTAAGGGAAGAAGATTGAGGAGGTGTAACGGTCAGGTGGGGAGATAGAGGGTGAAAGGTGGGCATCAAGGAACTGACAGAGGCATGAAGGGGCAGCAGGGAGCTCTGTCTGGTTACTCATGGAGATCCACAGCACTGGGTTCAGCCTTTGACCTGCTGACAAACAGAAAGAGAGAAGGAGACACTATAAGGCAAAGAGAAAGCATTGAAAAATAAATGTGAGATCATAATTATCAATGTGGCTGCAGTAGGACATCCCTCCTTTCAGTTAAAATGCTCTATTTTGATAGTTTGTCTACTATAGCAAGCACATAAACTGGGCCAGACAGAAAAATACAGGTCGTTTTTAGTCTAATTTGAGCTAAAAAAGCAAAAAAAAAAATTCTTTTTGAGTTTTGGAGATTTCAGTCTTTCCCCATTTAATGTTATTTATCTATTTGGATTTTTGGAATGGTTTTCACACAAAAATTACACAAAATCATACCTCAAATGTGAATTTTGAAAGTTGCTAACAAGTTGCTGTAGAACTGCAGTGGTTGTCCAATTGGTCAAGCATTTAGTTATTTTTTGATAAACATGATTGAATTCAAAGATTCAAATTCAAAGATTCAAAAACTTTATTGTCTATCAACCAGTGATAGAAATTTGTTTTAGGTAAAAGGCTCACATATACATAGTACAAATCATACACAACAAACAAGTACATGTCTGGGGAATAACTGTGTGCACTTTATACTGTAGAACAAAATGTCCAAACATTTTCTAGTAATGTTTACCAAAGACCATATTTTACTCATAAATCTAAAAATGCCATTATAAAAGCCCATAGGAAAATCCAGAAGGAACCCATGGGTCAAAAATGCTTTTGGACTGCCACCTGAACAGCTCTACCTGTATAGAAAATATCTACCTGAGACTCAGACTTTAATATTAGACATTTTAGGGTTGTCCCGTGCTTTGCAGTGTCAGTTAGTTCCCTGTAATCACAGTGTTCTGTTCTTAGAGTTGAAAGTAGATTGTCTGCAAAACCAACCTGCCAAATTTACAACAGCGCACTCACACAAACGAATCTCAACAAATTCACCCAACGCCAACTCCTCCGTGCCTTCCGTACACTTGTGAACAGATTTGTCAAAACAGATTCTCAAGGATGGAAAACACATGAGAAACATAAATTAATCAGCACAGAAGCTGCAGACAGAAGATGCAACTGTTGAGCTGATTGAAGTAAACAAAAACATTGTGTCCGCTAATAGTGCTGTTTATTATTTAATAATTTAAATTGGTTTAACCATTTTTTTTAATCATGGATTAACTAAAGGAATTATGCTACTCAGGTAATGATGTTAACATACTCATAACATTTTTTTAATGAATTACATGGTCAATAGCAAACGTACACAGCCGTCTCTTTTAAACAGATTTCCAAATTGCACCCAAAACATATAGTTGCTTCATTAAAATGACTGAAAGCAAAACAATTTTTAAACATTACACTTAAAGGATTAGTTCACTTTCAAATAAAAACGACCCCAAGCTTTACTCACCCTCAAGCCATCCTAGGAGTAAAACTCTTACAGTTTACAAAGCTTACGCTACGTCCTACGCCTTCCCTATTCAACTTATGGAAAAAGTGTAAGTGACGTGACGCCAGTTTACACTTTCTTCGTAACTTGAATACAGAAGGTGGTCTGGCGGAAGCTAGATATTTTACTTCACAACTTGTTAAATATGGATTTTTTTTTTTTTTTTTACACAAATGCATCGCTTCGCTTCAGAAGGCCTTTATTAACCCCCCGGAGCCGTGTGGAGAACACGTTTATGATGGATGGATGTGGATGGAGACACTTTCTTCAGCTCATACTCATTGGTCCCGTTCATTGATAAAGCTCGGATGCGTCAGGATATTTATAAATATTTCTCTAATTATGTTCATCAGAAAGAAGAAAGTCACCTGTCACCTAGGATGGCTTGAGGGTGAGTAAAGCTTGTGCTAATTTTTATTTGAAAGTGAACTAATCCTTTAAATTGGCCAATTAGAATTAAACATAATGAAATTAAATGTACAAAGAGTTCAAAAATTGTGTTGCTTTCATAATTAATTAACATTAAATAACCTATAATATAACCTAAATCAAGATTATTTTTCCCCTCTGTTCGCCTGGATTAAGTTCAAATAAATCCATTCAACTGTGTAGAATAATTTTATGACGTTTAAGACCAATTAACTATTTTTTAAGTGTGTGTTAAAGTGCTATATTCAAATGTACATGACGTAGTGTTAAAGGGATAGTTCACCCAAAAATTTTGTCTTTATTTACTCACCCTTAAGTTGTTTCAAACCTGTATGAGTTTCTTTCTTCTGTTGAACACAAAAGAAGATATTTTAAAGAATGTAACCAGAAAGTTGATGGCACCCATTGACTTTCATAGTAGAAAAAATACTATGGAAGTCAATGGGTGTCGTCAACTGGTTACAAACATTCTTATTATCTTCTTTTGTTTGGAACAACGTGAGGGTGAGTAAATGATGACAACATTTTTGGGTGAACTATCCCTTTAAGTTAGCGCAGACAGTGCCTTATTCTGAATTTGTGAGTTTTTAGTGAATAAGAAGGTTTTTGTACTGAAATGCCACAAAAGTGGCACAGCGGTATGGTGAATTTGCAAATCATGTTTGGTTAAGAAACTGTTGTAATGCCAAACCTATTATGTCCTTTTATGTAGTATCTCTTCTCTTCCCTTCCTCAAATGAGCATTAATGTTTCTGCTTTGTTAGTATAGACTAGTATAGAGTTAGTATAGAGCTGTCCAATAAATAGCTTCTCAGAGAGCTGAGCGAAAAGTACTAATTGTCAAATCTGATGCCAGGTATGTGCGTCTCTCCATTTGAAGTAAAGTTCTGAAACCGTGGAAAAGGCAGCCTTGATATCTAAGCCTGGTTTTTGATCTTAGGGCTTGGGAAAAAAAACTCCCTAATCTGATTTCCTCTTCCACTTTTCCTTGCAGAAGGGTGGGCGAGCACAGGCGGCGGCGGCTGCGATGGGGGGCGGATTTATGAGGTGTGTAGGATGGCTTGCTGGGTTTCCACGGCTCTGGCAGCTACACAAAGGCTCACAGCCTGGCCAGGAGATGGCTCAAAGGCTGGATAACACTCTACTGCAGTGATGCTATCTCCACCGTGCAATGCAACACAAAGCACAACACGCAGGCCTCTGGCAGCATCACACTAACGGCAGCTTTCCTCATTATCTTCTTCCACCGTGATTCAGTCTGCCAGCCAAACAGCAACAATGGTGCTCTCACTGGGCAAAAGCTACGCGGCCGCCACCGGTTTAAAGCGTCTCCACTTGCTTGAGTTCTTCCTCTCTCTCCTGAGAGGTCAGTGGGAGATTTGGAGGGCCGGAGGAGAGGGGAGGGAGAGTGCTTTCTGCTTTGATGACAGACTCTTGGACTCTTCAGAAGTGGACTGGTGTTGTTTTAGCACACTGAGTCTCTGTGGCCACACCGGGTGAGAGGAAATTCAGGGCCGCTTCCCCCCTCACACTCTGACGCCGAGCATAACTGAGTGAGAATGCGAGGAGAATGTGTGAGCGGCCCTGTCAGACATCATCCACTAGTTGAAATGTTCCATCCATCCATCCATCGATACATCCATCCATCAAACTCTTAAAGGTTTTAAACTTGTCAAAACATTTAAACAAAGCTTTGTCATTTGTACATTTCAAGTTTCTCAAACTTTTCTAGTTAAAAATTACAGTTGAATTTCTTTGCCTTTTAATTGAACTTTCTTACATTCATTAAGAATTGTCATTTAAAAGGCATTCTCAGTTCAATTCTGTATGGTGAATGAGAAAATAAGGAGGTCTCTTTCTATGTTTGTGATAATTACATATTTAAAACTAAATTAAGAAAACGTTGAAGAAATATTAGAGACAAAATGTTTAAAATTCAAATGGAACAAAGATGCTTGAAGTTATGCACTACATCAGTGGACATTATTTCAAAGAAAAACATCAAAATGTAATAACTTTCCCTGCCTCTGAAAAGACTTTCCTTTTTGTTTGACGTCACTCTTTTTTCAGCCTTTTTTCTTCTGACCACCTGTCATATAGAGAGCAGTTTTCATGTTCCAATCAATTCCCGATGGATTTAAGTCCTGCATTATTTTCTTGTTGAATATCCTGCTTCTCTCAGAACTGAGGTATGGGTTAGAAACTTTGTTTTGTGATGATTTTTAAACATGACACATATTGTTCAAAATAAGAACACAAATGTAACCATGATTATATATTTCTCTGTAAACATGTCTGTCTTAAATCAGTAGAAATATAATAACCAGCTGTATGTTCTTGTACACAAAGGGAGCCCCTGTGCATAATTTGTGCTAATTAATTATTTACATTCTCTGCTAAGTTGGAATCTAATTTTAAGAACAGGTGTTGGCATGTGAAAAAAGTTCTCAGACTGGGCTAATTAATTGCATTTCATAACCACCTGAATTGTAGAGAGATAAATGCTTTAAATCTTAGAGTCTTGCTCATTAAAAAAAAAAAAACGAATTAAATAGCATTTTATTTATATAGTGTATCACCTGGATCATATTCTCAGTACAGAGGCAGAAAAAGTGAACCACAACAAAATCTGTGGTCAAACTAATCCTTGAACATCTTAAAATTACTTATGAAATACATCTAGATGCTCAATATCAAACAGGTCTGATTTTGACAAAGTTCTCCCGACTGCATTAACTTCTTGGCAGTAGGAAGTCACAAGCATTTTCGTTTCTTCCCTCAACCACCTACTGTAGCCTATCTTTAAGCAGTTCCTCTTGGCTAATCATGTTAATTAGCTAAGAGGGGTAGGACAGACGAGTGGTACGGGGTGTTTTTGGGGTACAGAGAGGCTCAGGAATTAATTGGATTTTGCTTGCAGGCAGTTCCTTAACAGCATGCTTAAATCAAACAGTCAGCTTGAAAAAATCAATTCCAAATTCCTGTGCCAGAAAAAGGAATGGGAAAAAAAATACTAAAGTTATTCCTTTTTTCAAACAACAATGCTTGTCTTCATTGTGAAAACTATATAATAGTCTTTATTGGAGAGAGTCTGGATCCTCCTGGGACAGCATACTTTCTATTAAATTGCATACTTTTGCTTTTTATATGAATTCAGGAATAATAGCAGGGCTCAACAGTAAGGATGACTCGGGGCGAGTATGAGAGTTTCAGACCAGTTGACAGAACTGTCACTTGCCAGTGTTGCGCTGTGTTGATCACATGCATGTGTTTTTATGCCTTTCAAATTTAAACATTTGGTTTTCTGTGATGTATTTCAGCATTGTTCTTGCAAATTAAATATGTCACCAAGGTAACATTATGTAGCTGGCTTACACAGATGAGGCTTTGTTGAAATTGAGAATGATTTATGGTACTGTGGATAGTGGAAGCATCAGTTAGAATGGGTTGAAAATTCTAAAGTATTGTAAGCCATTGTTTTCCAGCAAAGTTGTGATTATAAATATATAAATGCATAATGTTACTTTCTAATAGTTACTGGGGATTTTGGGCCCTGGAGATGTTTTGACATGCCCTGACATTTGTGCTTAATGAGCTCAGATGGGAAAGATTGTACCTCTTGTTGGTTTCATACAGATTAAATAATCAGAGATTATTTGTTTTCAATTTGAATTGGTTCATGTAAAAGTAGACATTTCAAACTTTCGACATGTTTCTCATGTCTATGTGGTTTTATGTCTTTAAAACCCTCTTTTGTGCAGCACTAAAAAAAAAAAAAAAAAAAAAATGTAAAGCGCTTTCTTTGCTCAAGAAACACTATGTCTATAAAGGGTAATGTTTTATGTATTTGAAGAGCGGAGAACAGTCTTCGTCTGATGTCTCCCGTCTAGTTGTAGCCAATATGCTATGCTATATAGAGGAAGTAAATACAGCCTTAATTTTACATTATCAAATTTAACATAGCACAATTCGACTTGCCCTGGAACAAGTAATAGATTAATAAGACCAAAGATTGTCCGTTTTATGTACCCAAAATGAATTGTGTCTCATGTTTAACCACTATAAGAGCCAGCGGCAAATCCCCGAAGCATTGGCTGAGAAAAAGCTGTTCTCGGCGCGTGCACAACCCCTGAACGGCCGCTGACGGCCTGGAGCTCGCATCTCCGAAAACGTCTTAACAAATTGTAAAATAGGTGCCATGATTAAATGTAAGTCACATAATTCGGGCCTAAACAACTACATTCTCACCTAAAAAAAACTCTTAAAACTACAGTTCGTGGTAAAACAAGTGTAGTATTGGCAAAAATTGCGCTGGATTTGCTTGGCTGCCATGACAGTCGCTTCAAGCGGAGTGATACAAACGGTGAAAAGGTAAGAGTGCTGTTATCACTAGAATATCGCACGGCTATCAGCCAATCAGATTCGAGAACCAGAAAGAACTGTTGTATGTATGTATATATATATATATATATATATCTCGTCGGGCCAGCATTTTCACTGGAACTGTGAACAAATTCATACGAATTAGCCACCAATTTGTCAAAACATAAAATAGTTACAAATCGCCATGTTACTGTGTTGTAACTGCAACAAAAAAGAAATAGATAACTTACAGGGCAGGTACAAATCTGAATTACTGACCTGGCCATACAGACAAACAAATCCTTATTTTTGATAATTAAAAATAACATAAATAACATTCAAAGCTGAACCAACAGATGACTTTCCCATTTCTAGTACAGTGCTCAGCGTAAAGGAGTACACCCCCCTTTGAAAAGTAACATTTTAAACAATATCTCAATAAACACAAAAACAATTTCCAAAATGTTGACAAGACTAAGTTTAATATAATGCAGCTCCCTGACACCAGGAGCACTCATGCAGCCCCACATAAGGACACTGCCACCACCATGATTCACTGTAGGCACCATGCATTTTTCTTTGTATTCCTCACCTTTGCAACGCCATACAGTTTTGAAGCCATCAGTTCCAAAAACATTTATCTGGGTCTCATCACTCCAGAGTGAGTCCCAGTAGTCTTCATCTTTGTCAGCATGGGCCCTGGCAAACTCTAGGCGGGCTTTTTTGTGCCTAGGCTTTAGGATAGGCTTCTTTCGTGGACAGGCCCTATGCATGCCATTCATCTGCAGTGTACGCCGTATTGTGTCACGGGAAATCGTCACCCCAGGAAAAGTCACCCTAGTTTGGCTTTCTACGGGAAAAAGTCACCCCAGTTTGACTTTCTACTTCTTCAGATAACTGCAGTGAACTTGCGTGCCAATTTTCTTCAACCCTTCTCATCAGAAGACGCTCCTGTTGAGGTGTTAACCTCCGGGGACGACCTGGACGTCTCTGTGAGATAGTTGCAGTTCCATCTTTTTTAAATTTTTGTACCACTTTTGCTACAGTATTCTGACTGATAAGTAAAGCTTTGCTGATCTTCTTGTAGCCTTAGCCTTTCTGGTGAAAAGAAATTATTTTCTTTCTCAGGTCTTGTGACATTTCTTTTCCATGTGGTGCCATTGCTGACAGCATGAAATGGGAAGGGGTTTTAACATCCTTTTATAGTCAACTGTCTGCTGGACACCGGTGTAATGAATAATTAGACTCACCTGTGTTTGAATTCTTGTTAAATTAGACATTTGTAGTCTAAAATTTAGCTTTGCTCCAGAGACTTTCAGTGGGGTGTACTCATTTTTGCATCACCCTAATTTGAGTAAAACTGAAAATTTTGTTCTCCAAGTTATATTATTAACCTTACTTTCATGTTATAAGTTAAACAGATCTTATATAAAACTTAGTCTTGTCAACATTTTGGAAATTGTTTTTGTGCTCATTGAGATATTGTTTAAAATGTTACTTTTCAAAGGGGGTGTACTCATTTACGCTGAGCACTGTATCATATATTTTACACATTTAGTTAAGCCTGTAGTGCACGCAATACCATTTTACTGCAGCAAAATGAGAGCTTGTGATTGGCCAAGATATTTGACATCATTCAATCATCTGTCAGAGCTCGCATTTGCAATGTTGTAATGTGCACTAGAGCCTTTGATGACTTGTCCTTTCTGTAAGTAACTCCTCTGATGATGAAACACACCAAAAGAGGCACCGGAGAGTCTTAACCATCATGCCAATCGATTCATCTGCCAATCAGCAAAGCAGATCAAGGGAGGACATTACCACAGTGCACTACATTAAGACAGCACATGGTTTTAGAAATGGAGTGGAAGACAAATTACGTATGGAGGACGTATCACTCACTGATGTGTCTGATACCAGATACAGCTCATTAAGAACCTCTGTTGTCATCTAAATCTCTTTAAAGTCACTGCATGTTGATCTAGTTGAGGTCATGTACAATTCATCTGTTAGATCTGTGGTTTTTAAACCACAGTGGTTTAAAATGGTGTGTCTATGATATTCAACGGTGCCTGTGATATTCTGGTGTCTACATGATTGCTAGTGCGTTAGTTGGCGGTTGCTATGTTGACTATGTTGCATAGCAACCACCAACTAATGCACTAAAAATCATATGTAGACACCAGAATAACATGTAGACTATTGACTGTTGCTAGAGTGTTGCTATGCAGTTACTAAGATGTTTTGAGTAATTTTTAGCACATTGCTATTTTGTTGCTATGTTAGTAGTAGGTGGTTGCTCGGGTGTTGCTATGCAGTTGCTACTGTGTTTTGAGACTTTTTTTGCCTTATATATTTAAAATTTTCACCTTGTTTAACAAGGTCATACAAAAAAAAAAAAAAAAAAAAAAATTAAAAATATATAAAATAAAATAAACATTATCCAAAGGCACACACAGATCATGTTTGGAGTCATTTTTAGCATGTTGCTAGGTGGTTGATATGGTGGGTGTTGTGAGATTTTTAATTTTTTTTGCCAAATGTATTTATTGAAATGTTTATCTAGTTTAAACATTAACAAAAATACAAAATAAAAAAAACTAAAACATTATCCAAACATTACATTATCCACAATTTAAATCATTTAGCATGTTGCTATGCAGTTACTATGGTTTTGTATGATAATTGCTAGGTCGTTAGTAGGTGGTTGCTATGTTCTGGGTTGTTGTATTTTGATTACTTCTGAATGACTGTATGGGAAGACTTTCAAATGTTAAAGTCAACAGTCTCTATGATATTCTGGTGCCTACAAATATACTACGATTTTTTTTCACCTGTTTTATCATTCCCCAAGAAAACGTCTGAGCGGTAAACCGCGTAGGAAGAGTAACACAGAGAGGTTTAATAATTAAGGTTAGGTTCAAATAGGGTTTATTTATTTCTGAAGTATGTGTTTGTGTTCTGTGTCTCTGCATGTATGTGATGAGAGTTTCTGTAGGAATTCTTTCCCACTATTGAAGCGAGTCTTTAAGAAGGACAAAAAGATCCACTTGAGTTCTTCATAGAGGGGGGTGGTACTAAGCTTGAAACCTGGCACCACAACACACTCACATGCCCGATGGACCATTACCATCAACCCCCGCTAAAGGAAGTAGCTATTCAGAGCCAGAGAGCTCTTCATTTGTTTCCCATGCTTTAACACAATCTCTGTTGTGTTTAGGATGTTTGTAGCTTAATAGTTCTGGCCTGCTTATTAAAAGACTGTAGGTTCAATCTCAAATCACTTGAAGATGCTGCATAAATTGTTCTGCGAAAAAGTCTCTGAAATGTATACATTGTAAATTGTTTGAGTTTTGTATAGTAATGCTAAAAGCTAGTGCTATAGCAACTAGATAAAAGCTAGTTTTAAAGGGTAAAGGGTTTGCTCAAATCCCAACCAGTATCACCAATTGTGATGCTTGCTTTAGCAAATTACAATTTGGAGTGTAAATAGTCCTGCTTTGTTCACGTGCTACACACAGCCTACGGCATAAGTTCGACGCAGAAGTATAAATCAGCCTTTAGCCGAAAAAAGCGTAATGCCTGCTAACGCTGCGGTACGCACGGGAGGAGACAAGAGGCCTTTATTTTTTTGAATGAATGTCAATGGAGGAGAGGTTTCACTACGCTGAATAAACTGCTTTTGTGAGGAAATAGTTTATCATTTCATGAATCGACAGCCCATTGTCTAATCTTCAACATGTTTGCTCTTTAAGGGTTAGTTCACCCAAAAATGAAAATTCTATCATTAATTACTCACCCTCGTGTCATTCCACATCCGTAAAACCTTCGTTCATCTTCGAAACACAAATTAAGATATTTTTCATTAAATCCGATGGCTCAGTGAAGCCTGCATCGCCAGAAAGACAATTAACACTTTCAATGCCCAGAAAGCTACTAAAGACATATTTAAAACAGTTCATGTGACTACAGTGGTTCAACCTTAATGTTATAAAGTGATGAGAATACTTTTTGTGCGGCAAAAAACAAAATAACGACTTTATTCAACAATTTCTAGTGATGGGCGATTTCAAAACACTGATTCATGAAGCTTCGAAGCTTTACGAATCTTTTGTTTCGAATCAGTGGTTTCGGAGCGTGTATCAAACTGCCAAAGTCACGCCCCCCAGTGGTGAACCACTGAAATTTCGAAACACTTATGACGTAACGAAGCCTTGTTTACTGAAATCACGTGACTTTGGCAGTTTGATACGCGTTTGATATGCGCTTTGAACCACTGATTCAAAACAAAAGATTTGTAAAGCTTTGAAGCTTCATGAATCTGTGTTTTGAAATCGCCCATCACTAGATACTGTTGAATAAAGTCATTATTTTGTTTTTTCGCGCACAAAAAGTATTCTCGTCGCTTCATAACATTAAGGTTGAACCACTGTAGTCACATGAACTGTTTTAAATATGTCTTTAGTAGCTTTCTGGGCATTGAAAGTCTTGCTAGCAATGCAGGCCTCACTTTTATCAAAAATATCTTAATTTGTGTTCTGAAGATGAACGAAGGTCTTACGGGTGTGGAACGACATGAGGGTGAGTAATTAATGACAGAATTTTCATTTTTGGGTGAACTAACCCTTTAAACATTTGTTTTGGATTGATCTATTTTTAGAATTTACACCGAAAAAAATGCTGTTTTATAAGAGAAGTCACAGACAACTGGTTTGATTCACTTTACGGCACTTCTCATTCATTTCTATGGTATCCGCAAACAGTGACTGACTGTTGAATGCAGAAACTCTGAACGAAATTCAATGACATCAAGACTGTAACGTGATAGGTTATCAAGGCACACGTGATCCAAGTTAGGCGTTACGCTTTTTCCAATGGTAGAGCCACGGATCCTCGTATCTCCCAATAAAAAGACCATCTCTGCTACTGTTCTGGCGCTGCTTTTCTGAAACTGATGGTGCTGCGTTTCTACAGCTAGATCTCACTAGGGCCGGTTGAAAATACAAATACATTTTCTTTAGGTAAATGTATAGCGTTATGTGACATGTTTTTACAAGCTGTTTTCGTGGTTGAAACACGAATACATGATGATACATTTCAGTATGTTGTACAGTATCTTTCAACATACCTTCTGTTCTGATGTTTAGTCATCATGTACAGTGGCGGAGCCAGGATTTTTTTCATAAGGATGGCCGGGCAGGGGCCAGCAACCAGTCTGGGGTGGCACAGAAATCGTCATTATTTCAACATAAAAAAAAACAGTTTTACTATAAAGTACTGGATTGTTTTAGTTCCTTCAACACAACTGAATACAATTAATTGTACTTAATTGTAATTGAGATAGTATTTTATGTATTTAAATATAATCCATGTTTGTACTTTACAAATGCAAAATTGGTGCCTATTTTCTAGTAAAAAATGCACACTCCTCACATTTATTTGTGCATTAAATTACAGATAAAAAAAATACATATCAGCTTGTAGGCTTCCTTATATTGTGATCTCACATAGCAGAATATTTCAGACCAGAGAGACATGTTCTTAAATGTGACGCATATATAACAAATACATACATGCACAGTTTTTAGGCAGCTTTAATCGCATTTTTGGTAATTCCATGACTTAATTTACAACAGAACTACGGCGCGCATGCTCGTAGTTTCTTTTGCGTTTTATTTACTTATATAAGTGATGTATTACAGCGCGCGCAGCCGCATTAGCACATGCAATTCAAGAGTTCGCGCCGCGAGCACAGTATAAGGGCTGATAGGACAGCAAAGTTACTGACTAAAGTCTCGATTTTACTCCAGTTCGGACGCGTACACGGACAGCACTGACTCGACTACTTGTATTTATAGCCTGACAACATCTCATCTGACCGCAGTTCACCCGTCACCTGTACCTTTCCCGCGCTCGTTTGATTTGCGACTGGCGCTGAGGCGAAGTTATAGTCTTCCGTTTGTTGTGAACGTAAAGAGTCTGTTCTGCGTCTAAATAAACACAATTCTAGTCAAGAAAAATATACAAAAGCACTAGTCGTGAGCAGGGTGGCCAAGCTTAGGCCAACAAGGCCACCCCCTAGCTCCACCCTGTGTATGTCTTGCTATAACTAATAGTTGTCATCAAGGAGCGCCAGAACGGTATTTATTCTTTACATTTCTTGATAAAAAAAAAAATGACACAGTTTGAAAGCTGAGACTGTTTCATATTTCAAAAGTAACAAAGCACAAAGCTTGTTGCTATTGTTGGAAGGGAGGCATACTAATGTTTAGTCAAATTTCATTCATGCATTATTCAAAAACAGCATACTATTTCCAGAAAACCATTTAGTGTCCATAATTTTTTAGTTAACTAGGAAAAACTCTAGAGAGGAGCATTTGTGGTAAATGTGTGTACTACATTAGCCTAGATTCATTATATTATTTACCTGTTATATATATATTTGCCTTAGTGAGATGGTTCTCTGAAATAGTTTATAGTATAGCAATAGTGAAAGAGATTTTTTTTCCTTAAGAAATATTGACGTAGCCTCAATGTTTTCAAATGTTTTCAAATGGAAAGATTTCCAAATTAATCTATATGAATCAAGTTGTGAAATCTATCTCGAAGTGCAAGTATTCCTCACAGATGTTTTGAAACAATCTGTATTGTATAGCTTGCTATGTAAAAAAAAGGTGACTTGACATTTTCTTTATAAATTTTAATATGTTGATTGTTTTGATGACACATAGTATTGAATGCACTCATATTATATTGCTGAATCCTTTTGTTAGATGCCATAGCGGAGGGACACAATTAATTATTAAAAGTGCTCCTCTAACAGCTGTAAGGCCACTGATCCATAAACATGGCACTGAGGTGTAGCCGGGAAAAACTCCAAACGCAGCAAATCCAGAGAGCTGTGCTTGGGGACGAGTCCTGCAAGACAGAGTGACCTACACAATGTGTTTTATTAAGACTTTTTCATGATCTGAAATCATGCTGCATTTCCTGAGATACAAAATGGAGTTGAGTGAGTTTGCTATTAATCGCGTTCTATGGATTAAGATGTTTAGAGAAGCCGGAGAGAGCAGAAAGATAAAGTGTATGTCAGGATGTTATGACTCAGCAGGGAAAGTGGCCCTGCAGTGGCGACTTAGAGAAACGCTGTCAGGAGCCATAGACTGAAGCTGATAAAACACATCATTTATTTAGACATGCATACACAAAATAGATCAATCTTCTGAAACAATCAGCAGTAGACTCCTAAAAAACACAAAGTAGTTAGTTTCGTTTTGGGCTACATGCCCAAACTTTTCCAGTCAAACTGTGATCCCTCCTGCCATGCCGTCGCTGTCAGTAATTACTATCATTAGAAAGTCTTCATTCCAGTCTAGGAGAGATGTGTGTTTCGCTATGTTTAACATTTCAGTCGTTTCAGATGTTGTCTGCTTTAGTCACTCAACATGCGCTGAAAGGGAATTTTAAGGCAGATTCTGAATCCCCTGTTCATTGCTACCCCAAAACTGAACTATATGCTGAATATACAAGGGCTTTTCCAGTAAATAAGCTAACATACTGGGTGAATCTAATGAAAACATGTCCAGGCCACATTTCATGAAGAAAAAAAAAAAATGAAGCCTGTTTTTAGTATTTAGTTTGTTTTTGCTTTGTGACATTTGACCTATTCCCAAATTGTAACGTGCTTCGGTGTTTTACCTTTGAATCTATTTTAGTTTTTTTTTTGTCATTATTCTCAATGTTGATTTTCATTTGCATTAGTATTTTTGTACAATAATTGTTTAAGATAATTTTTTAATCTGCATAAGTGCAGTGAAACACTATGGATTATTAACACTTTAATTGTTTTTTAAACTTTAATACTTTACAATAAAAAAATTATTTATTAATTAAACATATTATACAAATATATTTTTGTGTTTCACAGAAGAAAGAAGATCAGTTGAGGGTGAGTAAATAATCCCAGAATTTTCATATTTGTATGAACTGCTCCTTTAATGGTACAAAAAATAAGATTAAATTTCTTTTTACAAAAAAATATGTACTGTTTTTCTTTTTTTTGAAATGTGATATGTACAATTCTTCATAGGAAAATGACACGAGCCACATTTGCAACTCAACGCAATGTATCGGAGCAGATTTTCTTTGATCATGTGAGTATATTTCCAGTATATAATTCTAGGACATGATGATGTATCCATACACTTCCATGAGTTGACCATGAATATCAGCTGTCATTTTTACCATTTACATGCAGAAACTTTGTTATACTGCATATATTAGTGTTTGCATTTCCATTGTTTCAGCCTTCTTGAAATTCAATTCATGGTAACACTTTAGTATAGGGAACATTTACTATTAACTACGACTTTTTCCTCAAACTCTTAATTTACTGCTTATTAATTATTAGTAAGTTTGTTGTTAAGTTTAGGTATTAGGTAGGATTAAGAATGTAGAATATGGAATATGTTCATGCAGAATAAGGCATTAATATGCGCTTAATAAGTATTAATAAACAGCCAATATTCTAGTAATATGCATGCTAATAAGCAACTAGTTAAAAGACCCTAAAATGAAGTGTTACCTAATTCACATTTATCTGTATAGCGCTTTTTACAATATCATTTCAAAGCAGCTTAACAGAAAATGTATATGTCTACATTACAATTTAGAGTGATCTGTTATCAGAGGTGACTGTGTCCAAGTGATGTATTTCAGAAAATTTATATAATTACTTTTTTTCCTAAATTTTTTATGGTACTGCACCAGAAAGGTAACCTTGATCTGGTGCTATTTAGAACTATTTTAATATCCGTGATGTTGTTTCAAACTCACAACCATGAATTCAAAAACAGAAATTTAAAATAATGTACTGGTAACTTTTTTCAATTATAGCTAGTAAGTGAGTTGAATTTGAGAGCTGGATCAGTCTGTTTCGTGAATGAATCATTCAGATCGGTTTTCTGAACTGGTTTATTAAAAATATTGGATTTAAAAGAATGAAGATTTTCAGTGAAAAAAAGAGGCAAGAACACAAGTCACATGGACCACTTTTATGATACTATTATGGTATTTTTTTTGTCAATTTAGAGGTTGACAGCTTGACACTTTCATTATATTCAAAAGAGTGGCCAGGATATTCTTCAAGATGACATCTTTTATGTTTTACGTAAGAAAGAAAGTCATACCGGTTTGGAACAACGTGAGGGTGAGTGAATTATGACAGAATTGTCATGTTTGGATGAACTATCCTTTTAGAGTGCATCTATTCTGTCCTGGAGGAAGAATGAAATGTTCTCAAACGAAATGTTTTTACTTGTATCTTTTTTCCACCAAAATAATCTGTGGCTGAATTTAAGCCTAAACCTAATCGACATAATTGACACCCCCTACTGTTGGGCTGCACTAGGAAAAAACATTCACTTGAATATATTTATCATAATAATGTGTTAGCATCAGGTTTTAGACTCAGTTTGCTTTGTAAATGGGAGATTGTAGAGCTCTGTAGAGTGTGGAAGTGTTCTGCAGCAACGCTGCTCCTCCAAAACAGGAAAAAAAAAAAAACTACAAAGCTGTTCTTTTTGCTCAGAAATGGATTCACTTGGCAGCGAGTGGGACTGCCAGACTGCTGAAATCTCTGCATATCACTATCACTTTCTCTCTGCATGCACACAGACAGACACACTCAAACATCTCTTTATTGATTTGATGCATGACTTATGCAACAGAATTGTTGTTTTGAAGAGTCTGAGGAGGCTATAGCCTACTTTATAAAATCACTTTCAGCGGGAGCGCCACACTCTGGCACACACTCACACTGCATTTCGACATGCCCATTCTTCTCATTATGATCTAACGCTACTCTTTTACTCTTTCACTATGATGTCCTTCAATGCAAATGTCACATTTTAGCATGCAGAGAGGAGGGACACACTTTTGAATTGTGTGTTTGCAAGCATACATGTGCAACTGTGCAGTATATACCTGTGCTGCATATGTATGAATATTACAGCGCAGTGATGGCATCTTTAGTTTTCAGCTCCATACTCTTTCCATATTAATGAATATGAAGGCAAGGCTTTTGAAAGCTTGATGGGGCCTTGGAGTCTCTTACTAAAGCAGAATTTCTAACAGAGCTCTGCACCCATGGGCTTCGTCGCAGGGAAAAACGCAGTCTAACAAAGGTAGACTTCCTAAGCGGAGAGAGAACACATGCGTAGGAGGAAGAAAAATATAAGCACTCAGGATGCTTTAACGCTTATGGAGATAAACAGCTTCTGCATCACTGAACTCACAAATACTTCAGCTGTGTTCACAGTGGTTTACATGGCTGCCATTTTTTGGCTTGGACTTGTAATGCTGTTTGTTGCATGGTTTGGGTTGTTTGAAAATGTATGTTTTTGGTGACATGGTCTAAAATGTGATCGCCCGAAAGCAAAAAATCCATAGCTACTTTGTTTACTTTGTCATCATCTGGAAGTGATATTTAATGCGTTTGTAATAGAGTTAGATCTCAGTCTCATTTAACGCTCATCTAACTGACAGATAGCCAGCCAGCCAGTTATGGCGTACTGGACTAACTTCTTTACATGCGCTGAGAGGACCACACCGTTGAAAGGCTAATTATTACTATACAGCACTTTACCAGATCATATTCAGTAAATATAGCACTGTCCAGTCTTATACAAGGCCTTCCTGCTTCTTACTTTTTGAAAATCCCACACATGCACACACGTGTACAAAACGGCCTGATGCACAAACATGCATTCCGACGGAGAGATGCACTCTTGTGCACACATGCATAAAATCACGCAAATCCCAGCAGACATTTTGAATAACAACTTTGACGCATGCTAATTAGCAAACACTATTGTATGCACATGAACATGTGCAGTTTTATTATATATGCTGTAAATTCCATGCACATATACATGGTTATAGAACATATGCATTATAATCTTTATACACAATACACTCTTCAGGCATTTCAACAGGGTGGTCTGGTGTATTCAAGGCCAGCTCCTCCAGTCCAGAAACAATGATTTGTTTAGCACACCCTCATTAACATATCCTCGACTGATTTTCAGTCGTCACAAAATGTTGCAATGGTGGAAAGTCTTGGTCACAGTGAAAAATAAAGGCCTAATAAATAACTATATTGTCAAACCAAAATTTATTCAGACACCTTGAACATTTAATTCATTATTACAGTTTATTCACTATAGTTTAAAAAAAATGGTAATAAAATATGACAAGATCTCAGAGTTAAACTGTGTCAGAAAAAATTAATCTTAATTATGTCATATAACACTTAAGCAAAACATGGTCAGGTCAAGGAGACTGAATAATTTTTGGTCCCAAATTTGTATCAGTTTTACTGGTAGTCCACTGTATGAAGAATTTTTGGGTATAATATGTCACAGTTTACTTTATTTTGCTATCCTCACTTACATAAATCAACTATAGTGTCCTGCACCCACTACTAAAAAAATATAAAAAAATTATATCTAGTGTCTGAATAATTTTATATATATATATATATATATATATATATATATATATATATATATATATATATATATATATATAGTTTATTTATTTATTTGGTCTCTATTTTTCACTATTTCACAATTTTTCCATCTATCTATCTATTTTTAGTATTCTTCTAGAAATGTATTTACAAAACATATGTGCATGAAATGGGTGCATCATTACATTTATAGACCTTTAATGACACTCTCCAGTGCAACCCTGGACGACACAGACATTCTTTGCTTTTATCAGTGGTTGAGTTGAAGTGAAAGTGAAGTCCCTCCACATGTGTACTCTATTCTGTAGTGTTCTCCAGGTTAACTACTTGTGCTAATTATCATTCCAAACGAGTAAAAGCCACACCTGTGTTGCGTGCAGAATATCAGATCATCATTAAGCTTTACAACCTCACATCTGACTATAACATTCATTGCTCAAACCTAACGCAACAGAGATATTAAAATTCAGCGCAGACCCCCGACGCAATAAATTATGAATCATCCTCGTCTTTTCTCTGGTTATCTTACAGATCCAGGTGAAGTCTAAAGCACAGCTGCCACACCACTGCTGAAGCTAACTGCAAGGATCCAAAAAAGAGACTAACTGGAAGTGAGTCTATTATTTGATGTTTATTATCCAAAGTGACTTACAGGTAAAGGGGTGGTGACAGTCCTCCTGATGATACCAGAAATTACGTGTTTTGATCAAGGGCACAATGATTCATGTTCAAACCTGCAACCTTTCAGTCACCAGAAGCAACAAACCCCTCAAGTTAAGAAAACCCTTACAATGAAAGGGTTTTAATTGGGATCTTTAACCACAAGGCAATGCTATCACTTCTTTCAGATTTCCTAAAAAAACATATAAATAAATATTTTTTTACAAATATAAATGCAAGACTCAGAGGTCCTACAAAACTTCTGGACTTTTTGTTCAGGAGTATCCCCATCAGTTTCAACCTGTAATCTGCCATTCTTTGGAACATTGAAGTGTTTGCTTGATCAATTCATGGCATGGCATTTCATTTCATTCATGGCATTTTATGTGTAAGTTTAAACAGATATATACCTACAAAAACATTTTACCCAGTGAGTTTTGATTTACTTTGGAGTGCAAATAGGTTAAAGACTTTTACGCATGGCATTTGTGTGAACTAAGACACATCACTAACAGACATGCAAAGTTTTCTCTTGCAATCCTGGTGTTAGGAAGTGTCATTTTAAATATTTTAAACTCCATATGTAAGTTTGAAATGTGCGAATATCGTTTTGCCCACATTTTTATGCATTACCATATGATCATAAATGACTGATGTCACATCATCCCTGATTAATGAAGCCCAACTCTGCACTTTGGCTTATCTACAGCATCATTTCTTATTTTTTGTATTCATTCCCATTCCATCTCTTCAGTATTATAAAACAGCAGCAAAGCTCATTTAAAATTCTATGCGGAAAAAAAAATGCGTTACCTCTGTTAAATATTCCTTTTGTTGGCAGTCTTGCATGTTTCCTCTTCTTTGCCGTATTTCAAACTGTTCCTTAACTCCGTTAGTGTGGGTCCGCACGCGGGAAGCGCAGCAGAGAGGCTGACAACACTGCCCTCACTCATCAGAGAGTGAGCGAGTAAGCGAGTGAGAGATAGAGAGAGAGGGAGAGAAAGCAAGAGGGAGGGAGAGAGAGAAATAGTGCCGTTGCTGTAGTAGAAAACACACACGTCTGGCGTTCGGGATGCTGCCTTGCCTCAGGATGCTTCTGTCTCCTAGCAACAACAATCGATCTGGAGAGGATGCATTTTTTATTGGCCAAAGAGAGAAAACTCACCTTTAAACAATTAATACGAGTTGCACGCTCAAACGGATAAAGATCAGCTACCTAGATAATGCATTTGGGAGGGTAGGAGGTAAAGAGAGAGAAAGAGAGAGAGAGAGTTCAACAAACATTACCTACAGGAGCACATGGTCAGGGTCTCAGGTGTGCTATGATTCTGTCTGCAGTCACATCAGTCATAATTGAGCATTAGTTATATTAATACATAGATCAACATTATGAATTTCATATAAACACTTTACATATCTGCAATTTTTCAAATCTATTAAAATCCATGTTTAAATGCAACAAAACACTGATCGGTTATGAGTAGGAGTGTCAGCGGCTCTGTGTGAAATGAGCTCAGCCCACCGACAGCAGTGCGCAGTGATGTTAGATATGCAGCCAGATCATTTTCATTCTGCATACAAACACATCTCCGAGAGTATAATTATGTGCAGAGAGACCATGGTCATTTCAATTTAAGGTAATTGTTTCGATAACCAATTTAACATCTGCAATCTGTCATCCTTATTGTGTGTGGCTACACTCCTGTCTCATTATGCTGACCCTATTGAGACGTCCGGACACTTGTGAACACTTGAGCATGTTGTGCTTTACAGTGGTAGTTGTGCAGTTAGATTCCTGTCCTTCAATACTAATCCATTCTGTCTCAGACGTGATGTCAAAGAGGTCTGTCGGGTGTCATTAAAATGCAAGTATTTAAGCCTGTGGTTCCCCTCGAATGGGCTGCAATTGGACGGGGCAAAGGCGCATGCATGGCTGCACTTGTGTGTGTGGCACTCTGCTTTGTCCACACTTAACTGCATGAAAAAACAAAATGTTCGTTTGAGGTGGAAAAATGTAAAAATTGATTCACTCTTAGTTATTTATGCATTTTTTAATCTGTGAAGTGTGGAGTGGAATTCAGAAATGTGAATGTTTAATTTTTGTATTGTAAGAAACCACGTACTGATTGTGTGTGTGTGTGTGTCTGTGTGTGTATCTGTGTGTGTGTGTGTGTGTGTGAGTGATAAACTAGTTGGCATGCATGGTGTGGTGTTTAGCTAATGTTGTACAAGAGCTGATGTGAGCTATTAATGCACACTGATCACACAAAAACACATTTACTTAGCTAAATGCGGACATACGACAGACTTCTGAATGAATGAAAGATATTACTGTTTTTAATTAAATAATTATAAGTATTTATATTGGTAACACTTTAATTTAGGGCCCAATTCTCACAATTAACTAGTTGCTTATTAGCATGCAAATTACTAGGATATTGGCTGTTTAATAGTACTTATAAAGCACATATTAATGCTTTATTCTGCATGACCATATTACCCCAAGCTTTACTCACCCTCAAGTCATCCTAGGTGTATATGACTTTCTTCTTTCTGATGAACACAAAGTTATATTAATAAATATTTTGATGTATCCAAGCTTTATAATGGCAGTGAACGGGACAAACTAGTATGAAGCTTAAAGGGTTAGTTCACCTAAAAATTAAAATAATGTCATTTATTACTTATTTATTACCCAGAAAGGTACTAAAAACATAATTAAAACAGTTCATGTGAGTCAACCTTAATATTATAAAGCAACGAGTATACTTTTTGTGCACCAAAAAAAAAACAAAATAATGACTTTCCAGCAATATCTAGTGATGGTCTTTTGTTTTGAATCAGTGATTCGGAGTGCCAAAGTCACGTGATTTCAGCAGTTTGGCAGTTTGACATGCGATCTGAACCGCTGATTCGAAACAAAAGATTCGAAGCAGTGTTTTGAAATTGGCCATCACTAGATATTGCTGAAAAGTCGTTATTTTAGTTTTTTATGGTGTACAAAAAGTATTCTTGTTGCTTTATAATATTAAGGTTGAACCACTGTACTCACATGAACTGTTTTAAATATGTTTTTAGTACCTTTATGGGCAATGAAAGTGTAAATTAACTTGCTGGCAATAGAGGTCTCACTGAGCCATCGGATTTCATCAAAAATATCTCAATTTGTGTTTCGAAGATGAATGAAGGTCTTACGGGTGTAGAACGACATGAGAATGAGTAATAAATGAAATCATTTTAATTTTTGGGTGAACTAACCCTTTAAGAAAGTGCATCCATCCATTATAAACGTACTCCACATGGGTCCGGGGGGTAAATAAAGGCCTTCTGAAGTGATGCATTTGTGTAAGAAAAATATCTATATTTAACAAGTTATAAAGTAAAATATCTAGCTTCCACCAGACCGCCTTCCGTATTCAACTTAAGAAAAAAGCAGAACTGACGTCACATCAGTTAAGCTTTTTCCGTAAGTTGAATACGAAAGGCGTAGGACGTAGCATAAGCGTTTTGAACTGCGAGACGCATTACACTTTCTTTCGTGAGTTTTTCCTACATAAACGCATCGCTTCACTTCAGAAGGCCTTTATTAACCCCCCCGTAGCTGTGTGGAGTACTTTTTATAATGGATGGATGCACTTTCTTGAGCTTCATACTCGTTGTTTCCGTTCACTCCATTATAAAGCTTGGATGCATCAGGATATTTATTAATATAAACCTGATTGTGTTCATCAGAAGAAAGTCATATACACCTAGGGTGGCTTGTGGCTAAGTAAATCTTGGGGTAATTTTGATTTTAAAGTGAACTAATCCTTTAATCCTACCCAATAACTAAACTTAACAATTACCTTACTAACTTTTAATAAGCAGTAATTAGGAGTTTATTAAGGCAAAAGTCATAGTTAATAATTAGTTAATAGTGAGAATTAGACCCTATTATCTAAAGTGTGAACTTTATATTATACACACTCTATATAAATATATATTTAAAACGTCCTGAAATATTTCTGTATCTCTCTCTTAACCCTAACCCTAAACAAAAGCCCTGTGTTCTTTTTTGAAAATATATAAAAATGGTCTTTTATGAATAGTTTTTCTCTTAACACACACATACAGTTTTTACGTTAGAGGCCACAGTATATAGCAACACACACACACACACACACCAGATCAGCTGTATTAGACAGTCCATGCGAGCTTTGAATGAGTATATCTTTATGTGAAGGTGATTTTATTTTGATATATATATATATATATATATTACATTTAGTGACTATTTACACCTTTATATGTATTCTTAAATTATATTTTACATTAGAGTTAATATTATGCAATTTTTACATTATAAAAAAGAGGAAAGGTGGTGGGGTCCAATCTTGAAACAATGTTTATGCCATTTTAATGGTGACCTCCAATAGTGTATTTTTTTTTTGGATGAGTAATGTGTATCGAGGGAAAGGGAATAGGCAGCATTTATTAATACCACGCCGGGTCTGCCACTAAACAAATAAGACTTGAGAGGAATTATTTGAGCAAGGACCCTCCGGGGTATGCTGTTAGTCCCCCCTCCATTTCCCTCTCTTTCTTTCTATTCTTCTTTCTCACTTTCTCTCTCTCTCTTGTTCTCTTGTTCTGTCCTCTAAAAGTGACAGATAATCTAACAGGCCGTTTACAGCTACATATGAGATTTACAAATGTGCCAATGATATTGCATGGGGATACATGTTGTTGGGAATGAGTAGTGACTTCCAGATGGAAGACTTTTATTAGTCGCCTACCGATGTGAATTATGTAACCTCTTTGTCATTGCTTAATATCTCTATTGAGGCATGTAATCGCCAATTTTATAAGTCCTTGCTGGGTGTTCTGAGGTGGAATATGCTGTGTTTATACAAATGAATATGTGGATACATGCATAATGATCTATAAATAGGTCTTTGAGCAAAGCATTACTAATAATACAGTGCATATTACTGTGACTAATGAACATGTTTCATCTAAGACCCCATTATATCAAAACTGGAGTTTTGTAGCTTTTTAGTTAATGAATGTCTGTTAGTTTTGAGGTCTATATGATGGTGTATTCCTTAAAGTTAACAAAACAGATAAGTTATATTATTTTGATTATTTAATATGTAATAGATCAGAAATGGGCACTTTGGTTTGTGGCGTGAATGTAGCCGAAAAATGTAAACAACAGGGAGAGGGAGAGAGAGAGAGAGAGAGAGAGGGGTCGTTGTTGTGTTCGGTGTGGGAAGTATCTGAACATCTCAACAAAGCACAACAATCAGTGCTTAACTGGATCGCCCTTGACCTCTCTTTGCTTCATCTGAATATAAGTGAGTGTTATGATCAGCCTGTCAATCAAAGCTGTTTCCCAGTGTAGTTTCTCAGAGTCCTGCTGCTGGTACTGCAGCTTTGATGGATGCCTCTAAAGCAACAGCCTCCTCTCCACACTGGGCCTCCGAAGAAAAGAGGCTTTGTACATTTGCATGCATGTATGCTGGACAGAACTGCTTTGTTTGGTCAAACGCCTCTCTCTTTTTCTCTGTCTCTCTCTCTCACACACACACACACACACAGATGTACACACAAACACCCAAACACTGTAAAGCCAGATCTTTTCGTGCCGGGTTTGTCAATATTGTCCAGTTGTTGTTAAATGACAGGAGGGAAAAAGAAGTGAAAAGTGATGCGTGGAGTTAGAAACAGAGGGCGGAGGGGAATAGAGAAAAGAGTAGAATAAAAGGAAGTTGGAAAGGAAAAGTGGAAATTTGGTAAGAAAAGGAATGGACACATGGAATAAAAAGGAAGAAAGGAAAGGAAAGGAAGGAAGGAAAACAACATAAGGAAAGGAAAGGAAAAAGGGGGACAAGGAGAGGAAGAAAGTGGGAGGAGGGAAATAGAGGAAAAAGTAGAAAAAAGGAAGTTAGAAAGGAAAAGAGATGGGGAAGGAAGGAAGGAAGGAAGGAAAGATATGAAAAGAGGAGGAGGAAGGAAAGCAAAGTTATGTAAAAGAAAGTAAAGAATGACAGATGAAAAGGAAGGAAGGAAGAAAATGAAAAAGAAATTAATGTTCAAAGTTATTAAAAAAGGAATGAATGACAGAGAAAGAAGCAAATAGGAGGGGGAAAAGGAAGGAATAAAGGATGAAATAAATGAAGAAATGAAAATGAAAAAATGAGGACAAAGCAAAGTTATGTAAAAGAAAAGAAGAAATGACAGAGAAGGAAATGTAGGAAGCAAAAAGGAGGAAAAGTAAGGAATGAGGGATGGAAGAAATAAATGAAGGAAATGAAAAAGATGAGAAAGGAAAGCAAAGTTATATAAAAGAAAAGAAAGAATGACAAAAGGAAGCAAAAGGAAGGAGGAAAAGAAAGGAAGGAACAAATGAAGCAAGGAGTAAAAAAATGGAGGAAGGAAAGCAAAGTTATGTAAAAGAAAGAAAGGAATGACAGAAAAGGAAAGGCAGGAAGCAAAAAGGGAGGAGGAGAAGGAAGGAAGGATGAAAGGAATAAATGAAGAAAGGAAATGAAAAATGGAGGACAAAGCAAAGTTATGTAAAAGAAAGGAAGAAATGACGGAAGTAAATGTAGGAAGCAAAAAAGGAAGAGGAAAAGGAAGTAATGAAGGATGAAAGAAAGAAATGAAGGAACTAAAAGAATGAGAAAGGAAAGCAAAGTTATGTAAAAGAAAGGAAGGAATGATGGAGGGAGGAGGAAAAAAGGAGGAAAGGAAGAAAGAAATGAAGCAAGGAATAAAAAAAAATGGAGGAGGAAGTAAAGCAAAGTTAAGCCTGTATTGTAAAATTATGTAAGTAAGAAAGTAAGAAATGGTGGATAAGAAAGGTAGGAAGCAATAAAAAATAAATTAATTCATTAAAAAAAATAAAAGAAAGGAAGAAATTAGTAAAATAAAGGAAATTAAATGGAAAGGAAAATGGAAAGTAAGGGGAAGAAGCCCTTCCTCTCTCACGTCTCCCCACAGACGTTTTCATGTGCAGAATTAGAGTCAGTGTGAAAGAGCGTGAAAAAGAGAGAGCAAGACAGTGAAAGAGAGAGTTTAACACTTCCCCCACATAGGGTGAGTCCATCTGTTCCCCCTCTGTAGACATGCATGGCCTTAATGTTCAGCGCAGTCCACGTATTAATACGATTATCAATGGCTCATTTATCAACTGCACAATGGCAGCTATGCTCCACTGATTGATTACTGTTCAGTGTATGCACACGCATACACAGTCACTGAGGCCTTTCAGAGCATCAGATCTACCAAAACTAACCTATCAATCCCATAGAAACCCATAAGCTAAACCTAAAAGCTTTTGAACATGTTGACGAAATATTTAACTGTGCTGCTTATTTCCAGAGATAAAAGTTACATGCCACTGCCGACTGAAGAGATGACAAGATCAAGAGTCACCTTGACTTGACAAGATCTATGAAGTACTATTTCTGAAAACGTACACTTTTTCAGTAAATTCTGACTTTCACTATAGCGTTGACTAATCTAATGTGTCTTATGTTCACAAAGGAACATCTTAACTTCATTAAATAAGTGGACAAGATCTCTATAAATGCATCAAACCTAAACCTGTTGCTTGCTGTGTTTAGCTGTCTGTAGCCAGTGTGTGTGAAGGTGAGATCTCATGTGTCTGCTAATTTGGGGACTTTTTATGGCAATGACTGCAGGGCTGTATGATAATTAGTTTTGGTAACGGAGGCATGGACACCAGATTGAGGCTGTAAAACTCACCAGCTCTCAAAGTATGTTAATGACCTTGTCATGTCGAACTTTTTTACTCTGTGACATTAAGGTTGCATTCTTTAGTAAGATAAATACATAGATAGATCAACACTCTAGCAACCACCTAGGAATTCCATAAACAACAATCAGTACACCCTAGCAGATGCAATGCTCTAACAATATTCACACTAGATCAGCAATTAGCAATCATTTAGAAATGCCCTGGCAACCTAGTAATTCCTAGTAACACCTTAAAGGAACACTCCACTTTTTTTGAAAATAGGCTCATTTTCCAGCTCCCCTAGAGTTAAACAGTTGAGTTTTACCGTTTTCGAATCCATTCAGCCGATCTCCGGGTCTGGCGGTACCACTTTTAGCATAGCTTAGCATAGTTCATTGAATCTGATGAGACCAATAGCATCTCGCTCAAAAAAATGACCAAAGAGTTTCGATATTTAAAACTTTACTCTTCTGTAGTTACATCGTTTACTAAGAAAATGAAAATGAAAAGTTGCGATTTTCTAGGCCGATATGGCTAGGAACTATACTTTCATTCCGGCGTAACAATCAAGGAACTTTGCTGATTGTTACAGGCGCAATGATATTACGCAGCGCCTCTCACAAATGTCTCCATGGTTGCAAGGCATGCTCCCTGTGCAAGCAGGGGGTCACAGCCGCTGCGTAATATCATTGCGCCTGCTGCACCCATGGTACGGCAGCAAAGTTCCTTGATTATTATGCCGGAATTAGAGTATAGTTCCTAGCCATATCTGCCTAGAAAATCGCAACTTTTCATTTTCCGTTGGTCTCAGTACACGATGTAACTACAGAAGAGTCAAGTTTTAAATAGGAAAAATATCGAAACTCTTTGGTCATTTTTTTGAGCGAGATGCTATTGGTCTAATCAGATTCAATGAACTATGCTAAGCTATGCTAAAAGTGGTACCGCCAGACCCGGCGGCTGAATGGATTCGAAAACGGTAAAACTCAACTGTTTAACTCTAGGGGAGTTGGAAAATGAGACTATTTTCAAAAAACGTGGAGTGTTCCTTTAAAGGTGGGGTAAGTCATTTTTCAAAAACACTGTTTGGAAGTTAGTCGGACCGAGACCAACAACAAACGTCTAACCAATCAGCATTAGGTGGTGTATGACGTTCGAGGAGACAGAACGAGCAAGAGGGAGATTTGAAGAAAAACAGAAAGATGAGACACAATACAAAAGAGCTCAAAAGAAAATCAGTGGAATGAAGGTTTATGACTGGTCAAGCGCTTTAGGACCCACGTTAATATTAGAAAAGCTTTCCAGCGCTGGAGAGAGCTAAGCGGGAAGGCCTGAAAACAGACGCGGATGCTGCTTTGATTCCGCTTCACACATGAGTAACACTGGGTTTGAGTGTCATTGATTGTCTGGAGCTGTTGTGCTGTTGGCGACTAACAACAAACTCTTGTTTGTATTTACTCTTGTGTACTGTACGTTCATTCTTTGTGCTTCCTTGTCTTTGGTTCATCATCTGTGCTTTATTTTTCGTGAAGGATTATTTTGTTGCACGTCAGCTGTAATAAACAGACATCCACTCTCGCATTGCGTGTGTAGCAGTGGCCAGCTAGTAAGAGTTGTGCAGGTAAACCACTGCACACTGACGACCGCTAGAGAATGCGATGTTTGACGTTAGGGATGTAACGATTTGTTCAACTCACGATTCGATTCACAATACTGGTTTCACGATTCGATTTTCTCACGATTTTATTAACAAAATGAGATTTAAATGAGAAAGGGTCTTTTTATTATTTCTCAGACAAAATGCTGCATGTTTCTTTCTTGTTTGGGTTGATTTCAAATATCAACAATTTCCAACAGCGTTTTTGAAAAAGGGCTTACCCCTCCTTTAAAAGGGTAAGTTAACCCAAAAATGAAATTTCTGTCTTTAAGTACTCACCTTAATGTCAGTCCAGTCCCGGAACACAAATTAAGCTATTTTTGATGAAATCCAAGAGGTTTTTTTATCCCCCATAGAAAGCAACGTAATTACTGATTTATTAGCCGCGATCGGAAAATAACGAGAAGAATATCAAAGTGCAGTAAAGTATAAAAATAAGGTGGATAGGCACGCGTGAGGCAAGTGCTCTGTATAAGAATGCGTACATGCACAGGCGCGCAGTCTTTCTTTACAAAGTGACATCTCCAACTACTTATCTGTTATGCGTATACAGCGTTTTTAGTCTTTGGGCGGATCCGTGTGAACAGGGTTAATATTGTCATCTGTACAAAGAAAAATCTTTTCCATTTTTAGTACATCGTTGTTGTGTAAACATACCCTTAGACTGGTTGCCTGAGCATTACTAAAGTTTTCTGAGTACTGTTAGTGCTTGTTAGGGATTTATGGGTTATGGGAACACCTTAGCAACCATATAGCAATGCCCTGGCAATCATCCAAAAAAACACTTAGTAGTGGTTGCTAGGGCAAACCACTCCACACTTTAGCAACCATACAGCAATGGCCTGGCAATCACTAAAAAAAAAAAACATGATTGCTAGGGTTTTGTGGGTGATTACCAGACCATTGCAGTATGTTTTGTGAACACCTTAGCAGCTGCAGTAGTAATGGCCATAAAGCATGGGATTAGAGTGTGTTAGTGTGTGGCTATGTAGTCGCTAGGGTTCAAAATCATAGTGATATGACTTGCAATCATACTGAAAGTTGTCATTCTCAATAAAAAGTTGTTGCATACCAAAACATTAATTTCTTTCATAGCAAACAGAGCAACATCCTCTTTGTGTGCTGCTGGCCGTCCGTACGGCTGCCTTTTAATAAAAGAACAACTGAAACCAGGGTCCCAAAATCCTTCAAAGTTGGATTAGGATTATTTAAAGAATGTTGTTCCCTTTTTAATGAAGGTGATTCCAGTGTTTCTCAAAATGGGGAAGTGGAGTGTGAAGGGCCTCATTTAAACAGAGCCACTAGACACGCTTCAATGAGTGTTAATATGGTCTTTCATGCCACAGCATCTCTCTCTCTCTCTGTCTCTCTCCGCCATAAGCTAAGAAGATGTCAGCTTAACTGTGCTGTCTGATACTGTGCATCTCTCAGAAACACACTGGCAAAAATGCATAGAACACTTTCTTGCAATATTATTTAAAACAACTGTGTAAACCACTAGAACAGTGTTATATATTTTGTTGACTTGTGTACTTACATTATCCCATATATTTATAACAATGTTTAAATCCAGAGAAATCAGCAATTGTAACCAGTGAAACGACCCATCTTTGCGTCACCTGTCAAAGGCGTCATATCCCCCTACCCTCAGCTGTCCGTAGAAACCATGGAAATGTAAGCTGCATCTGATAATCGCATACTTCCTGTATAGTTGGCGAAAAACAGTATGTGACAAAAGAAGCATGTCTGAATTCACAGTACTCATTAAAAAGTAGGCAAAAAGTGACCTATTGCATTCAATGGACACTCTACTTTCCCATGAGGCCACAGGAGAGGATTTGTGAACGGCAGTGAAGCGATGCAACTGACGCTCATACATCCAGTACATCCAGATTACGTTCGTAGTATTTAGAACATACTTTTTTACCAGCCGTTAAGTAATTACTTATTCAAAATAAGTACCTACTCAAGAGAGTATGTGATTTCGTAATTCTAAAGAATGTTTATGGAGGTTTTTTTCAGTATAATCTCCAAAGACAAAAAGATAAAAGCATAAAAGGATCATAAAAATGGTCCATGACATTTGAGCACTATATTCTAAGTCTTTTAAAACCGTTCAACAGCTTTGTGTGAGGAAAAGGCTGAAATCTTAATTATAAGTTTTTTATGTGCTTTTGTCACATAAAAAGTTTATTTTAATTTTAAATGGTTTACTTAATTTGGTTTGTTCCTCACACAAATAATTGTATGGTTTCAAGAAAACTTTCATTGTATGAGAAAGACCTGTAACATCTTTTGCTTTTTTTGGGTAAACTATTCCTTTTTAACAAACAATAGGGTGATACACTTGATTGGGAGGAAAATCGTCGTTTTCAGTTGTATTCACTATAAAAAAAGTGAAGTAACTACTTTTAATTAACTAACCAACTTTGAAAAAGTATATACACTGTTCAGATAATAGCCAGAAGGCTGATACAATGTTGGAGAACATCCTTTTGAAATGCTGTAAACAAGAGAAGTGAATTATGTTTTACTGTTAAAAATAGGCCAAAGGAGTTTGTTTTACTGTACATCTTAATAGCCAAGAGCATCTTGATGGAGAAAAGATGTAAATGTGCTCCAACCATATACTGTGCACTTCATCTATGTTGCACAAAGCAGATTAGTGTACACGTTTCAGGAGTGTGTCAGTCTGTGTCTGCAGTCCGTGTGCCGTCTGCCTCTTTATCCCGATCGAAACAATCGTTCTCAGCTAACCGGCACGGCCACCATTCATTAGTGCTTGACCACAGGAGCTCTGCTCATCAAACATTAACTCTCCATACTGAATTATTGATTAATCAGCAGCTCTGATACAGCAGCTGTGCACTGCTACAATTAGAAGCATAGGGAGGATGATACACAAAGAAATTTAGAGAACAACTTTGATTTGTTGCCACCACTTGGGTGCGAATTTGTGATTTCTGTGGGGATGTGAGCGTGCTTACCTGTCTGCAGGTAAGAGTTAGAGATGTGCTGACCGGTGTAACATGCACTGAGGGATCGTGGCTGAATTGAGGAGATTTGTCTTGCTGTCCAAGTTGTCAATGTTCTTTGCTCACACAGATCTGATAAATTTGTCCTCATGCTGTGAGGAGTTTACAGGCCACTTCTTCCGTGCCGCAGGGTTAATGTGCCACCTGTGGTGGAGCGGTTCAGACCCAGAGAGGGTCATTAACTTCTGGAGGTGACCCACAGTGTGAAGGCCTGAGCTGGATGCTCAAGCCTGGAGAGAGTGTGCTGTGCTGGGCTTGCACGGCTGCCTCCAATCCTCAGATGCCTATGGAGGAGACATCTGCCACCCCGGCTGTCTTCTCTTTGCTCTCTTTATCACTTTATCACTGAATTTTGATTGTTAACTTTGTGGACACTTCATCTATTTATCTATCTATCTATCTATCTGTCTGTCTGTCTGTCTGTCATTTTATCAATATATCATTCTATCATTATCTATCTATCATTCTATCGTTATCTGTCTGTCTATCTATCAGTCTGTCTGTACGTCTGTCTGTCATTCTATCTATCTATCTATCTGTCTGTCATTTTATCATTCTATTGTTATATATCATTCTATCGCTATATATCATTCTATCATTATCTATCTATCTATCTATCGTCTGTCTGTCTGTCTTTCATTTTATCAATCTATCATTCTATCATTATTTATCATTTTATTATCTATAGAAAAAAATGATAAATCATGAAAATAATTTTTTTACAATCTATCTCCATCCTTCCTTCCATGGTAAGTGTTGCAAATTTAAGTGTAGCATCCTTTTTGCACATTGTACTATAGTAATAACATGTTTTTTGAGCATGTACCATGGTAAAAGCTTGGTTTTCTCTGAATTATCTTTTAGTAGTGTTACTGTAGTACTTGTATAAATATGGTAATGATTTAGTATCATATATGACATTACTATCTGATACTATCACTGTATGGTACCGTACATTTCTATAGAGGACATATGAGCAGAATCATAAAGCTGTAGAGGTACATTTACCTCAGTGTAATGAAACAGTCTTTGAGTGTGTGTGTGTGTGTGTGCGTTTGAGTGGGTGTAGTATGTCTCTGAGTTCTCCTGTAGGTCAGAAAGAGGAAGTTAATTCCCTAGGTTGGGCTCCTGACTGCCTCGTCTCTTTGATAGTGTCACTCTTCTCTCTTTCTGTGAGCACTGCCTAAGATCTGTGCCATAGATACATCCTCAATAGCGCGTCACAGTCGCAGCTGTAATGGGGAAAATGTCACACAGGAGAAGAAGCTTCTAGACTCTTTTCAGCTCCTCTACCGAGCCTTTGTTAGCAACAAAAAAGAGCTGCTGACATATTTTATAATATAAGCTTAAAGCTCTGCCTGAAATAACTGAAACTTCTCATTCAACTTTGCAAACATAAAGATTTGTTGGAGTTTACCAATGGCAGTCCTCACAGGCAAAAAATATGAAGATAATGAAGGCTGACATAGTTAAGGAGATTTAGCAAGCGTTTTTTAGCTAGGATTATTGTGGGCCGCTGTATTGTGTCACGGTGTCTTGCTGTCTGTCAGAAGTGTTGAAAAGTGTTCTGGGCTGAGAAGAGGGGAGAGTGCAGTTCATTATCCATCCTTTTAATATTTAATTGTGAGATTTGATAAAAAATGATCTAACTTTTATGATGCGATCTATCTCATTGTAACATAGTCACATTCATTTCATCTGTGGTGGCTTCCCTTGGGTCAGAGAGACTCTTTCCACACTCTCCAACCGCGAGACATTTTTTCTTCCTGAATCATATCTATTCTAACTATTTGCAAATAATATTTTATTTTAACATATGCACACATTCACTCTTATTTGTATGTTTTAATATGTAAAACACAAAACATTTCTTCTTTCAATTATGAGTTACATGAATCAGGTAAATAATAGCATATGTTTAAAACTGTGAAATTTCATAAATAAGTTAAGTAGTTTGCATCACTGTTGGATATTACTGTCAGTCACTAAACATTTCTATCGTAAAACAGTTGTCAAATATTAAATGTTTAGCTAGTTATATCTTACCACACACTCTTTCAGTACTAAAGCGTTGCGTTGCAATTCACACTCGTCTTCAGTGAACAGTAAGCCCCACCTCCTTTGATTTGATTGGTCATTTGATTGGCAATCTATTGACAGACAAGCAATATAATATACATAACTATGTTTTCAGTAGTGTATAAAGACCATACATAATGAACCGTTATGTTTTTATTACCTTAGAATGAGCTATTTCTATGTACACACACTGCGGGTCCCCTTACGTTAAGTCGCCATTATGCGCCGGCATGTTTCTACAGTAGCCCTAAATGGACAAACACACTACAGAGCGCGTTTAGTCACTATGTTGTTGTTCTTTTAAATCGTTCGCGTTTTTAGAGGCAGGTTGCATCGTAACTACGTTGAATACGCACAATGAAGAAGTAGTAGTAGTAGTTCTCTGGTTTATTAGAAGCAGAGACCGTACTTTGTTAGAAGTAAGAAGAAACCTCATTGCTTGACTGGCTACTCTCTTCTGTCTCAGACGACGACATCTTTGTCCTATGTCAGCCAGGCGGCCACCGTAGCTTCTCTATTTTTCTTTGAAAGGGAGGGGTGAACGCTGTTGTTTGCAGTTCGCAACCTCACCGCTAGATGCCGCTAAAATTTACACACTGCAGCTTCATAACTCTTTTAAATATCAAGCATGTCCAGCAGTTACAGGTTACAGGCGACTCACATTAGAGGAGTCAAATCCTGTAATGTGAGTCGCCTGTAACCTGTAACTGCTGGACATTTGGACATTAAGAAGGGCCATAAACACTATGCTTTAAATGGAAGGAATGGAATGTGGCAATTTGTGTTAAATTATTTTAACGTGTTAAAGATTTTGAATTAATCACACGCTTAATGATTACATACTCTTATACCAGTTTGCATGGTATTTAAAATGGTATTACATGAAGTTACAGAGTACTGTGGTATTATGGTATTACTACAGTACCATGTCCACAAATGCATGGTGCCATGCAGCATAGCTTTTTTTATATATATATATATATATATATATATGATGAACCAAACTGTTTTATATGATTCAAACATGGACATCACAACATGTTACTTTTAAAATGATACAAGATATATTTATAGTTTGTCTAGAATCTTGAAATATCTGTTAATATACTTGTTAATGTGTTTGTTTGTTTCTGTGTGTGTGCTACAATTTGGAGTCATGACTAAAGAAGTGTTAAAGTGTGTGTGGTAAAGCATATGGCTGAGCTGATGAGCTTTTTTTGGATGGCTCATTCTCAGCAAGGGTGTGTGTGTCCTTGTATGCGAGAGTCAGAAAGCGTGCGGTGCTGTTCTCAGGGTTTCAGATGTCCACTCTGTGGTCGTCTTTAGCATCACTGCCGCTTACTGTCATTTGGGATAGTTGCACAGTCCGACGCAGACGGCTAATTAAATGGGCTAATTATTATACACCTCACCCTCCGATAACTATATGCTGGCCAACATTTCATATCCTCTCCTTCCTTTTCTTTATCTTTGCTTCAAGGGAAAAGGGGGTCAGCTCACTCCCTCTTTAGCTAAAAGTTTCGACTTGTTCCCCTTTGAAAATGCTCTCCACTGATCTGGAGCTGGGAACGGAGTCATTTCAGTTTTCCTTATCTCGCTCCAGCTTGGCTTGTTCTCTCCTCTTTATGTCATTACGAGTCCTGCTGTTACGGATTCAGGTATTAAGAAATCTTCGGGCATCTTTATCAGTCGGATGACATCCAAATTGAGACGTGCCAAGCCTGTTTGTGGTGTAAACATAATTTTGGCATTGTACTCTATGAAAGTTAGCAACGTACAGTTCAAGAGTGCAGCAGTTATTTAGCTAAATTTTCACATGCGATTTAATGTCATTATTTTGGTTGTCATGTTCTGATGTGGAGGGATTGAGTTTGGAAAAAGGATTGTCTGTAAATAGCTCACTATTTGCTCCATTGAGCCTTTCTGCATCTGTTTGTTAGTATGTGTGCTTGTTTTTATTTACTGAAACTGTGCAAATAACATGCTGTCCTGCTGTGATCCAAAGAATAATTTAAAGAAATAGTTCACCCCAAAATAAAAATTCTGTCATTATTTACTCAACCTTATGTTGTTCAACATTCTGTTATGTAAGAATCAATGGTGTTGGACATTGTTAGTGATACTGAACTTGCTGTACCATGTTTTAATTTGCACAAATGCAAATTTGAAAGCTATAATGGCTTCATATTTAGTTTTAAATTTCATATGACCTAATTTACCTTATGGTACTTTTCATTATTTTTTGAGTTTGACAGCTCCCCCTACCTCAGATGTTTGGAAAAGATCAGCCTGAACCTGTGCTAAACATCTTTTGTGTTTTAAATGACATGAGGGTGCATAGACAGTATATGAATTTTAATTTTGGGTTGATCTATTTGTCTATCAACAATGGCAGCAAAACAAATTAGATAGAAATCAGATAGTTCTCATGATGTTATACGAATATACAAGTATATATTCAAAGTTTGTGGTTAGGAAGAATTTTTTTTTTAATTTTTTTTTTTAAAGAAATTAATACTTTTCATTGAAAAGTTAAATTGATAAAAAGTGACATTTATAATGTTACAATTTCCTTTATGTAAATGCTTTTCTTTTAAACTTTCATCAAAGAATCCTGGAAAAAAATGTATCACGATTTCCAAAAAAATAAAAATAAATGAATAAATAAAAAATAGTAAGCAGCACAATTATTTTTAACATTGATAATAATAAGAAATGTTTCTTGAGCATCAAATCAGCATATTAGAATGATTTCTGAAGGATCACGTGACACTGAAGACTAGAGTAAAAACTGCTGAAAATTTAGCTTTGCCATCATGGGAATAAATTACATTTTAAAATATATTCAAATAGAAAACAGTTATTTTAACTTGTAATAATATTTCACAATATTACAGTTTTTTTTTTTTTTTTTTTTCAGCTCTTCATAACATTGTTAAAAATCTTTAGTGTTTCATGGAACAAAAACATTCTTACAGGTTTCAAATGACATGAGGGTGAGTACAAATATTTTATTTTGGGGGAAACTGTTTAAAAGAGATGGTAGCGAACAAAACAGTTTGACATTTCTCACATTGTTAGTTGGCTTTATTTTATCTGACAAAGAAAGTTTTGCCTCAAGCCATGGCAGCACTAACTTTCTGTTTGCAGTGGAACACACACACACACACACACACACAGATATCTATACACGTTTGCACAGGCAGATTGGCTGAGCCCCTCTAGATGGACACACTGGCCTCTCATGTCTTTGTGAGGACTCAAGCTGCTCCCCATGAAAAGAGGCTCTCCACGGCGGAAGAGAGGTGGAGGAAAAAAGCTGATTCCCTCTTTCTCTCTTTGCCTCCCAAATTCAGAGTGCTGGACTCTTGCAGTGCCCTGCGGAGGTTCACATATGAGAAAGCAGTATTGTTTCTCAGGAGATGTCTCTTCGATGTTCCACTTATACTCTGCATGGCCGCATCAAATGCACACAGATGCACACACTGAGTCATAATGGGTTTATAATAGTAAACCGACCCTCAAAAGTGGGTGAAGTCCTAAATGGATGATGGATTACTAGGAGAGGCCATTCATGACATATTTCAAACTTTACTTTCACACACACTATCAAACTCTCTCAAATACACTATACTGTCTCTTACACACTATCAAACCTTTCACACACACTACCAAACTCTTTCACACACACATTATCAAACTACCAAATTCATTCACACATGCACATAAACAATTATGGTCCTGAGTGATTAGTGATGGGAAGTCCGATTCATTTCTGCGGACTGGTTCTTTTGGAAAGTTAGTTTCAATTAACAGGTACAAAAAACCCTAATTCATCGGTTTCTTAATGTCATCGCATAATGACATATCTTTTCTAACAACTCAGTGTCATGAAGTATACTTCCATCCATCTATTTTGATGCAAATTTTGGGATATGGCATTAAAAAACCCTGGATGGAAACGACAAGATGCGTATAAATTCTAAAAATCTTGTGTGCTCAATTGAGGCAGATAATTGTAACGGACATAGGCCGGTAAGAGCTGTGTGTGTAAACCTCACTCCCCTGATCTCAAGAGCCGCTCTAGCGACTTATGCTAGAGACTGTGGTCTTTAGCCTCCTTTTTAGAGCACCCGACTCCCATGCCAGCGGACCCGGGTTCAAGTCCCGTTTAAAACGGGCGGTTCGAACAGGAGAGGTTACATAATTTTTTATCCGATAAGAAGACATGTGCATAAACTATGATGGAAACACATTTAAGGTTTGTCAAGGTTTGTGAATGCATATTGTTCATTAGTGCCTTTCATTCACTTAAGTTAGTGGTGTTTGTTATCACAGTGTCATTTGTGGTCCTTCATGTCAGAAGGGTATGACCAATATTGAGTAGCCCACATCTTGTCTACATTAAAGTTTCCCACCTAAAACACACATTACAGATATTTATGCACAAGTGCGATGTGCTCTACATGTCTGATGTATGTAAATATCTACAATAAACTAGGCCTATAGTAAAATTAATTTGCGTCTTTCAACAAAAAGGTTTTTGCATGTTTAAATAAAGTTTTATTTAATAATACTAGTCATAATAAGCAGGGTGCGATTTGACTCACTCTGATTCTGACACCGTTAATATGCCATTTTGTTCAAGAGATCAACGGTCATGTCTGTGATTGGCTACATTGCTCAACGCTGCAAAATGTGTTTTAAATAGAAACCTTTGATGCTTTCCAGAGCACAAACACAGATACACACTGGATCGTTTGCCTAATCCGTTCTGCCAATATGATATTATTACACTATCAACTGTCAGGGTGCTCTTGCTTTTCAGTTAATTACTCTCATAGAACCGGGTGTGCTGGCCGAGTGGCACTATGCATTGTTCTAAAATCGGGTTTTAATTCTGGCATGTTAAATTAGAGTTTAATCTTTGTTTTGTTGTGTATGAGTGCATCCCTATTAGGAAAAAATAGGCATGACAGTGAAAATATTGCTCTACTTAAAATGTAAAAGTGGATTAAATCATTCCTTTTCTGAAATTGTTTTATTAAAGTTCATAATTATTCTATAAATGTTACTTTAACAGCTGCATGAAATAGCCTGACAGGCCCACTGCACAGTATCGGCATTCTGCAACTCGCTCGTCAGACTTCTCGGCAGTCCTCGGAAAACTTCAACAACTGTGAACCAGCTCAGTCGGTTCTTTTTGAGTCAGACATGACTTTTGCCTGAAGGTTTGATTTGTTCATTTCAAAACAGTTTTTTGACACACTCTAGCTGTATCTGTTGATACATACATTGATGAAAATCCTGTTACTTCAAATGTCCATCACAGCAACAAAATCCACTAATTAAAACTGGAAAACAAATATGTACACTAATAAGTTGTATTAGTAACATCATTGAGTAAAATGCCTATACTACTAAAATGCCTACTCTAAGTCTTGAGACTTTTGTTTGCAAATGATTTTAAATTTAAAAATAACACAAGGTTTATAAATGTTTTATTCGGCCAGGACCATTAACGCTACAACACACAGTAAGTCCTTGATAATCCTTGGAAAACGCTGACAGTAGTTGAACCCGCTCATCAGTTCTTTATGAGTCGGACATGACCAAAAAGCGAGAGAGTTTGATAGTGCATATGTGAACAAGTTTGGTATTGTATATGAGAGAGTTTGATAATCTGTGTGTGTGTGAAAGCTTTGATAGTGAATGAGAGAGAGTTTGATAGTGTTTGAAAGTAAAGTTTGAAATATGTTTTGAATGGTCTCATATAGATAACAGCTTGTTCACATATTTGTACACTTGTTCACTTAATTATATATACGTAGACCCATTTAAAAGCACAAGAATTTAAAATTGTGCACAGTTGTGTTCAGCATTCCTTAGCATTCCCATGCACACACACACACACACACACATACACACACTGAGATTTTTCTGCTTATAAAAATGATTCATTTCCAATTTGACAGTGATTGATTTCTAATAAAACTTAGCCAAGTCTCATTATTGGTTTAGCATATGATATGAAAGCTTTCATTTCCTGTGAAGAGGGGAAGTGGATGCCAGCTCTGCTGCTTTTTATGAATTCTACTAGTTTTTATGGGGGTAAAAAAATCTGATCAGTAGGTTTGTTTTAAGGCTGGTTTTGAATTTAATGTTTAGGACAAATATATGATGCTAAACTAGATTTTTTTTCATTTTCTGTGCAGAACTCACCACTATGATTCTAAAGTGTTGTGGGTGGTTGCTTTTTTTTTTTTTTTAGGATATTCCTGGGTTGTTGTTATTTTTGACATTTTTTTTTTAAATTTTAATATATTTTTATCTCTTTTTTTAATTTGTTAATTTTATTTTTTCTATAATTCCCTTAATATCGTGTTGATAGGCAGTTGCTACTTTGGAAATGTTTTTAATATATTTTTTCATATTTTCTATTTGTTCTTTTATCATTTTTTTATTATAAATATGTTCTATTTGATTTTTCCTTATATATTTCCTTAAGTGTCTGATATCATGGTTTCATATGACCCAAGTTCTTCCTCCAGTTTAAGGATTTGTTTTGCCTTTATTGTCCGCCAGGCAAAAAACATTAAAACTGCAGTGTAAGAGTCTATAGATCAGCATTAAAATAGCATTGCAAAGTGGTCTTCCAAGACTTGTAAAGGTTTAGGAAATGTTACTCTAAGAATAATTATTGTTTGCTGCATTAAACTTTCCTGAAATCATAAGAAACAGAGACACAGATCACGATGCCGCTGCTGTTTTCCAAGTGCTCGCATTCATTTGAAACCGTGGGCTGTGTGTTCTGTGCTGGCAGATTGAGACGCCAAAGGCACACACTGTCTCCTTTGGCAGTCAGTTCAATAGCACTGACATAAAAGCATTTAATAACATTCTAATCACACGCTCTCGGCCTTGCCAGAAAAAAACATTTCACAGCTGAAATTAGCGCAAAATAACAAGAGAGTCCTCAAGAATCTGTTTAGCAAATCTGTTGTGATACGGAAGAAATCTTCATTAGCGTTATCTCATTTGAAGATATCCGAAAAATCATAAATAGGTCAGGTATTAAATGCGAGAGCTGGCGCAGATAAGCTCTATTTGTCAGAAAAAAACAGGTGAAATGTACCAGACAGAACTCTCAATAAGCTAAAAAGGCAATGTAGGGTCAAAGTTATTACTCCAACCAAAAGTGAAAGCATGTAATTGTTATGATGGAGTTGTTTTAATCAGCCAGACAACTGGATTAGAGCTGCAATTCTTTAACTGCTTCTGTTTCAGACACGTATTGATCTACAGAAGTGAGATAAGTAAACCTTTCACTGGATTAGATGCACAGGGCTGCACAGACACTTTACACACATAAAAATTCAGAGGAGGCAGGGAAATCTCAGATAAAATGCGAGTGTTTGTTCTGCAATGACTTCAATTGTGATACGACCACAAGCCAAGGGCAAAACAAGAATTCATGTGTCTGTGTGAACAGAATACAGCGCTCTTGAGTGCCTTTAAACGGCCTTCCTCTGGCTTATCGTCTTAGCAGTTTATCTAGTCGGCCTCGGAAATGGTTTCACCTTTAGATTGTGTGGTGCACTGCATGTATTGCATCTATCATGCTGCATTTGTTCCTTTGTTTATCATGTTTTTGTCCTGGCTTAAAGTTGAATATGTTTCTGAATTAGACTATCAAAGCATGCTGTCGTGTCCAATCAGCTCAGTGTTTCCCTGTCATCCTAGTTCATGTTTAATTCCGTTTCCGCTGCTGGCTACGCAAGGCACACAGCGGGCATTAAGTCTCTCCGTGATGTTATCTGGGACGTCATACATTAATAATCTCAGCATTCAACTGTGGAACGGCACATTTCCCTCATGAGCTGATCATTTACATAAATAAATGGAATGCACGGCCAATCAGATCAAAACTCAATGTCCCATTAATAAAGCCAGTTAATGTGATCATCTGGAGTGTTTACGACGGCTGTGCTCGGCCTGTATTTTGGAGTTTATTGCAAATGCTTTCCTGATTAATGAGATGGCTTTAGATTTATGAGCATTTCACGCCACCGTTGTTCGGTAATCTTAGTTTGATGTACAGTGTTCTCTATAAACTTTAAGCTTTAAGTCCATTTACTCATCGGTTGTATAAGTGGCATTCGTTTATGAATATGCCACTTAAAAAGATGAAGTGGGTGAATGAAAACTGTTGTGAGTGAATTTTTTTCAGGATGTGTTCTTGGATCAATTCCTGGTGATTAGATAGACAGACGGCTGTTGACCCTGTTTGTTTCCTTGTTGTTCTTACATTATAAGAAATTGTAACTCTGTGTTGTGATCTGCCTATGGCTATTTTAGAGAACTGGTTGATCATTGGTTGATCTAATGCTTTACATTCCCCTTCATTAGTGAAATTAAGTTTTGAAGTTTTGGAGGTGAGATTAACTGTTTTGTCAAGATTCATCTTGATAATGCAGACAGTATGAAGAGTTTTGAAAAAGTGCTTTCAGTATTGACTGCAATGACTTATGCGATGAACTAATGCCTAGATGTTGAGGGGTAAGACTATTCAACAGAGAACCAGTATAATACATTTTGAGCAACATGATATTAGCAATTGATAATGTAGGAAACGGCAGACAACTGTACATAATCATTATCAATTGCATTAATGTACCAAAGCATTTGCAACTTGTTCAGAAGAATGAGAAATTCCTTTTATGATGTGCACAAGTGATTAAATGATGTGGAGGTTGAACAAGTAGTTTTAAGAATTTCAGTTGTGATCTGAGAAATGTACCAAAGTGACTGTGAAAAACTGTAATACATGTTTATTCAGTATCACCATGCTTAACCCTCTGGGGTCTGATACTGATTTGGGGTCCTGGAGTAGTTTTGACATGCCCTGAGATTTGTGCTTTTTTCAGTTGCTTGTAAACATATTAATGACAAAATTCTCATTATTCAGCAGAAACTAGGCTACAATAATATGTGAGCAACAAGTATGTACATTTTTGTATTTTTGAGAGAATTACGTAAATGCGTGTTTTTTTTAAAAAACAAACTGTCACTGAAATAAGGCCTCAAAACACATACTAAACATTTTTTTCACAAGACTTTTGGGAACTGTATATTTTAGCCAAGAGTTTTTGCTTCACAATGATGTAAAAATCATTCTGCATACTCGAATGCATAAAACAATGTATTGATTTTAAATTTCTAAGACACTTTTTGTTTAGACAGGCTATATGCAAAGAGGTATGAATCTTCATGAATAATGCTGTGATTCACACCTGAGGAGATGTACAGTGCACCTTCCTGAGAGTATCCTCTCATTTGAACTAGAACATGGTCAAACCTGGGGCTCCATTGTGATTTTTGGACCTATTCTGCCAAGTTTAATATATTCTTCTGTAAAAATCATTTGGCAGAGAATATGCTGGTCACTTTCCAATATATTGGAGCTTGTTGTACCATTGCTATATGTGTATAGTATTTTGATTGATTCAACACTATATGCTTTGGATAATTTTCTTTTCTTTTTCTTTTGAAAATTGAGCTTTTCAATCACAGTATTTTTGCCATAGCTGAAATATTTAGATGGAAATAATTAGAATGTCGTTGAAGCCCTAACACCAATCCTAAACTTAACCCTAAAATCAGATAGATGCTGTCACTTTAAGAGCTAATGGATCCAGTATACTGAGACACATGCCTTTTCTTTCTCAACTGTTTACATTCATTCAATTAAGACATAACCGACTGTGTTAACCTGAATCCTCACCAAGACAGGTATTTTAACATAATTTTGTGTGTATTTGGCTGTGTAAGCGCAATAAGCTTGTACGCTTTGTACACACAAAATTACACACCGAACACAGTCTCTCAAAGAGCTTGCTAGGAAATGGTTTAAAATCGCTTTAGTGTTTAAATTGGAAAGACTTAAAACGATGTGCAAAAGATAAACTTTAGTGATGATGCAATACTGGCCCGAATGTTAGCGAAAGTCTTGTATCGCAGTGTGCAGCTCGCTTGCAGTGCAGACGCAATGGGGTGATGTGAAGCCATTTGTGCATCTTGAGATAGAGATGGAGAGAGAGTTTTAATTTGCCGTGATAATCTGTCTGGATTACTTTACTCATCTAACCTTCATGCTATAGTGCATAAATGTTTGCAGGAAATCCCTGCTTTATTATTGCGATACCTACAGGAATGTCTAAATTTGTGCACAAAACCCCCAATCCCGCGATGAAATTCAGGCCCTGTAGATAGATAGATATACAGACAGACAGATCGATCTATAGGAATGTTGAATCAGGACCAATAAGGATGTTGATCCAGGAACATGTCCTACTTTGCAAAATGTCTTTTATCACATGTATGCAAAATTCTGTTTTGTTCCTGAATGAGTCAAATTCAGCTCCTCATCCAAGTTTCGACAGTCATGTGAAAAGACTTGACTCACGGTAGATGTGCGCTCCCTGATTCACTAGTCATTCTGACTCTGAAATAAGTTAGAGTCTGAAAATACTGTTCTGCACAGCCTTGAGTAAAATCAGTCATGCGTTTACACAAATAAAATGGAGAATATGGGATAGGGGAGAAGTATGTGTGTGTGTGTGTGTGTGTGGGTGTGTAACTAATCAATACACCATGGGGGCTATCGCAAGGCTTGAGTGTATAAAACAACAAATCTCTTCATGGCACTACACACTTTAAGTCTCTATCTATTCATGTGCCTGTAGAGGGTGCCTTGAAGCTTACTGAGACTCTGATAAGCAGACATGTGTGTGTTTGTGTAATCGCCCACAGGAGAGCCGGTCTAACAGCTCTTAAAGTCCGCAGTGGGCGAGAGTGAATAGTATGAAAATAAAGCATGAATGTGAACACTGACTCGCTGTATGTCACTTATATGTGCACACTGTCACCATTTAGAGTCAGCTCTCTGTCTCTTCTCATCTTACTGTAAGCTGCTTACTAGCTCTTTTTGCTATCCAGTACAGTGCATATGTTACTCTCTCACCCTCTCTCTCTTTCTCAAATGATTCAAATTTCATTTTTTCCCGTTTTTTTTTTTCAGTTCAATTTAGTGTGCTTTATTATCATGACAAAAACTGCATATTGCCATAGTATTTGCAATACAGAAGTGTACAATGAGAAATGGTGTAAAAAAATAAGTAAAACAATGATAGTGCAAATTGAATTATCTTAATTTATTTAAAAATATCATTTTATTTAGAATAGAATGGAATAAATTTGACATATTTCATATATCATATATATGTGTAGTATAGGTGTAAATATAAGATGCCCCTCGGGGCAAGATGACCTTAAATGAGGTTTTATTAACAAAAATTTGAGAGGAGCACGTTCAAATAATTAACCTAATTAACACGGGAGGAGCTTATTCGGTTAATCAACTCAATTAGCATCAGGAGGTATATATACAGCAGACTTAACTCTGTTCTATGACAGTTTTCCAGCATCCCTCCACCACCCCATCTCCTCACTTATAACTATTCCTATCCCAACCTGGGATGGGGGGAGTACTCTGGGTTTGGGCCAAATTCTGAGCTTGAAGCCCTCCCCTCAGACAGCATGCCAAATACGCATAACCTTTACTCTATTTAATTATATGTAAGTGTGAACTCGTTTCTCCTGGCCAGAGATGACACAAAATCTCATCTCATCACTTTTGATAAGTGGCTACACTGTTTTTAATTTTGTCATTTCATTTGAATATCAACATTTGTGAGATTTAGTCAGTCAAAACAGTTTTGAGGTTAATTGATCTAATTTTGTATCTTTGGAAAATAGTGATCTATGACATTGTATTATGTTGAATATCAAAGTTTTTTTTGTTAATGAGGGATTGTGGACACATTAATGTTTTTAGATAGTAAAAGTTATAGTTTTTATTTTGAAGTAAAAAGATAAAATTAGACCCTTGGGGTAAGATGGTATGCTAATCTTTTCTGTCTAAAGTCATGTAGTACTATGCTAAACACAGTAATTTTCATACAATATGTGCATAGACACAAGGATGCAATTACCACAAAGCACTGTTTGCATGGAGAAAATGGCACTCGTAGGAATTGCTTTGTTAATGCATAACCAAAAGTTCATCTGCTTAGAAAAGTATTCCTACATCAAAAAGGATGATTTACACAACTTTACAGCTCGAATAATAAACAGATTTTTTTGTTTGCTGAATAATTCATGTACGTTTTTAAACAGAAATACTCTCTTCACATTTCTGCTTTTAAACTCTCCAGAACATTTCAGTGCCTCTGCAGCTTTTTGCTATCTGCATTATGCCACTATGTCAAAGCTTAACTAGCTAGAAATGAGAACTCTGTCATCATTTACTCACCCTTGTGTCACTGTAAATAAATACATACACGCAGGGCCTAAAGTTAACACTCACCAAGCGCCAAATGCAACTAAAAATCGGCGTTGGCGAATATATGAAAAATATATGTAAAATATATGTATAATATGTACATTGGTGTGATACACACGCGGAACCAGTTTGGTAATTGCCTCCGGCCAGTGCAAAATTTCCGTAACGCCATTTTTGATAGCGGTTTACCGGCTTGGACCTGGAGACGGAAGGCTGCATCAGTGTTGCCAACTTAACGACTTTTTTCCAAGAAAGCGCATTGTGACAAATATAGCGACTTGTTGAAACCGTATCTAGTTTCTGAGACCTCCCGGTACTGCCGCACGAGCGCGAGATCTTTCTTTCCTGCCGCAGGCGCACCTCTCTCTGCGTCTGCTGTTCAATATCGAGAGGAGCAGCGCATTCAGTTGAGGCTGTGCGCTCTGTCAGAGAACAAATAAAATAGATACTATTGCTTCTAACCTGAGTGATCATTTTACATGTACATTTAGCCACAATCACAGCAACTGTCTTTATCTTATGTGTATGGAGATTTTGTCAGACAATGTCTCGATTACAAATCAGGATTATAACATGTCAGGGCTCGACACTAACGCTTGTCCATTAGTCCGGGATAAGTGGATTATTTGAAGGGGCAAGTGAAAGAGAATTTTACTTGCCCGGTCGGACAAAGGTAAAAAGAAAGGTAAAAAAAAAAAAGCCCTCAGTGTAAATATCACAAATATGCAGATTTATATATGTCAAAGCTGGAATATTCTGAAAGGATATTGCTTCAGAATAAATTTATATTTACACCAAATAATAAATAAAAAAATCCTATTTTTTCCAGACAAGCAACTGTTTTACTCAGACAAGTGAATGACCGATTTACTTGTCCGAAGTCTTAATGGGCCGCATTTCAGTCACCATTTCATACTGTCTGACAACAAAACAGAAAAATATATTGATGAAACAATTTTATTGGGAATTTGGCTGTATTAAAATACATTATGTGAGCACAAAGAGGTAGCAGCAGAGAAGCAAACAAATGTAAAGAGCTGACACTTGGCAGAATGCGAATGCAACTTAATGACATAATGAATATTCTAATTGCTGTATGACGTCATCTATTGACATTTAGCAACATATATATATATATATATATATGGCATTAAAAATTTTAAAAATTGGCATTAAAAAGGCATTAAAAAGCATTAAATTAGATTTGATGAAACCTGTAGAAACCCTGATAGCAAACAACTCTTACTGCACACACCGCAACAGACTTTTAAAAATGGTGGTTGAAATAAAATGCTGTGTGGAGTCAACCAATCAAAATGCTGCGTGAACTTAACCAGTCAGCATGTTCAGCGCCCCAGTCCCATGCCCGAAAGTTCACGAACTTTAAAAAAGTACTACTTAGTGAGCAGGGACTTTCTGAGGGGGAAATTTTTACCCAGAACTTCATTTAGACCCTGGTTCCTGCAGTCAAAGTACCATCCCAAAGTCCCTAGTTCCCGGGGAAAGTTCCTGCGGTGGAAACGTAGCTTATGATTGGTAGCTAACTCCTTTTGTATTGAAAGACATGAGAGGAGTAAATGATGACAGAATTCTCATTTTTGAGTGAACTATCCCTTTAAGGATCGACTAAAAATGAAAAATAAGCCTGAATGTGCCAATAACAGTTATAACCAAAGTAAGTTTATCTCTCTGTTGCTCATGCAGTCCTGGCTACAGAACATTTCTAAATATTTGTTTATTCTTCTTCTGCTATTCTCGCTGTGTGGAAGCAGTGTGGGAGTGACTGATAGCAGATGAGTGAGTCAGGAGAGAAACTCATACCCTGATTTTCATTCTCTCGCCTGTGTGTGTGTTTGTCTTATGTGTGCGTATGAGTGAGAAAAAGTGCAGGATTGTGTAAGATTGGGTGGATTGGTCTTCGTGCTGCTTATTTTGCAGAAAAGCACACATACACACACATACACATGTACACTCTGGTGTATTTGATCTCCAGGGATCATCTTCACACATCACTTGACATACAAAGTAAAGTGGGCTTCAGCCAGCGGGACACGGGCGAACCTGCTGAACTCGTGTGTGTATTTGTGCAAGTGCACTATATGTGCATGTAATATCTCAAGGGGATAGACTGAAGTAGTGATTTAAGTGGCCAGTGTTTTTGAATTTTTGCACCATTGTACTTTCATACACACATATATGCCTGAAGAAATTCTGCAGCTACTAGATACCTATCCGCCAGTTGCTACAACAATGTGCCTGTGTCACATCTAGTGTCAGTAATATTGCTCAAAATGTCACACGCACAAGTAGGCTACAATAAGTGAGACCCATAGGGAATTGTGCTAAAAAAGAGTTGAATATTTATAGTTTTCATGTGACTTCACACCCTTATAGGAACGCCCACCTGGAGGGCAAAACAAAGCTTTTCTCCATTGCTGACCAGTCATATTTACAAATGTAGAAAGACAGTGATATTAAAGGACCAAATTCAATATACTACTTATTGATGCTGCATACTATGTACAGGCAAGCAGATGAACCCAGAATATAAACGCAATGCACAGTTTCTCGATAAGCGTTTTTCCATAGAAAACCATTATAAAGAAAACACTTAACCATTTAGAACATTGCGTTCATATTCTGGGCTCATCTGCTTTCCTGTATAGCATGCATCATCAATAAGGAGTATATTGAATTATATCTTTTAACATCACTGTTTTAGTACATTAAGGCACTTTAAGTGCTTTTTACGTTAAGTGTTTTATGTCCTGCTGTTTTTAGTGAAATACTGCAGCAGGTGCTGTATATGGATCACAAGTGCCCAAAACTTGCATTTTGTTCTTTTGTTTTTCTTCTTTTAAGAGATGATCTAAATATTTGTGACTTGAAACATATGGAAAATTGATAGGTCTGTGTTGCAGTTCTATGTATGTTTTGCCCTCCAGGTCTCACCATTTAATCGTAGATACTAGGTAGGTCCAGAATTGTATGTAATATCACCCAGTGTGTGGTTACTGTTGATGAGCTTTTAGTTGTTGAAGTACATTTATTGTTGCTTCTTCCTGCACCATATGCCGTTAAATTTTTTTAACATATACTGTTTTGTAATGTAATGTTTTAAACTCGACATAAAATGGAAATTGCAATTGTGACATATATCTGAGTGAAACTGCGTATCAAATGAGAAAAAATGGAAGGTGGGACTTAATTTTGTCCATTCTCATGCATTCTCATTCTTTTTTAAAGTTTACGAGGGCACATGAATTTAACAAATTATTATTTAATAAGTTATGAATATAACCCGGTTCCCTGAGAGGGAACAGGATGCTGCATCATGACATTGATGTTAACGTTAGGTGTGACCGGTGTCTGAAGCATGTGTGGAAACACGCCAATTGTTTGGCAGATGGCAGCCCTATGACATCACATGGAGCACCCGTGGAGCACCCATGAGTATAACGAGTACAACATCATGACACAGCGTTGAGTATGAATATAACTCCAGTTCCCTGAGAGGGAATGAGATGCTGCGCACCTCCTTCAGACAATAAGCTGATGACGTCTAAGGCAGGCCCTGGGGTTGAGATTCCGCGACTCGTCACGGTGTGTGCTTAAAAGGCACACACTCTGCTCTCAAGCTTACATTGACAGGCAATATCTTCACACACACTTAAAAAAGTGGATCCTGAAGTCAAAGAGCTGATGTCTAAGGCAGGCACCCTTTTATATGACGTCATAGGGCTGCCCGTCTGCCAATCAATTGGCGTGTTTCCACACATGCTTCAGACACCGGTCACACCTGGCGGCATTCCTGTAGTGTCAACGTCATGACACAATATCGAAAGGGAACAAAAGAGCATGAAGAAATCATTTATGATGCAACATTTCATAAAAAAATAAAAAAAAAAATAGAAAATTATCAGTTTTGATTTCATGGCAACTTTAATGTTATTGCCTAGCTTTTGGAGCAGACTTTGCATTAGGAATAGACCTACAATGCATTAAATTGCTAGGTAGGCAGTTACAGAGTTTTCTTTGCAACTCCTAATGCAAGTATTTACAAATCAATGGCTTTAATTAAGGAATTAAATTCCCACTGAGCACTTCAATAGTAGCCGATCTAACTCTGTTGTCACAAGTGTATTGTATACAAGCAGTTTAGACAGGCTTAGAAATGAAAGAATGGGACACAATTCCCTGACCCATCCATTACACAGGCCTATAAATGATCATTGTATTTAGAAGAGCTTGAATGTTCCTGGAAACAGGCTTTCATTAAACCATGAGCAAAATTACAGACGTATCTAGGCTCCGCTGAAGTAATTGTCAGAGAAGCGGGTGGCAGTCTTTAAGGTCATTGTGAATAAATGAATTTCCTGTTATTGTTATAGGAAGTTGTCAAATTGATGAGAACATGTTCTAGCAAGTTTGATCAGGCTTCCTGTTGTCATTACTCTTTACTGTCTTCTGTCTGATATTATTGGATTTAGATGATTGTTCTGAAGCCTACTGTGACAAACAGCTCTAGTGATTACAAAATTCATTTTTGCCTTTGTTTTTGACATACAGTGTATGTCTGTATAACTTATGCAAAGTGTGCAAGTATTTCTGTATGCATGAAGTGCATGATAGTGGTTTGCTACCAGACCTGTGCCTAGTGAAGGTCATATTTTCATGTGTAATTTTGGGTTTGCATGGAGTTGAGTTTTGTAATTAAAAATTAAAATGGATGTACATTGTTGGCATGATGGTGGTTTGCCATAGGGAATACAGCACAGACAGTATGATGAGCAGTTTCATTATGTTCTTTTGCTCTGACGTCACAATGACAGCAGCGACTGCACATAATGAAACTTCCCTTCTCATATCTGCCCTCTATTAACTATTTAAACTCAGCTAATCATTAATCTGTCTAGCTGCTTATTAAGTCAAATATTTATTAGGCCCAATGAGGAAATCCATATTTCAGATAAGACTTCTTCTCATCTTTTCTGCTGTGCATTAAATATTCATGCTATTACACATGACAAGTTGACTTGTGATGTGAAATCAGTGATAGCCTTTCTCGGAAGACTTTCATTCAACTTTTGAAGAATCTCCCTGGATCTCTGGTCTTCTGTAACTTCCCTTCTGTTTCTTCATTAGCTCCTTGGCAGTGCTCTGTCTCATATTTAGCTGTTGTTTTAAAGGGTTAGTTCACCCAAAAATGAAATTTCTGTCATTAATTACTCACCCTCATGTCATTCCACACCCATAAGACCTTTGTTCATCTTTATTCAACAATTTCTTCTCTACCCTGTCATTATCATATGCTGTTTACATTGTATAAACAGTGCTGTCCGTACCGTTCTATGTCAGAAACCTGACTCAGTATTGGCCGGCTCCTGCATCAGCATCACACGCATGTGTCGTGCTGCTCACATGAACAGCGTTTGCCAATAATGAGCCGGCGTTCTTACGCAGAACCTGGAAGCCTGGACTGTCTATACAACATAAACAGCATAGGAGACTGACAGGGAAGAGAAAAAATTGTTGAATAAAGTCATTATTTTTGTTTTGTTTTTGCAGACAAAAAGTATTCTCGTCACTTCATATCATTAAGGTTGAACCACTGTAGTCACATTGACTATTTTAACAATGTCTTTACTACTTTTCTGGACCTTGAATGTGGAAATTACATTGCTTTCTAGGGGGGATAAAAAAAAAAAACTCGGATTTCATCAAAAATATCTTAATTTGTGTTCTGAAGATGAATGAAGGTCTTACGGGTTTGGAACGACATGAGGGTGAGTAATTAATGACAGAAATTTCATTTTTGGGTGAACTAACCCTTTAAGCCTAACAGGAGCCTAATACTGTTGGGTCATTCTCCAAAATGGTGCCATTTGTATCCTTCATACGTTCAAAAGTTTGGCGTTGGTAAGATTTTGTTTTTGCTTTTGAAAGAAGTCTCTTGTGCTAACCAAGGCTGCATTTATCAAAAATACAATAAAAACATAAAATTGCATAATATTATTACAGTTGAAAATAACTGTTTTCCATATTAATACATTTAAAAATATAAGTTATTCCTGTGATGGCAAAACTGAATTTTCAGCAGCCATTACTTTCAAAATTCAGAAAAAATAAAACAAAAAAACAACAACATTAATTTGAAAGAGAAATTGAATGCATCCATGCTGAATAAAAGTATTTATTTATTTATTTATTAAATCTTACCGACTCCAAGCTTTTAAACACTAAAAATTGTGTAAACAGAAAAATTGTGACTTACTAGATTTTTGTTTTAAAAAATAGGTTTTATTTAAACATAGACGGCGTAGACGCCATTTCTTTATTTTATATATGATATACACTACCAGTCAAAAGTTTTGACACGGTAAGATTTGGACACAGTCTTCAGTGTCACATGATCCTTCAGAAATCATTCTAATATGCTGATCTGCTGCTCAAGAAACATTTATTGTGTACAATTGTACAAAATATTTGTGTACAATATTTTTTTTTCAGGATTCTTTGATAAATAGAAAGTTCAAAAGAACAGCATTTATTTGAAATATAATCTTTTGTAACATTATAAATGTCTTTATTGTCACTTTTGACCGATTTAATGCATCCTTGCTGAATAAAAGTATTAATTTCTTTCATTTCTTTTCAAAAAAATAAAAATTCTTACTGACCCCAAATTTTTGAACGGTAGTGTATAATGTTACAAAAGCTTTGTATTTCAGATAAATGCTGTTCTTTTTTTTGAACTTTCTATTCATCAAGGAATCCTGAAGAAAAAAAAAAGTACACAACTGTTTTAAACATTGATAATAATCATAAATGTTTCTTGAGCAGCAAATCAGCATATTAGAATGATTTCTGAAGGATCATGTGACACTGAAGACTGGAGTAATGATGCTGAAAATTCAGCTTTGATCACAGGAATAAATTACGTTATAAAATATATTGAAACAGAAAACAGTTATTTTAAATTGTAATAATATTTCACAATATTACTGTTTTTACTGTATTTTTAATTAAATAAATGCAGCCTTGGTGAGCAGACGAAACTTCTTTTAAAAACATTAAAAATCTTACCGTGTCCAAACTTTTGACTGGTAGTGTATTATTAATCAGACTTGTGACCCTAGGTTATGTATTACCATCATATTCTTTGGTCTTTTTAAGGGGACCTATTATGCCCCTTTATCACAAGATGTAATATAAGTCTCTGGTGTCCCCACAATGTGTCTGTGTCCATTTATTATAGCTTGTCAAATTTGCCCCTATTTGGGTGTGAGCAAAAACATGCTGTTTTTGTGTGTGTCCCTTTGATTGCAAATGAGCTGCTGCTCCCCGCCCCCTTTCCAGAAGAGGGCGGAGCTTTAACAGCTCTCGCTTCGGTTGCTCAACAACAACAAAGCTGGAGAATCTCATGCAGCCAAAATGACAATCATCAGTAAAGGTTTTCAGCTTTACATTGTTCAAACCGGTGTCGGACACTGATGGAGAGACTCAGGAAGAAGTTCCAACTTTTACAATGCAATTGGACGTTTCTGAATGGTAAGTGGATAAATGTGCTGGCCTTTGCAAATAAACATAGCATTTTTAATGTCTTGTCTTTACAGAAAACATACACAGTTTACACTGCTCTTTACAAATGTGTGGTTATAAAGTATATAAACAAGGTTTAAAATTGACTACATACATATGGTCTCTAAGACAACAATAGCTTTAGCCGCATTTGTTGTGCAACTGGCTAACAGGCACATCGACTGAAATGGCGATTTGGTCAAATCATAAAAAATAAACAGTGTGACACTTACTTCTTCTGGAGGATCACAAACAGTTGGTACCAACTTTTTAGCAAAGCTTGCCTTGTATTTCACCTTGTTCACAAAGCAGTCTGGAGTGAAATGATTTGTGCAGACATAAACAAATTCAGGTAGATTTTGGGGAGCATTATCTTCAAAAATAAAACTAATCCACTGCGTCCTCAGTGGCTTAGTTTAGGAGAAAATGAAGAGTCTTATGTTCAGTCTCACATCCAAAAACAGAACACCAGGATTGCTTACGACAGGGGTTTTCAAACTGGGTTCAGAAGACCCCCAGGTGTCCTCCAGATGGTTCTAATGGTTTTCAGAAAATAAAAAGATAAAGCAAAAATGGTTAAAGTCTACCGAACATTCTAACTGTTTCATTTCTAAATGTTTCTCTCATTTCTTGCCTTATACATACTTTCCAGAATTGTATATGTTTGCTTTGAATCTTTCAAGTGAAGTATTCGACAATTAGTCCAAAATGCAGCTGCTAGAGTTCTTACCAGTTCAAGAAAATATGATCATATAACACCAATTTTATCATCTCTACACTGGTTACCTATTAAGTTCCGTATCGATTATAAAGTATTGCTACTGACCTATAAGGCTCTAAATGGTTTAGCTCCTGTGTACTTAACCGACCTTCTATCGCCCTACAATCCTTCACGCTCTTTAAGGTCACAAAACTCTGGACTTCTGGTTGTACCTAGGATATCTAAGTCCACTAAAGGAGGGAGAGCGTTTTCACATTTGGCTCCTAAACTCTGGAATAGCCTTCCTGATAATGTTCAGGGCTCAGACTCGCTCACCCAGTTTAAATCTAGACATTAATTAATCAGTTTAAATCTCGCATCTCTTTAGCCAAGCATTCACATAATGCATCTCATATCAGATCAATTGCGCATGACTATCTTTGCTCAATGTTATGAACAGCAGCTACGCTAATTATTCTCCATTTGCTTTTCTGTTTTATCTCGGGACGCCCGTCCCGAGGTGACTAGAGAGTACATCAGCTTCAGTTTGGATCCAGCCTCTTAAGAAGACCTCAGATGACCAACACCTTTGAAGAGACGGCGCAAACTCCTGCGAGGACTTCAGATGACACAACTTCTGAATCAACATGCACATTCCCAAATTTCTATATATCCTAATTATTGTTAATATGTAATTGACTATTTCCAGGAGCTCATTGCTTCTACCTTCAATTAAACTGCTAACAGTGATTGTAAATTAATTGCCTGAATTATTACATTATTAGCTAACTGCATTCTCTAAATTGTAATGTTGACATGCATTCTCTGTAAAGCTGCTTTGACACAATATGTATCGTGAAAAGCGCTATACAAATAAATGTGAATTGAATTGAATTGAATTATTCTTAACACAGTATGTAAGCTCCTTATATACATTTATTGTGAAAGTTGCTTATACAAATAATTTTTAATTGAAAATGTTCTTCTTCAGGTTTATATATCCAACATTAAGTATAGCCAATTTAAGTTTGGAAACAATATGTTGTATATGTCACACTTACTATTTGTCTAACAGTTTAAATGTTTTTTCATACATAAAAATATATAGATGGATTTTAGGAAGGGGGTCCCTCATAAAAGGTTCATCATATTGTGGTCCTTGGCATCATAAAGTTTGAAAACCCCAGGTTTACGAGACATTGTTGACGCTACAGCTGCTTGAGTGCGGAGAAAATGGTGGACAGCGGAGAGCTCGCTGAGGTCGGAAATTATGGTAATGCAGGACTGTCAGTCAGAGGCCGTCGGCGGGGCCTTAGTAGTGTGACGTCACACTGCTCAGAGAATCAAAACGGCATGTCTAATGAGACTGCTTTGGTTTAATGGGGATTTAAAGAAAAGAGTGTGTGGATTTTTATCATTGTAGGGTGGTTGTGTTCACACACTGCCAACACACATTTATGTCCAAACACCATGTAAAAGTAGATTTTGCAAAATAGGTGCCCTTTAAAGTAATGATCTGTTTCATAAATAATTTTTTTTTATAAAAAACACAAAAATCTTACCTTGTTGGCCAGCAGGAGGTGATTTTGGATATACACAAAGGCACCTTATATTTCATGACCTTGAGTACAAGATGTGTAATAGTGTCAAAGCTGTTACCTTTCATAGAACCTTTAATGGCACTCATTTCATAATGACCCTGCTAACCTTTTGAAAATGAGAAACTCACTTTGCATGCAGTAAATATTCCCACGTTCAGGCCAAAATAAACAAATAATTTGTGAATAAAGCAGTGCGCTAATGCAAAGAGGAAATATTCAGCCTGTGTAGTCAGTTGAATAATTGTGCACTGACTAAAACCTTGACGTGTCAAAGCTTCGCGCTTAAAAATGCATTCTGATTAGATACTGGTTGAATGAAATGAAGAGAGAGACAAACACAAGGGAATTGAGAATTGTGGGTAATTAGAGTTCTGGAGAGGCTTTATCAGTGGCCTAAAGTAGAGGCCACACATTGCAGTGTTCCACAGAGCACTGGAGCATGGGAACTGCCTCGGTCTCTATAGTTCCTCAGAGGAGACCACTTCTCCAGCCTGGTATCCTCAACCCAACACAATACCCACAGCTTCTCACAGGCTCCATCCCCTCCAGCCATTCCCAAATCCTACCACACAACCGGCACAAACAGCCGCGAATACCAATGCCAAGATTAGATGGATTCATTCACCGTATTCTCCATGCACACATTTGAAGAGCCCTGGGAGAAACTCTCACAAATGTATGAATGTGTGTCACATAGTGAGAAAACTTTCCTCTCTAGCATGTGTGTGTGTGTTTTTTAACAGATGGATGATTCATCACCATCCTTTTTTCAGCACAGAGAGGGTGCACTGGATTGATGCCTAAAAGGATTGTTTTTTTCCACGGCACTGTAGCTTCTCAATTTTGCACAGCGCTGTAATCACAGCACAAGTTATCTTTGAATGTAAAACATAAAATCTGAAATCTAATGTGTGTAGCCTATTTTTTTTTTACTAGCATCTCCATATAGAATTGCAAAAATAATTACTAATTTCAAACTGGTTTCCCTATCTGCCATTGGTCGGACAAACAGATAGTCCCGCCTTCAAAAGTCATGCCATTGGACAAGTAAGTGTTGCTAATCAGGATGCTCAAATAACGTCTCGGTTACAAAGGTAACCCTCGTTCCCTGAAGGAGGGAATGGAGACGTACGTCGGACAGACCGACGAATAGGAATCTCGCTGGAGAGGCCAATCTGCTTTGAGTGTAACTAAAACGAGCCAATGCACATTGGCATGCAATCATATGCAGCAGCTGCTCGCCTCGCAGAGCAGGTATATAATGAGCAGCAGGTGCGTTGCATCTTCAGGTTTTCACTGAGGAGCCGAACCGGATAGGTGGCAGCATCAGCGGGGTACAGCGACTGTGGCGACGGGACGTACGTCTCCGTTCCCTCCTTCAGGGAACAAGGGTTACCTTTGTAACCGAGACGTTCCCATTCAGTCGGTCGCGTTCGACGTACGTCGGACAGACCGACGAATAGGAATCCCTACCAAAGCGCCACAGGAGCTGCCCCTTCCAGTGCTCTGTTGTTAGCCTCCTGTACCCCCTTGCCTACGGACGGTGGGACAGGGCTAACACAGAGAGTGTCGATCACTGCTGTTCCCCAAAAAACACATTCAGTGAAACTATTGGATAACACTGGGAAAGCGTACCCTTTCACTGGAAAGGAACGCTGCGGAAGCCACAATCTTCCCCGAAGGAGTTATGTGGAGAAGTACATATGGACTAACCCTGTAGGGCTGTACTACATATGGAAGTACTGGGGTGACTCCAACCTGATGAGAGGTGGGTTCTCCCAGAGGGAAAGACACAGGCTTCGTTTAGGAGCAACTGTGGAACTACACATATGGGATCCCTGTAGGGTCACACATATGGTACCCAGCCTAAATCCAGTTCTCAAGGATACAACAGAGTATAGGCCTGGCGCCAGACGCTCCACCACGTCGGCTGCCGAAGGGAGATCGGAGGACTCAACAGGGTCTGACTCTCTGGAGTTATAAGCGCATGTAAGCGCAGCAAGCCCACACTAAGCCGGGGCCTCTCCATGCCTCTGACCTGAGGTAAGAACACGGGAGGAGACCGGCTCGACATGAAGGCTATAGAATCTAGCGAACGTGTTAGGTGTTGCCCAGCCCGCAGCTCTACAAATGTCTGTCAGCGAGGCGCCACGAGCCAGCGCCCAGGAGGATGCAACACCTCTCGTGGAGTGAGCATGCAACCTGAGGGGGCAGGGCATGCCTTGAGCTTGGTAAGCCAAGGCGATGGCGTCCACTATCCAGTGGGCCATCCTCTGCTTGGAGACAGCCTTTCCCTTCTGCTGGCCTCCGTAACAGACAAAGAGCTGGTCTGAGGTCCTGAAGCTTTGAGTTCTGTCTAAGTACAGTCGCAAAGCACGAACTGGACAGAGCAAAGCCAGGGCTGGGTCTGCCTCCTCCGGGGGCAGCGCTTGCAGGTTCACTACCTGGTCCCTGAAGGGAGTGGTAGGAACCTTGGGCACATAGCCAGGCCGGGGTCTCAGTACCACGTGGCCGTCGCCCGGCCCGAACTCTAGGCACGATTTGTTGACCGAAAATGCCTGCAGGTCCCCTACCGTCTTGATGGAGGCCAATGCAACCAGCAGCAAAATCTTCATAGACAGAATCTTTAAGTCTGCTGACTGCAAGGGCTCAAAGGGAGCATTCTGGAGTGCTCGAAGCACCAGAGCAAGGTCCCAAGAGGGTATGGAGGGGGGTCGAGGAGGATTTAATCACCTTGCCCCCCTAAGGAACCTGACGACCAGGTCGTGCTTACCAACAGACTTGCCATCGATGTGGTCGTGGTATGCGGAAATTGCGGCAGCATGAGCTTTGAGGGTTGAGGGGGACAGCCTACGCTCCAACCCTTGCTGCAAGAATGAAAGCACGACTCTGATCGAACATCTTCGGGACTCTTCTGGGCGAGAAGAGCACCACTTGACGAACAGGTTCCACTTCAAGGCGTAAGCACGTCTCATAGACGGTGCACGTGCCGAAGTGGGTACCTCAGGGGGTAAGTCACTTAGAACCTCTGCGTCCCGTCCAGGGACCAGACATGGAGTTTCCAGAGGTCTGGACACGGGTGCCAAAGAGTGCCCTGTCTCTGAGAAAGAAGGTCTTTCCTCAGAGGAATGAGCCAGGGAGGGGCTGTCACGAGGAGCGAGAGTTCCGGGAACCAGGTCCGTTTGGGCCAATAGGGCGCAATTAGCAGGACCTGCTCCTCGTCCTCCCTGATTTGCACAAGGTCTGTGCAAAGAGGCTCACTGGGGAAAGGCATATTTGCGAAGGCCCCGGGGCCAGCTGTGTGCCAGTGCATCTGTCCCGAGTGTTCCCTTGGACAGGGAGTAAAACAGCTGGCAGTGAGAGGTTTCTGGCAAGACAAACAGGTCTACCTGAGCCTCTCCGAACTCTCTCCAAATCAGCTGGACCACCTGGGGGTGGAGTCGCTACTCTCCCGGTAGCGCAGCTCGTGAGAGCTCGTCGGCCACACGGTTGAGCACACCAGGTACATGAATGGCGCGAAGCGATCTCAGATGCTTCTGACTCCAAAGGAGGAGATGGCGGGCGAGTTGCGACATGCGACCGGAGCGTAGACCACCTTGACAGTTGATGTACGCAACAGTCACAGTGTTGTCCGTGCGGACCAGCACATGCTTGCCCCGTAACTGCCCTTTCAGGCGGAGTGCAGGAGGAGTGAGGGCGCGCTGACTGTAATCCTCAGATCATCAGTGCCGCTACCCGAAGCAACCCTCTGAGGAGGATTGGAACGAGGCAGTGGCACTGGGACTCCGCCCCTTTGCAGGAACTGGAGTCTCGATCGCAACTCCGAGATGGTCATCTTCCCACAATGGGTACATGACTCATCCACGAACGCTGCCTCAGCGTGCTTTAAGCCCAGACACGTGATGCAGCGATTGTGACCATCCCTCGGTGCCAGGTAACGACCGCATCCAGAAACACACAAGTAGAATGTCATCTTTAAAAAGGCGCAAGCTCTACTTGTGTAAGCTCTTTCAGGGACTTGCTCTTTAAAAGTACTGAAGCACGCAGGGGAACGGCCGCGGCAACACAGACAGGGATTGTGTGCAGCCTGTCGTGTGCTCTCCTCTCTTAGAAGGCGGTCCTCTTACCGGCCGTGAAAACGGCTTTTTAGCACTCAAAAACGCACCGATACCGGCTGTGAGAACAGCCTTTTAAGCTGAAAGAACAGCTTTTTGCTCAAAAGGCAAAAACAAAGAGAAAAACAAAAAAGAGAACTTCGACCCAGCTGCCGTGCTGTATGCCCGCAGTGAAGAGAGAGAAGTTTGAAGAGCTGACTCGTTTTTCAACACTTGCTTGTAGAGAGACAGGAACATCCGTTCGGCTCCGAAGCGAAAAGCTGAAGATGCAGCGCACCTGCTGCTCATTATATACCCGCGCTGTGAGGCGAGCAGCTGCTGCATATGATTGCATGCCAATGTGCATTGGCTCGTTTTAGTTACACTCAAAGCAGATTGGCCTCTCTAGCGAGATTCCTATTCGTTGGTCTGTCCGACGTACGTCGAACGTGACCGACTGAATGGGAAACAGCAGTTTTTGCCCCAGTGGCTTACAAATGACTTAATTATACAATACTTTTTAAACATTAGGGTAATTTAGATTTGTATTTTTTCAAATAAATTATTACTTTTATTCAGCAAAGATGGATTACATTATCAAAAGTGACAGTAAGGATATTTATAATGTTGCAAAAGATTTCTATTTCAAATAAATGTTGTTTTAAACTTTCAATTCATTAAATAATCCTGACACAACTGTTTTCAACATTTATAATAATAAGAACTATTTCTTGAGTAGCATATTAGAATGATTTCTGAAGGATCATGTGACACCGAAGACTGGAGTAATGGCTGCTGAAAATTCAGCTTTGCCTTCACAGGAATAAATTACATTTTAAAATATATTAAAATAGAAAACTGTTATTTGAAATTGTAACACTATTTTTCAATATTATTGTTTTTACTGTGTTTATGAGACTTATTTCAAAAACAAAAAAATCTTACTGACCCCAAACTTTTAAACAGTAAGAAGTTGTCACTGCATATTATACTTGATTAAAAATGTTTTAACCTTTAAGGATGTTTGGAGCTGCTAGTGGCAGAGAAATGACACACTTCACCTTTATGTGACCTATTTGTGGCTAGACATGCATTAAATTTGCTTGTAATTGTTACTGTGAGTGTTTTTTTTTTTTTCATCTCACAATACCAGGAGACGATAACACAAATTATACATGCCAAATTGTGCATTGGCTATGTTTGTAGAATTTGCTTGGATTGATCCCAGTGTTATTTTGGCTCTGTCCCTTTTAAATAACAGCTCGGCTGTTGTGGAATCTGCTCAAGTGATATGATATGAAATCACATAACATTTCCCTGACCACTATTTGAACACTGAACTCAATTAAAATGCCAATCTGCCATCCATTAGAATATTAAAAAGAGATAAAATCCACAACCCTTCCAATTAAGAGCCTTGAGAAGACACTTAATATGACTGCACAATAATATTCAGAAACAAAGACATCTCTGTAAAGATGTTACATACTCAGAAATTGAGTTATTTCATAATTATGAAATGTTTGCATACAAACATAATGATTATTTTATGTTGTTGTTTTGATATTTGTTTGAATGAATTACAATAGTACTTTGACGCATATGTTTCATCAAGGTAACATCCCATAATGCACTGCACTGATCATCACCATAATGAACTATTGTCATATAATCACCCGTTTTTGCTAAACAGCAGTGGAGAGATGGAAAGAATGCATAGATATGAAAAACAAATGTGCTGCTATATGTTTTTTATAAACAAAAGTTGCATCAGTTAAAGGCATAAGGGATTTAAAGGGGACATATCATAAAAATCTCACTTTTTCTGTGTTTTGGGTCCCCAGTGCATCTACCAATCCAGAAAACATGAAAAAGGACAACCCAGTAAATTTGTTTTGGTAAGCCTTTCTCTGCAAGCATGTGCAAAAATGAGCCGTTCAGATTTCGCTCCCCTTGTGATGTAGGAAGGGGATCTTATTATATTACCACCCCTTAATCTGTATGTTTCCACCCACAGTGCCGACATTTTGTTTTTGCAAGCGACAACGGTGTACCAGTAACACTGGTCCTGGAGTACAGCTGTCCTGCACAGTTTAGCTACAACCCTGATCAAACAAACTTGAATGTCTTTATCAGGATTACTAAAACTACGTGAAGGAAGGTGAATTGGGTTGGAGCAAAACTCTGCCGGACAGCAGCACTCAAGAACGACCGTCCCTGAGCTTGTGATATGTCTCAGCTATGTAAACATTATCACTGATCTGTTAATGCTATACTACTAAACATATGAGTCTCCATAAACTCCTGGCATATGAGACACTAAGGACGCAGTGGTGAATTTTTTTTTTTTTTTTTTTTTTTTTTTTTTTTTTTATGAAGGGAATGTGTGAAGGGAATAAATTCATATACCAGTATGTCATTTTACACCAGACTGCTTTACACACGAGGGTCTGTAAAACACAGGATTTGCACAGAAGTTGATTCTCAAAGATGGATCGATACCAACTGTTCATGATCCAATTTCACATATATTTTGTGATGTTTGCAAATTGTCTTTCTGAATGTGTTTGCATATTGCTAATGTACTGTTTAATGTGGCTAAAGTTACCTGTCAGGGTTCTGTCACTTCTGTCTAATTTATTTATTGGTTTTGTGACAGAGCTCTGACACTCACGTTCTTGTCCTGTCTTTGTGTGAGCGTACGGTCTCGAGGTCTCAAGTTCTCGAGCCGTGCGCTCTCTTGTCTGCGTCTTGTTTCATGTTGGGTGCGTGGTGTTCGGATCCCGGCACTCATGTCTAGTTCGGTTTCGTGTCGGGGTTCGGACACTCGCGCTCCCTGTCCTGTCTTTATTGTGAGCACGGTTTGTGTGTACTTTCACTCGCTGTGCGCTCTTGTCTCTTGTCCTGGTCAGTTCTTATTGGCCAGGCGCTCTTGTATTGTCATGTTTTGTATTTCATGTTGTGTTTTTGTCTTGTGCTGTGTAGACAATCTCACATTGTCTTGTTTTGTGTGAACACGTGGCTTATGAGTTTTCTCATTATCTGCGTGTTCATGTCTCGTTTTGTGCTTGTGTTTTTGTTATGTTTGGTGTGAGCACATGGCTTGTCATGTGTTTCTTTGTGCCATGTGCTCTCATGTCTATTGTCTTGACCCCGCCTATCTTGTTACCTCATTATTGGTTCATTTGCCCCACCTGTCCTCCCTCATTACCTGCCTTGTTTGCTCTCCTATTTATTCCCCTTGTGTTTGCAGTCCTGTGGTGGATTGTCGTTGTTTGTGCTTCATGTTTCCCTGCAACTTGTGTCCAAGTCAAGTCGAGTCGAGTCGAGTCAAGTCAAGTCAAGTCAAGTCAAGTCGAGTCGAGTCGAGTCAAGTCAAGTCATCCCCTCACTTTTTATTAATAATAAAAAGCCTTTTTTTCCTGCAATTGAGTCCTCGCTCATCCTTCCCTCACCAAACCTGACAGAACCATTGTTTCTTACTGATTTTCATGGAAACCAGAGCCATGTCGTTATTTTAATTTTTAACCCGAAAACGCTTGCAGTCTGTATAACGTAATTCATAAATGCAGCTTAATTCTTATTAAGTCTCTCCAACAGTGTGTAGCTTTAGCCAAGTTAGCCGTGCAACATGTTATCGAACTCATTCAGAATCAAACATACACAAAATACATGCCATACCTATGTAATCAGATATGCTGCATCACAAACAGTTTGTAATGATCCATTTTGAGAATTATATTTGCTGTGTGAGCTTCTCCTGTATTATTTATGCCTCAGTGTATTTGAATCACGAGCTAGGGTGTGGGGAGAACAAGCTCATTTGCAATTAAAGGTACACACACCAAATCAGCGCATTTTTTCTCCCACCCAAAAATAGGCAGTTAAAACATGGTTCACTTCTCAGACACATTCTGGGGACACCTGAGACTTATATTACATCTTGTAAAAAGGTGCATAATAGGTCACCTTTAAGGATGCAAAAAAAAAACCAAAAAAACAAAAAACAAAAACATTTTTCAAAATATACTCTTTTGTGTTCCAAAGGGACAAAAATGTCATACAAGTTTGGAACAACATGATGGGGAGTAAATTATTTCTTTATTTTGAACTAACTATGAATGCATTGATATGAATTTTCGTTTCCATTTACTTTGCCTTCAGCCTGCTTTGAACATTTTACAACTAAATGCAGTTAATAAGTCCCCTCCAGAAAGAAACTTATCAAAGTACAAAATGCCTTGTGCTGTTTCTTTATTGAGACAGATCAATATGAAAATCAAAATGCATCATAATTTACTGATTTCCAATTATTCTAAGAATGTAGCAATTATTTATCAACCCTTGTGTTTAATCGATAAGCCTTTTCTCTGAACTTCGTCAGTATTGATTTATCACTCTGTGTAATGTACTGTAGTTACACTTTAGCATTCCTCTCTTTCTTGGTCTCTCTCTCACCCTCTGTGTGTGCTATCTGGTTAAAATCACACCTGCTTTTAGAGACCCAGACTGATTAAAAAAAAATATATATATATATATATATTGCATTTTTCCCCTGGTTCTACTGGTATTTTCAGATTTCATACTTCACTGGTGATAATTAGAAAAAAAGTTTTTGTGAAAACACATTGCACCATCTAAAATGGGCAGTCCACCAAACTGAAACTTCTTTTGGGTTCCACAAAAGAATGAAAGTCATATTGGTTTGGAATGACATGATGGTGAGTACTTACAGAATTTTAATTTTGTTGGGTGAACTATCCCTTTAAAACCTACAAAAATAACTGTAATTGACCTCCAAAAGCTTTACGATTCAGCACCCATTATGATTTGATTGACTCATGCCCTTCAAAACTGAAGACAACAGCCATACTTTGCATTTATTTACACACTTAACCTTTCACAACACCAAAGGAGGCACTTCACATTATAGATCAGAGAAGTGAGCGAGTGGCGGAAGAAGATGCTAATATCGAGCAATGCTCTCTGATAGGGTCAAGTGCATCTGCTCTGAGCAAACCTGAGCATTACAAAACATTCTTTTTCATGTAAAATAAAGGTTAAACAAGAAGAGAATAATCACAGGAAGGTCATTCAGTTGTTTTTGCTTTATTTTGTTTTGTAAACAAACAATAAGAACTTGAAACATCATTTTAGTCAAAACAGCCTCAAGACGGTGCTCTGATCTCTGAACACATCTAACAGATAAAAGACATTTGAAAGCAATCTAAGAGATCCTGAGAAGATGTCTAAGTTCAAATAATAATGTTTTATTTGTGTTAAGATAAAATGAATTGAATGAATGGTTTGGATTTACTATAAATAGAGCAGTGCAAATGTATGTAAATATTTTAGCTTCCTTTGTCTCATGGCCCATTTGAAGAGAGGTGAAATAGATATACAAATCTTCATTTATTCCTTTAGGCAAAATAGAACACACGACACTACACTTTTCAGCAAACACAGCTGTTGTTATGGTAAGTTTGTATGAGTTTTTGGTGCCAAAGTTGTTTCAGTATTTTTAACACTTCTTTATTCAAGGAATACATTGAATTCTTTTGTACTTTTGATGATTTATAATATCCAAGGTCACTCACAGAAAGCACATATTCATTTCAGCTGATAGAACAGTAAAACTCACTAATATATCTAGAAGCGACCCACCTGCTGTTTAACACCAGGCCCCAAGGCTTGGCAATTTATACTTTTGACAGCTAAGAATTACGTCTGGGGACACATTTGCAGAGGGATTATGAGGGGTAAATGGTATAGGTGGGGAATAATGGCTTTTATTCATTTCTGTTTTTACCCAAACAATCCATTAAACAATATGCAAATGAGGCTGTTTGTTTGGGTATATAAGGAGAGATGAACAATAATTGGCCTGTGCTTTAGTTCAATTGGCTTAATGAGCTGCTCTGAGGCTTTTGGCGAAATCCTAATGTTCATTTGTTTGCCCTTCCTTCACTGTCAATTGTCTCATGACTTTTATTATGACATTAATTCACTATTCAGATGGGATTTGTTTTTAAATGTATGTCTGAGTTACAGCAGCATTGGATGTTTGTCATTACATGTACTGATTTAGACCAGAATGAGATCTGTTTTTTCTAAGGGTGGAGTGTCTAGTTAAATAGTTACTTGAGCTTGGACATCTTTCTCAGGATATATATATATATATATATATGTGTGTGTGTGTGTGTGTGTGAAAATAAAGATAAAAAGAAAATTAAAAATAAATAAATACACAGATCAATAAAAGGTTGGGTCAGTTTTTTTTTTTTTTTTTTTTTTGACTTTACAGAAAAAAAATAGGTAACAACACACAGATTTAGGTCTGATATGACGGAGTATTTCTCTTTTCATAATGCATTCTCAGTCAGGGTGAGAAAGGGACCCTGCGTTTTCATATACAGCTCATTAGTCCTGAGGCTCTGAATATCACACGTTCATAACTAGCAATATTCAACATGAGTTCTATCCATTTATCATATAAGGAAGGCATGTCTGACTTCCAGTGATACTGTATCCAGAAACCTTAGCTAAACGTCACCATAGCTTTTGTTGTTGAGGCATATGCATATCCTCTGGTATAATATCCGACGTACACAGAGCAGGGTTCTTGTATAATGACAGATTAAGAGTCTTATTAACAAATTGTACAATTTTCTCATTGTCACATTCATATAACCATATGAACTATAGTTCCTGTGTCTGTCACGTAATGGCTGTGTACAGAGCGCACAAAGGATTATCCAACAAAGGATAAGTAAGGAGGTCACATTTGAAGGCTGCATACGTCATCAAGGATGTCTTAGTTAAGAAAAGTAAACGTAGTAAAATTGACTGTTATTCCTCGTGAGGTGTGAAATACTGTAATTTCTTTCTTACTTTGCAATCTAATGGTTACTTTTCTTAAATGAGACCGCCTCAATGACGTATGCAGCCCTCAAATGTGACCTCCAGAGGACGCAGCCTTCGAAAGAAGATGCATCTTAGGGCAACGTATGATGGAACAGGAACAGGAACAGAACCAAACCAAAACACAATGAACAAAACATAATCCTGACAGCATCCTTGTTTCACCACCAGCATTGTGCATTATTTCTTAGTTTAACTCTAGCCAATCTGCTTTGAGTCCAGTAGCATCTGTTTATAGTTAATCAATTTTCCCCTACTGGGTAGTTTTTGCTTGTTTTTTATAACAAATAAAAGCCCATTGTTCTACATCTTGAGTCCTCGCCTCATTCCTTACCTCAAGTATGCTATTTTGATATGACCTGCTTCCACAATTCTTCCTTGATCATCCCCCTTAGTTCTCTTTCTCATGCCACTTTAAAGGATTAGTTCACTTTAAAATGAAAATTACCCCAAGCTTTACTCACCCTCAAGCCATCCTAGTGTAGCCCCTCTAGTTCACATCTGCCCGCTCCAAGCAGGACATGAGCCCGGGCCCGTCCGCATGGGAGGTGGGCACTCTAACAAGGAGGCTAAAGACTGCAGTCTCTAGCATCAGTCACTAGAGCACCTCTTGAGTTCAGGGGAGTGAAGTTTACACGCACAGCTCTTAATAGCCTATGTCTGTCACACTCACCCCCTTAAACCTCACTCCCATCTGGGTCACGGCACCAATGTAGCCCCTCTAGTTTGCACCTACCCGCTCCAAGCGGGATGCGAACCCCGGCCCGTCCGCATTAGAGGTGGGCGCTCTAACAAGGAGGCTGAAGACCACAGTCTCTATAGCGTCAGTCGCTATAGCACCTCTTGAGTTCAGGGGAGTGAGGTTTACATGCACAGCTCTTACTAGCCTACGTCTATCACACTAGGTGTATATGACTTTCTTCTTTCTGATTAACACAATTAGAGTTATATTAAGAAATATCCTGACGCATCCAAGCTTTATAATGGCAGTGAACGGGACCAAGGAGTATGAAAACGAACTCCACATGGCTCCAGGGGGTTATTAAAGGCCTTTTTTTGTAAGTTGAATACGGAAGGTGGTCTGGCGGAAGCTAGATATTTTACTTTATAACTTGTTAAATATGGATATGTTTCTTATACAAATGCATCGCTTCGCTCCAGAAGGCCTTTATTAACCCCCCGGAGCCATGTGAAGTATGTTTATGATGGATGGATGCACTTTCTTCGGCTTTATACTCGTTGGTCCCGTTCACTGACATTATAAAGCTTGGATACATCAGGATATATTTATTAATATAACTCCAATTGTGTTCATCAGAAAGAAGAAAGTCATAAACACATAGGATGGCTTGAGGGTGAGTAAAGCTTGGGGTAATTTCAATTTTAAAGTGAACTAATCCTTTAAGCACGTTTAAATTAGGTGCATTGGCATCCTTAATATAGGTGTAGAATGCTGCAAAACCCTCCCGCCCCCTACCACACGTTTTTGTGACAGATAGCAACAGACAGGTGCTGTATATCCATTGGCGGGTCAGAACCATTTTTAAGAGTTGCAAGGAGACAATGTTTTATTTGGAGGTATTTCCAAAAGTCAGTGTTTGACAGGTTGTAAGTTTGTTTCAAGTAACTAAATGACCCCATATGTTCTCACTGATAAAGGTTATCTAAATACCCTTTTCCTTTATTAGACCACTATATCCATCAGAATGGTCTGTTATCTATTTGTAACTTCGGAACTTGATGTTGTGCCAAACCGAGGCTCTAGTTGTTAGCCATGGGGTTTGTTTTGAATGTTGGTGATACATTTTTTAGCTTTTACCACAAACCTAAGAACTGTATTTTTGTCTGGTATTAGTCAAGCAAGAGGAGAGGGGACAATTAGTTATTTTGATACCAGTCGATTCTGGGAAGAGAGAGCCCACCTGAGCCTTTAGCTGAGTACAATTTGTACAATTAAAAAGGGGTCTCTTCCCCTGCCAGATGATGGATTCTACACATTTATTGTATTCCTTCAGAAGTGATGATGGTAATGCAAGAGGAAGCATGTATGAATTAATTAATTAATCTGGGGTACAATTATCATTTTAACAAGATTAATTCGACCCAGAATAGACAATGTAAGTTTACTCCAATTCTGTAACAAATTTTGGATATCCTGAATAACTGTTTGAAAGATAATTTGCATCATTTTCTCCAATCCTGATTTATTCCCAAATAACCCATGCCTGATGAGACCCATTTAAATGCCTACTGCTCCCCTGTTATCCTATGGCAATTATTAGATAAGGGCATTACATCTAATTTATGTCCAAATGATTTTATTGCCCGAGATCTGAGAGAAACCTTCAATTAAGGAACACATTGTGGGCACTGTCATTTGTGAATTACTGGAGACAAGTAATATATCATCAGTATATGGAAGTACCATATGCTCCTGCTGACCCACTATGATAACTTAAATATTTGGATTATTACGTATTGCTATAGCTAATGGCTCTAACTAAGACCAATGCAAAAATAAAAGGGGAGAGGGGACACTCCTGTTTTGTGCCCCTACAGTAGCTTAAATCGCGATGAATCTACTACACCATTACATAGTACAGACGCCATTGACTCAGTGTACAGTAATTTTACCCATTTAGGTCTGGGGTCTCAAAGATGAGGTTCTCCCCCTTAAACATGACTTTCAGATGCGCAGGGTACAGCAGACAAAACCGAAACCCCTCCTGATACAGAGCTTGTTTCATGGGGTTAAACGTGGCATGTTTTTTAGCAAGATTGGGATAGACCCTCAGTGTATTCCCCTTAAACTTCACCTCATGCTGTCTGGCCCATCTCAAGGCAAACGTCAGTCAACTCTGAAAAGAGTTTACTTTGTCACATAAACAATGCAGCACTTTTCTGTTTAGGATTACTCATTATGCACAGATTAGTTTGTAACCTCTTCCCTAGTTGTTTAATTGGGTTTAAAGCATCTTTTACAGTGAAACACACTGCAAACGGTGTATAAAAGGAAAAAATCTGGAGACTGTCCGTTTACCTGCATTTTGCTACATCGCCACATCGGAAGTCCATATATATTATTTCTATTCACCAAAACAGTTTTTGTTAAAAGTCGTGTTTCTTTATGCCATTCCCTGTCTTTTCTTCCATGGTTTGTCCCTGTAATTTTTTTTAATTTACAACAGCTCATTGTTCAGCCCTCTTGAACTATTCATTGCCCCTATTCTGATAAAACATGATCCAGCTTGCAGGCGTGAAGTCGGACTAATGTGATTCTGTTTTTCATAAAGAAATTAGAAGCAGAGTTGCAGAGAGATGTTCAGTTTCAGGCCTGTAAGAGAAACAATACGCTTGCACTATTGTACCATCAGGCCTGCATTGGCCCCCAAAACAACCTGTCAATAGTCACCAGCTATGCAGTTTCTAAGGGGTTCTGAGTTGTTGTTAGAACATTGCGAAGTGGTTGCTGTGATGTTTTGGATTGGTTGTTAGCACAATGCTATGTTACCAGTAGCAATGTTCAAAGTCAAAAAAGCTATTCTGGTCCTTCGATCTGGCTAATCAATGTATTTTTTTTTTCCATTGTTTATTTATTTTTTTTTTCACTTGTTTTATCGTGTACTAGGCCAAAATCATCATCTGTCAGGACCACTATCATCAAAGATGACTTACAATTAGCATACATGGATTGGCGGTACGGTTCTATTCTGGGCAAGAGCAGGGAGTGCAGCAATAACCCCCTTAGGGTAAACAGGACCAAATGTATTGCAGATATTATTAATGTTCTTAATGACAATAATTTAATGTAACAACATAAATCAAGATAAAGAACAGTCTGATTCAAAGAGGAATATTAGAAAGCCAAGTCCTGACTGGACGAGAGGAGGAGCTGGGGATGGAGGAGGGTAATTAGCTCCTGAGCAACGTGATAAAGCAGCTGATAATACTGAATGAACCTTATATAGGGATGCTGTGATAGGTGTTGTTTTCCTATATGCAGATGTGGATCAGCTGAGAATTAGCTGATGTGAGCTTGACTGACATGACCTGCCAGAACCAAAGCTACGCTTGATTTCCAGTTGCTCAGAAAGGTTGTAGCAAACCTCTCCTCAACAATTCACATGATTTTAGTTATCATCCTTTATGGCCAAAACAATGTATATGGATAATATAGATTTACATAAATATATTATTGATAAGTTTTAGTTTTTATATGTAATTATTTATTTTTTGTCCATTTTTTTAATATTTTTAATCTAAATATATTTATATTGTCCAAAATATATATAAAAAAATAATTTTACATTTACCCAGAATGTGTTTTAAGATTTAAAATGTACTTTCCTGCCCCTTGAACTATGTTTTCTACATTTCTGATGCTGCCTCATAAGACACAGTAGTCCAGTGCGGCAGCTACACATTGTCGTAAATAATGTTGTAAATAAGACAACATCTGTATTGCAAACCCCTCCATGTTGCAGTTGTTTTTGGCAAATGCCTACCAACGCAACGTCATTGCCATAGAAACCAATGCAGATATTCCAGGAAAACGAAAGAGCGGCATGGGCACACAAATCAGATCTCAACAGTTGCGATACACAATGTGGACGTCAATAATTTTAGATCAGATTCCAGTTGGATACAGAAATAATCAGATTTGGACTGACAGTGTGAACATGGCCTTTGTCTGGTCTCGCTTACGGACTAAAGACTATTTACCCGCTTTACTTACCCCTGCAGTCTCCTAGTGAATCTCCAACAGTTTCTCTGTGTTACTCTAATGATCTCCTGTAAGCTACTGTTTGGAATATTATATTGATCTGCCTTCTCTCCATACTCCACAAAGAGGTGTGTGCTCTCTCAACTTTTCACACTCCATTCTCCATCCATCCTCTGGTAACCTGGTAAAGGAAAAGAGACTCAGTTATTAACATATTTATCTGCTCTGCAACTCTCTGTTTTCTCCATACTCACCTGCTCTACTGTGCATTACATACCTGTCAATAAATACCTGTTTGGGTCAAACAAATTCTCTGTTTCCAAGTCTAGTGTTACCTGACAATTATGGCATTTGAAGGTTTAAAATATTTCCTTAAGCACTGCAATACATTTTAGCATTGGAAAAGATTTTTTTTTTTTTTTTCTGTCAGAATGGGACTTATGTCCAGTGCACAAACAGTGCAGGACAAGTTAGCCCCTGATATTTAATACTTAGTTTGATTAAAATCAAAAGTATAACACAGTGTCTACACCGAAAGCAACCATTGTCGCAACAGCTTGAGGCTGTCTACACTGGATTTGACAAAGCAACCTTTGTAAATCCATTACAAAGGTTGTATTTTTGTGTTGTGCTGCGCCTTATCCAGTGTAGACAGTGTCACTAATTATAATGGATTCTTTTGTTGCGTTACTCTGCTCGTGTCTTGTGTAGACTCTGTGTGAGATGTAGTACTAGTTATTCTAACTTTAGCAAACACCACAAACTACTCTTCAGTTGCTAAAATTTTGGCGGAACATCAGTGAAATGGCTTCATACACAACTTGAAGTGTGTGTATCGTTCTTCCATTGTGTCCACACATTATTCCTGACCTGGGCAACCCGGCTCACATTAATTCATTACCTGGGCTAATCAAAGCAATGACAATGAAACACAAGCCTGTGATGTGCTAAACAGGAGAGTTCCTCATCTGGACATTAATTAATACGGACTCTTACCTTCTGTAAATGAATTCTGTGCTCTCTGTTTCCTATTTTTCTCTATTCAAATAGAAAGGGCCTCAAGGGTTGTGTTTTGGCTTGTCTACGAAGCTGGGACGCTAATGTTGTTGTTGGGATACGTGCAGCGTCTTTGTTTAAAAGAGTAGCCACTTATATCCATGAAATAAATAGCTCTTTTTTGCCGGCTGATGATGTCGAAACAGATAGAGCTGGAAATTCTGCAGGTGTGGGACTCTAGAGGTGTCCTCAATAGCAGCAATTGTGATGATATTAGCATTATGAGGTTCTGTTGTTTTTGGTTTTGCATTATCCGTCCACACCAAAGCACATTATTACTACAAAACATCTGATGCACCTGTGAAAATTATACCTACATATCCAGTGCTTTGGTCATCCGAAAGCTCAGATCTGTTTAATGTATTCCAGCATCCATGAAAAGGCGTGTTTTGATCATTTCTGTGTTTCATTCAGTGGAAGAGAATGTGCATTTGGACAAAATTATGATATTACACTAGGAGTAATTTTGTGAAGAGTGTTTTTGTGAGATGTACTCCATGTACATTTACATTCTTGGCAGATGCTGCATCAAATTACAAGAGAGTATTCAAGGGAGTTTTTCCAGCTTGCAATCACCAGGTCCCTCGACGATGAGACCCTGAGGACCTTGTTTTGGATCAGGGCGACATTCAACAACCCCATCGACCTCCCAGACACTGCAGGACTGGACTAGAGGGAAATCTTAATTCAGTGTCTGGAGAGTGTCGCGTCCTGGTCCGGAACCAAGCCAGACCCAGAGCAACCACCATCGACCACGGAGAAGTCTCACGACAGAGCGGCACCACCCGCCGGTACGAGTGAGCCAGAACCCGAGGATAAGGGGACAGAGCTTGTCATCGCCCCGGAAGCGGTGCCTCAACGTGGATCTGACCAGGAGTGTGAGCCCGAGACACCAGCGGCCGAGGGAACTGAGACGGAGGACTGGATGATAGACTTCTATGGGGACTTGTCAACTCCCACCCTATCCCACCTGGCATCTAAATCATCTGTATTATCCAAAGATAACTTTGAGAACTGGGAACTTATTTTTTGCTCTAACTTATGTGGACTGTGTCATGATTTCCGTTGCTTGCAGCCTTGCACCATCTTTGGGGATTTCCTGCAATGACATCGAGCCACAGGTCGAACAACCACCAGCAGTGCTTGTCCAGGAGGATCCTTCGGCTCTGCCTCCGGCCTCGGATCCCTTCACTTCATCTTGGCCTGTCGACCTGTCGGCTCCGTCTTAGCTCCTCCCACCTTCAGCTCCACCAGAGACCCACAGTCTAGTGGCTCCTCCGGGTTCCCTAGTCCCACCAGCTCCTCCTTGGTCAGTCATCTCACCACTTCCACCACTGACTTACGGGCCATCCACTGTGCTCCAACCCTCGTCGTTGCAACAATGCCTGGGTCTCCTGCACCAGCGATGTCGCTCAGCTCCCTCAACCCTCGACCTGCGCCAGCTGATCCACGGACTCTGTCCCCCAGATGTCATCAGCCAAGCCAGCAACATCTTGGCTCTTCCATCCCTCGCCTCCGCTGTGGACTGTCGGCTCTGGGAAGCTCTGGGTCTTTGCCAGCGGGACTCCTCCATCATCTACATCGGGGTCTCGTCGTCCCACGATCACCATCCCATGGATCCTTTCACCTTCGTCACCTCCTTGGACTTTACTGTTGGACCTCCTCCCGGTCGTCCGTCCACCTCCTAAGTCACATCCTGCTGGTTTGTGCCATCCTGTTGCCAGCCCTCTTCTCCCAGCCCTTCACTGCCTCCTCATCCTCCTCTCCTTTGCTTCACAATATTATATTATATTATACCGCAGATGTTCAATAAATGTTCAATAAAAAAAGTGTCTCTTTTTTGTGTGTGTGTTTTTGTGCGATTCCGTTTGGAGATGCTAGTGGTTCAGAAATCACATTTCAACTTTAAAATGCAAATCAAATAATAGTGCAAGTACTGAAAAATAAGCTGAGTATTTTTTAACAGTTGAGTGAAGTTTGAGTACAGTACAATTCAGTAAGCCACATTTGACTTTGGCTCTTGAATTGGAGGCCTGCAGCTTCTCTTCTTTCACAAGACAATGAGAACATGTCCTGAAACACCTCAGGCAGTAGCGCCTTGGCTCTGTTTTTTTTACGGGCATTAGATAAAGCAGCCTGGCCTTGTCAATCTCACACTCTCCCCTTCTGCCTCCTGCTAATCTAAATGGGATCTGCTGTAGAGGTGATGGTGAAGGGGAACATCATGATTGATTGATCACTGATATCTAGAAACTCCATTAAAAAAGCACTAACTCATTCAGACACAAATAATTCCTATTGGAAACAGCAGTATATCTTGCATCATCTTGAAATCTCTTACACCGAAGCCCTATTTGGATACATCACAAGTGTTTTAAATTCACTTTATTACAGTGCCGATTGTGGTAATTAGTGGAGCACCATGTGAGCAAAGTTTGCTCCAGCTCTCCAAACACATTCATCCATTTTAAACTAATGCTTAGTGATGTTTACCCAGTTCAGCCGTTAATGAATTATAGATGTGCCCCTTTAGTGATCCAGTGTAAAGAGGATCTGAAACCAAACTTGTGTGCAGAGAGGTGGATTAAACCCCTTTAGATGGATTCGAGTGGTCTGGTGGCTGATCAGAGCCTCAGGCGGATTAGACATGTCAGACAGGTGAGAACTTGATGGGTCTGATTCAGTTAAATGCATTTTTGTACCATTTTGCTGTGTAGAATTTGCTCTGACAACAGCACAGAGTGAATGTTGAATGATGCACTTTAACAGTGCAGTAACTTATAAATATTGTGCTGGGAAAATATTTCCTCAAAATATAACAACAAAGCTATGTTTTGACACCAAGCTTTGACTTTTTGTACCATAATCGAATGCATTGCTTCTGATGTTTGTTGCAACAGTCTTCGTGTCATTTGAGAGGGGAGTTATGAAACTCATAAAAGTCAACGTAGCATGGCTGCACAGATTTGAGTGCAATGAGATATGAAGCCATTTTTGAAGCATCTTGTCATATGAAACTACTGCAGTGGAAAAAAGAAAATTAAAATGTTGCAGAATCATTTTGCAATACTATGTCTATTAAATTCATCATAATATGATTTGTGTGGAGCCTATCTGCAGTTAGCTTTGCTCAGAGAGGTGTTTTTTTTTCTTCTTTTTTTTACTCAAATCAAAATGTTTTTAAATCTGATATGATATTTACATACCAGATCCAAAACACACCGATGTGTGATTTAAACTCCAATTAAAAATCAGATTTTTTTGTAATGTGTCTCAGTCTTAAGATGTTTTCAGTCTTTTTCATTCACTTTTTAACTCTTACAGCAAACTAATGACCAGTAAACCAGTATATGCTTGAATGCATAAAATGCCTCGCTCATGTCGTCTCATGCGCCTTGTGAGTTCACCACTGTGGTGAGATGTCATCATAGACATATAAGAAGCAGCAAAATTTGTTTTCCTTCCTCTCTTTCCACACAGACAGCTGGCGCTTATATCATTACCATAGCAACTGATGTAGATACTGCAGACCTTGACTATAGAATCTTAAAAAATTAGATTTCATCACCTGCACAATGACAGTCAGTACTAAAAATTGCATTTACCAACCAAACAGAATTTGTGAACAAAGCTTTATTTCCTTGGTAGTGCACTTTTTAAAATGAATCTTTTGGGGGATTTAGCTCAAATCTAATGATTGTTAATAAAACCTAAGTGAACTAATTGTACTACTTATTTAATTTATATAGACTGAACAAAGTTATTTGACACCAACTAGCCCTTAGAGAAACCAATTGTACTCTCCTTATATTAACCAAATTAAAGGGATAATTGGAGACAGCTGTTCCAGCACTGATTACAGCCACTCCTGTTCTGTGTAAAGATCACTTATAACTATTTTTCCTTATTATATCATCAGAGTCAGGTTCCTAGCTTGAAAATGCAACAGTCATTGGATAATGCTCAAAGAAAACAAAGACAAACTGAAATTTGTCAGTGTAGAAAGAGCTACTCAATCTGCCTGGTACTCTGCGATTCAATTGAACCACTCAGAGGTCAGTAATTTCAGAATGGACACTTGGAACAGTAGCAAATCTTTCCAGGAGAGGCTAGTCTGCCAAAATATTTTCAAGGAGACAGCATAAAATAATCTAGGAAGTCAAAAAGGTTCGCAAAACATTGCAAAAAACTACTTTTCTCGCCATAGCTGAGGTCCTAAATTTATTATTAGATTTAGACTGAGGTAAAATGGACATCAATGGAGACCAGCATTCTGAAATATAGAAACTCTGAAAGAAGTACATTAGGTTTGGTTTCACTGGTTTTCGCATATGCATTCTTTCGACAGAATATCATACTAAAATGCTCTAAAATGTTCTGCACTGATCATTCAGCCACATTACAACAGTCCTGAATGAACGACTCTTAATAATCTGTTTTAAGTGAATAAAAAAAATATAGTGCAATCACTGTAATCTGATTCCTAAATTAATGACTTGAATTTGGTTCTTTTTAAAGCTGCAGTCCGTAATTTATTTTGGTTAAAAATGATCCAAAATCAGTTTGAGCAAGTACATAACCAGCCAGTGTTCAAAACTATCTCCATACCTTAGTCCGATTCTTGTAATGTAATAATAAGCTTGTAATAATATTTTGTAATAAAATCAGTACTGGTGGCTTTCCACGAGAAAGGCTATATGGCATGTGAGGATACTGCTGTTAGCGGAACATTTATAGCTTTTTCTCACAGCGGCTGGAATTGTCACGGAAGCCCTGAGACTTAAGATCTAAGTGCAGTTTAATAGGAAAATCCAGAATCGTTGTCACAGCCAGGCAAAGGGTCAAAACACATGAAAACAGTCCACACCAAAAACATGAAAACAAAAACAGCCAGAGTGCTCAGTGGCTTGTTGCACAAAGCCGGTTTCAGTTGCTACCCAGGTAAGTTCAAGATTAGTTTGAGCAAACTCTGGTTTTTCGGGCTTATTAGGGTGGATTGGTTTTTAGCGGGGTTCATTGCTATGGTAACTTACGCTACACGGCTAACCTGCTCCGAGCAGGTGTTATTCTGAGTTATAGATCACAAACCCAAACTCGACCAATCAGCTGTGAGTTAAGTGACATGTATCTGATGCAGTAAATCCACTCCCCCTGTATCTCTCGCTCTAAATTAAATCAGTTTATAGTGAAAACATTTTAGAGACAAAATTGCTCAACATTTTCTGTTAATTATTCATTATATTTATATTAAATAAATTAAAATTATGAATAATTCATGACATTCATATAATTAGGCCTATTATATTAATTGACAATATTAAACTTTGCTTTTAAATTACAATAAATATAATACATGCATAATATATAAAGCTTTTAAACAGATTAAGCTTACATATATTCTTTTGAGCTCTTTGTGAAACTATATTATTTATTTGGTCTATTTGTTTGATTCACATGCATTGATATAGTCAGATATTTTCTTTCAGCTGCCTTCTCAAACTTTCACTACATCAGTGTTTATCCCTGCTTTGTAAATGCGTTTAATTTCATAATTTTCATAACGATCTCTTAATCTTCAGAAGAGACATCAATTGCGCGGGAAGTGAATCAAACTGCACGTGTCACACTTTCAGGTGCACGCGCTTTGCAAACTCTGGATTAAACCTGAGTTGACAGAGAAAGTTTATACAGGTGCTGGTCATATAATTAGAATATCATCAAAAAGTTGATTTATTTCACTAATTCCATTCAAAAAGTGAAACTTGTATATTATATTCATTCATTACACACAGACTGATATATTTCAAATGTTTATTTCTTTTAATTTTGATGATTATAACTGACAACTAAGGAAAATCCCAAATTCAGTATCTCAGAAAATTAGAATATTACTTAAGACCAATACAAAGAAAGGATTTTTAGAAATCTTGGCCAACTGAAAAGTATGAACATGAAAAGTATGAGCATGTACACCACTCAATACTTAGTTGGGGCTCCTTTTGCCTGAATTACTGCAGCAATGCGGCGTGGCATGGAGTCGATCAGTCTGTGGCACTGCTCAGGTGTTATAAGAGCCCAGGTTGCTTTGATAGTGGCCTTCAGCTCTTCTGCATTGTTGGGTCTGGCATAGATTTTCTATGGGGTTAAGGTCAGGCGAGTTTGCTGGCCAATTAAGAACAGGGATACCATGGTCCTTAAACCAGGTACTGGTAGCTTTGGCACTGTGTGCAGGTGCCAAGTCCTGTTGGAAAATGAAATCTGCATCTCCATAAAGTTGGTCAGCAGCAGGAAGCATGAAGCGCTCTAAAACTTCCTGGTATACGGCTGCGTTGACCTTGGACCTCAGAAAACACAGTGGACCAACACCAGCAGATGACATGGCACTCCAAACCATCACTGACTGTGGAAACTTTACACTGGACCTCAAGCAACGTGAATTGTGTGCCTCTCCTCTCTTCCTCCAGACTCTGGGACCCTGATTTCCAAAGGAAATGCAAAATTTACTTTCATCAGAGAACATAACTTTGGACCACTCAGCAGCAGTCCAGTCCTTTTGTCTTTAGCCCAGGCGAGACGCTTCTGACGCTGTCTGTTGTTCAAGAGTGGCTTGACACAAGGAATGCGACAGCTGAAACCCATGTCTTGCATACTTCTGTGCGTAGTGGTTCTTGAAGCACTGACTTCAGCTGCAGTCCACTCTTTGTGAATCTCCCCCACATTTTTGAATGGGTTTTGTTTCACAATCCTCTCCAGGGTGCGGTTATCCCTATTGTTTGTACACTTTTTTCTACCACATCTTTTCCTTCCCTTCGCCTCTCTATTAATGTGCTTGGACACAGAGCTCTGTGAACAGCCAGCCTCTTTTGCAATGACCTTTTGTGTCTTGCCCTCCTTGTGCAAGGTGTCAATGGTCGTCTTTTGGACAACTGTCAAGTCAGCAGTCTTCCCCATGATTGTGTAGCCTACAGAACTAGACTGAGAGACCATTTAAAGGCCTTTGCAGGTGTTTTGAGTTAATTAGCTGATAAGAGTGTGGCACCAGGTGTCTTCAATATTGAACCTTTTCACAATATTCTAATTTTCTGAGATACTGAATTTGGGATTTTCCTTAGTTGTCAATTATAATCATCAAAATTAAAAGAAATAAACATTTGAAATATATCAGTCTGTGTGTAATGAATGAATATAATATACAAGTTTCACTTTTTGAATGGAATTAGTGAAATAAATCAACTTTTTGATGATATTCTAATTATATGACCAGCACCTGTACAGAGCATTGTGCAACAGTTGATCCTGATCTAAACCAAGTTGGATTTATCTGGATTTGTCAACTCCAAACCTACTCTGAAACTCAGAGTTTGTTCAACTAGCTTCATGCAACAGGCCACAGACGTACAACGTAACAATAACAAAACCTCTGTGAAACTGACAGAAACAAACCAGGTATAAATAGACAGACACTAACAACATAAGTGATAACAGCTGTGTGCAATGATCAGTGATTGAGTCTGGAACAAAGGGTTATGGGAGATGGAGTCCTATAATGTGATGCAATAGTCCGGGGTGGAGTGCCCTCTGGTGGCTAACAAGGGCACTCCAGCAGGTGATCATGACAGGAATAATTAAACTTTTCATTTTGATGGCGGATTGTAATCCTGAAAGGTCCAAATGGCAATCATCAATGACAACTGGAGATTAACCCGTTGTCAAAAGCAAAAGACTATGAAAAAACTTGAGAAATTGAAATCTACAGGTAACGTTAATACACACTAAAGACTTATCTCAATATGTTAAAGCGTTGTGGAGATATATCCTCGCATCTATTTTGATGTGCTCTTCATCGAATTTGTTTGCGTATTATTCAAGATTGGTTGGGTCTATCAAAAAGCCTTTGATATCTTTTTGCCAGTATGGTCTGAAGATGATCTGAGCCAATTTTGGTGAAAATTGGACGAACCGTCTAGAACGAGTTCACAAAATTCAAAATGGCAGAAAAATATGACAGAAAATGACATGGAATAAGATGGAATCATAATTCACTTAAGAATTATGTGAGTCATAATCAGCTCGGGTCCCGGCTGGTCATAATATGATGATGCAATTTAATTTAACTGATAGGCGCACTATAGTCAATCAGTCGGCACAGATTTTTAAAATGTGCTGATGGACCAGAGTACAGTTTGCAAACCTGTGGGAATGGATTGCAAAATCATGGGCATGGATGAATTTGTTGGTACGGACTGAAAAAACCAAAGGTACGGTTTACAAATCTGAGCACACGGACTGGAAATTCATGGGTAAGGTTTATTAATCAGTGGGCAGGATTTGTTAAACCAAGGGAACAATTTAAGAATCTGTAAGTATGGTTTATAAACTGAGGGGACAAATTGCAAAACTGTGGCAACAGATTTGCTGGTCTTGTTTTTTTTTTCCTCTCTTCTTCCCGGGCTCTGTAAGTTAGAGAGTCCAAATTTGCTGTGGTAATGTTGAGATTGTCCTCAAACTGTGTGCCAAATTTCATATCAGATGGTTCTATGGGCTGCCATAGACTTGAGCGGAAGAAGAAGAAAACGGATACAGTAGGCACCTACCTACCTTTGGTGCTTGGCCTCTAATAAAAACAACAAAAATAATAATTATTTTTCTTATTATTATTTATCAGGTTTCAAAGTAGCTTACCCAACAACTCGGCGTAACATGCATATGATACATACCTGCTTCATGTATTTCGACCTTTATAATTACTCAGCAAGTAACCTAAAGCAAGACTCTCAAACTCTGTTTTTCAGACCCATACAGCAAATGTCTCAGTTGGCTTATTCTCCTTAAGCTGTTCTCTCTGATACTCGGTGACAGATCAGTCATCTGTTGTTTCTCCTAAGTGCATGTTGGGTGTCTCTCATGTCTCCTGCTGATGAAGAGATGTGCTTTTTATGCTCTCTTTTTCTTCTTCTTCCTGCAGTCTTTACATTTTCACTGAAATGTTCCTCAGGTGAAACTGATAAGAATTGGTGTCAGTTGGTCACCCATGCCCAGTGCTCCTGACCTTCTCCAAACCCTTTGGGTCTTCTTTATTATACAACTCATTGCTCAGTAGACAGCTTTAGCTCACCTTTAATGTTCCACATCAGAGATCTGTGTCTCAGCTGCCAGAAAGGACAGCCCTTTTCGAGAGGAAATTCTTTCAGTCCACCCAAAGAAAGCAAAAATGTCCCACTGCAGACTTCAACATTATGACTGATTCATTGTTTTGGGTTTCCAGTTTCCTAAAACAGTGAGGAAAAAAAAGTAAGTCTTGGCTGTTTAATTCATTAATCTAGCAATAACAAATTCAAGCATATAATACCAAAAATTTGATTGCAGTTCAGTGAGCTCTTAAACTCATTCTTATTGCAGCTCAACTTATTTGCATATTTATTTCATTTACTGCAGTGTTTAACTAAATATCTATGACAAGAACATCATCAGACACTGAGCAAGAAAGAACAAGTTGATGACTTGTTTGTTCATATGTTGTATTGTGAATTTTGTGGTTGTGGGACTGAGGACAGATTGTTTTCACTTGAACATGCTGAATCAATGTAAGAACATCTGAGATATGACATGCTGTAATCTGGCGACTGTCGTTGGTCTGTGTCTGTCGTTGCAGTGTGAATTGGCCGTAAAAGGTTGCCAGAACAATATTTAATGATTGATGATATTAAATGATAATAATATGATAATAAGAATGATTTCTATGATAATTAGAGACTTTTAAATACAGTTAGGAATTGCATTTCAAGTTCATAGCAGGTGACCTTCTCCCATTATTTTCTTCTCCCATTATCACTTTGACCCAGAGACATGTTTCATATTCAACAGTTAAAAAAAGTAATCTCAGTATTTGTTTGGAGTATCATTTCAAAGCAGAGACTTTCCTTTTCATTTTAACGTGTGTTCACACTTGGCATGTTTGGTTTGATTAAAACAAACTTTTGACTCTCAAAAGTAAAAAGTTAAAATTTGGTGTAGAGACAAGAATAACATGTATCATATGATATTATGTCGGTGCCATAACTGCTTTAATTAAATGTCCAGGCTGTGATCAATGTACTGTATGACATGGTTCATGACATATTAGCTCATAATAGTATGATGATTAATGATCATAATCCATCAGAATAGTTTCAATGCACTTGGAACCTACTGTCTCACTTTATAAAACATTTGAAGCTAAAGTGGGACAGTATTATAATAGGCCATCACAAATAATTAAATGCAGTTTTGCAACAAAATAAATGCATATGCAATGGTAAGCATAAGAGACTTCTTTAAAAAAAAAAAAAAAAAAAAACAACTTTTGAATGCTACTGTATACTTATTGTTACTGACCATTCAATGATCATTTAAAACAGTCAAAACACCTTAACAATTTTGATTTTTTAAAATTATGTTTTTAAGAAAAGCATTCCCATTTATCCATGCTGGCTGAGATTGGCGAGAAGCTTGATTTGTCCCACTTTTCCTGAAGTACCACTATTACTGAATGCACTATATTAGTTTGTCATGTTTTTCTAACTTAAAGTGTGATAACATCACTAATTGTGGAGAGAACAGTTGCAATATCCGCTCTGCTGTCAGACTATCTTTCAACTAATATGTTAGAGCTAAGGTCAGTTATAATAAATAATTCATAACCATTTTAAATTTTGATCCTCTGATATCAAAAAGGGTGGAAGGATACAGCTTATAATAAAGCTGAATTTTCTCCTAAAGTATATGAATACAAAAAATTTGAAGATATCTATAATGCGAGCATAAGCGTTGTGCAGTGCAGTGTTACATAATGAACAACAGCAACACCTAGTGGTCGTGTCTGGTGTTTTTTGCAAATCATTTCCCCTGTTTAAAGTTCTGTAACCATAGAGCTTCAAAATGTTCAGGGACTCTCTTTCTGTCTGTCAATCCAATTCTGTCCTCAAAAGAGCACCTCACTGAACAACCGTCTGTACAGTTAATGAGAAAACACTCTCTTTTACGACCCACACAGCGGGAAACATTCCTCAAATTCACAGGATTTCTGTAGATATCCATGGAGACACTAACACACTCTTTGAGGAGATTCAAAAGCACACAGTTAACTGGAAGCACATGGTGAAATCTATAGACATGGCTGTCTGACAGTCATTCAACTTTGTGACCAAACATAAGAAATTTGTCATGAAATCCAAACCTGTTATAGATGTGTATATCAGTGTGCTTCCTGTATATTTTGGTTCTTAAAGTCAACATGAAATCAAGAGTTTTCTCAATGAATAAACTGTTTCACTCTTATATATATCAGATTACATAAGTAAAATAGCAAATAAGTTGTGAATGTCATTTCAACGGATAGATTACCTGAAAATAATGAAAATTCTACTCTCCCTCATATTACCTGGGCAATTTTCATTAAAGCTGCAGTCCGTAACTTTTTTTGGTTAAAAATTATCCAAAATCAATTATTGAGCAAGTACATAACCAGCCAGTGTTCAAAACTTTCTCCTTACCTTAGCCCGATTCACATCGATAAGCTTGTAATAATGTTTTTTTTTTTTTTTTTTTTTAAATTTGAGTGGTACTGGTAGGTTTCCGCGGGAAATACGAGTTTGCCTTTGCGTCATTACATCACATCTGTAAGACTTGAAGTAAATATTACTCAATAGGTAAGCTTAATGAACCACTTTTTCATCATCCTCTTTTGTTGTATGGAAAAGAGCAGTTCAGACATTCTGCTAAACATCTTATTTTGTGTTCCATAGAAAGAAAGAAAAAGAGTGACATATGGTGAGTAATAGATGGCAAAATGTATTTTAACTATTTTTAAAAACTATCCCTTCAGCAATACAAATGTTTTCCCTCCAAAACAATTGTTAGACGATGTATGTAGCCACTAGAGGGCAGTGTTTAGCAGCTTTACAAGCACAACATAACCTGCACCCAGCGTTGCACTGAAACATATAGCATGAAATGTCCAACAAATATATTAACTGCTGATGCAATGGCCAGATATTCTCATTCATTTACTAGTAAATTTACATTAATCTCATATACCTAAATATGTGTATGTCTGGAAACCTGTGCTTTGGAGTCACAGTTAGTAAGCCCTATTTGTTTTGATTTTTCCTTTACGTACAGAGTGACGTTAACTCCTCTGTTTTTGTCTCTGATGTGAAATTAATATTCCAGTCATATATCTTTCTCTCCTCTAGCAACTCAAACTCCTCTCATGTGTGGGTTTAAAGTCTCTTAGAATAGTCTCACTCTGACTCACTCTGAGTGCTTCCTCTGGTCCTGTGATGAGGCAGCTGTGGATATCTGCTCCCGGCTAACACACACACACACACCTGCCTTGTTTTCCCCTGACACGCTGATGCTTCAGGAGATTTGTAAGCTCTTTTGTTTTTGAAATCCTCAAAGAGCTGGCGAATGCCGACTGCAGCATGCCTGATGTCATCGTCTTGTGGGAAGACGAATGGGACGGTGCTATCTGTAAATTTACCATACTGCTGCTGACATTTGAACCCTCTCCTAGACATTCAGGGCTGTTGCCATCATTAAAGCCTCACTTTGCAAGTCCGCACTTGCCCTACACATTTATAGACGCCCGTGCAACTAGCCCCATGTGCGGATATCGTAAAACGGTGATGAGATCGTTGATAAAGGTGAATGGGTGTCAAGATTCATGGCCATTCGTGTCCTCTCTCGAGGCGGCCTGTGGCATACTGTGCATGAATGCATACTGTGTTTTATGGCGTACTGTACTACAAGAGGGGGGTTGGAGAGTAAATTTAAGACGTGAACTGTTCATCTGCAGTTCATCCTGCAGTTCAATATCAAACACACGCAGGAGATTCATATCCTTCTGGATACCATCCCACTCTCTTTTGATGTCCTTTTTTTCCCCTCTTTCTCCTTTTTTTCTTGTTCACTCACACTCACTTTTTCTATGACTGTTTTTCTTTAAAGGGATAGTTCACTCAAAAATGAAAATTCATCATTTACTCACCCTCAAGTTTGTTCTGAGGAAGATATTTGTCGGTAACCAAGCAGATCTCGCCCCCATTGACTATGATAGTATTTTTTTCCTACTATGGTAGTCAATGGGGGGTGAGATCTGCTTGGTTACAAACATTCTTCCAAATGTCTTCCTTTCTGTACAGCAGAACAAAGAAATTTACACAGGTTTGGAACAACTTGAGGATGAGTAAATGATGACAGAATTTTTATTTTTGGGTGAACTATCCAATTATGGATTGCAATATGTAAAATGTACATTTCAGTTCTGTTGTAATATAGTTAGATAATAAAAAAAGAGAGACATCTTACTAATCGCAAACTTTTGAACGTATTGTACCTACAGTGGCCTCAAAAAGCGTAAGCTACACTTAAAAAATGTGTGAATCTCATTGTTATTGTGACAAATTTCTTTTGCCTGGTTTTTTTTTTTTTTTTTTTGGAAGAAGAAGAATTATGAGGTACAAAAAACATTCGAAATCAGTGACTTTCAGGTGGACAAAAAACAGAGACATTTTTCAAAATATCTTCTTTTGTGTTCCATGGAGTGCAGTTCCATGCAGTATTGGAACCTAATAATATTTAGACTTACAGGAAATTGCTGGCTTTATAGGAGAAGATGCCAGACTTTTGTGCAGCCTACGGATGCTCCAATCGCCGCAGTCTCAAAACGAGAGTGGGATCACCTTTCACCTGTAAGATATGACAATATTATGATTATATTTGGAATAATCGTTAGTTACTTAGTGGATGTATGTATGAGATCGTTGATAAAGGTGAATGGGTGTCAAGATTCATGGCCATTCGTGTCCTCTCTCGAGGCGGCCTGTGGCATACTGTGCATGAATGCATACTGTGTTTTATGGCGTACTGTACTACAAGAGGGGGTTGAGAGTAAATTTAAGACGTGAACTGTTCATCTGCATATTTAGACTAAATCTATTGTACTTCTTATAGTCTTATAAGGCCTTATGATACACAAAGCAAGCTATAAGAGATATGGATTTGAAATTAGGGCTGTGAATCTTTGGGTATACAGCGAATCGATTCGATTCACGATTCCTGGGTGTTCGATTCGATTCAAGAACGATTTTTTAAAATTCAGAATGATTCGATTCGAGATGATTCACATTAACATTCGATGCGATTCAAATAATTCGATTCTCCATTTTAATATACATTCATAGGGTTATTGAAATGCTTCTCCCAATGCGTCTTAGTCAGGGTGAGAATTACACAGCGACCTTCAGGCGGTTAGAGAGTGGGGGTAAAAAACAAAACAAAACAAAAAAAAACCTTTTGTCCTTTATTAATTTTAGTTCATGTTAGTTCTTAATGATGCTACATAACTTTATTTTAATAGCCTATAAAAATTGACATTTGTGGAAATTTACATAAGCCAAAATTTTAAAAGGCTTTAAAAGTGTTGTTAGGCCTAGTTCATGTGAACTATAGTGTAGGATAGTGTTAATGGCTACACAACCTTATTAAAGTGTTCCAGGTACATTAAACAAGTGTAATATGCTTACATGGAGAGACTACCCTAGAATCTCATGCACTTTTTCAACTAATCCTAAACTAACTTTTCTTCACGGAATAGTAAGAAAAGTCCTCTTTGTCCCCTTTATACGGAACACTTCCCTTATGATGATTCTGAAAGAAAACACGCTGGTTGTTTACTGTTGCTATAGTAACGAACGCAACTTTAATGCGCATCTATTAGATAAACCGCACGCTCTTAATGATGTTTTATTAACAAAGTTCGGGAGGAGCAAGTTCAGATAATTAACCTAATCAGCACAGGTGGAGAGCATTCAGTTAATCAACTCAACCAATGTCAAGAGGTATAAATTCAGCAGACTTACCTCTGTTCATCTGAGAGTTTATCAGCATCCCTCCTCCACCCCATCTCCTCACTTCTAGTTCTATCTACTTTTACCACACCGGGGGGAGTACTCTGGGTTCGGGCCAATATTCAGAGCTCGGAGCCCTCCCCCCGGACAGCACGCCAAATACGCATAACTTTACTCTATTTAATTATATGGATATGTGAACTCGTGAATTTCAGTGTTGTTAATGTTGTAGTTACTTCAGCAGTTTCCTTCGTGCATTCAGTTTTACGACATTAAGTTCATAATTTCATTTATCATTCATTGGATCTGTGCGTATGCATTGAAACACTAACATTATGTCTTTGCTTTCCGTCCATGCAATAAATGCGCGCCCTTGAATAAGCGGGGTTTTAACGTTACTTCAACTGCTCAGGTAATGTCAATGGTATGAGTACTTGAGTATTTTATCTTTTAGAAAATAACGGTGACGTTTCCACACAATGAAAGCGTTTTATTGCAACAATAGTGACAACGCAATGACATGGCAGTTTTATCAATGGCTTGAGCAGTGTGACTCAGGACTATTGCTATTATAATAGAGAGCTGTCATCTGTTCATGTGAACAACAGTGGCCGTCCTGAGGAGAGCTCAAACGTGGGCTTCTCAATGAGAGTTACGGATGGAGCGCGAGCGCAATCCAGTGAAAGGCGGTAAAGAGTGCAGCGCGTATCTGTGATGGAGAGCTGTATGAGCGCGAAAGACGGTGCACAACGTCTCCATCAATTTGCACGTGTAGTAGTTTAATGTTTATATATTTTAAAGGACTGAATCGCTATAGAATCGCGATTAATCCGATTCTTAACATTTTTCATCGATTATTGACCGAAATTAACGATTTACAATTCAAAAACATGTTTCAAGATCGATGCATGCATTGTCAGGATTTGTAATCAATGCATCGAGAAAACGAGTGAATCGTTACACCCCTAATAGACATTGATTTTTTCAAATGCATCTACCTTGGCTTGATTCATTATCAACCTGTTCAAACCTCTATATATGGAGAATAATGTTTTTAACTTAGGAGTTTGAAAAGGTGCAGACTACAGACTACTTACTCCCTCTTTAAACTTTGTCCAAAATATTTTCAGGCTATGCTTCTATTAAAACACTAACATATAGTAATTATTGCCTCAGTTCTTGCCAAGCACACCTGTTTCTGGTTAATAATGAGAAATTTCAAGCCAACATAGTCCAGTTTATGTTTTTGCTTCACTGGCTAAATGGCCCCTAAAATGACCTGGTATCCTTTGAAGAATCTTGGAGTTTATATTGGCGCAAGTGCAAATTATCAGCAAAGATCTAAATGTAAAAACCTGCACAATGAGAAAGATATAGACATAGATTTCCATGTATGAAAACATAAACCTTGTTGTTTTATTATTTAAGTAATTTGTCACAACCTGTGGACATTTTTGTTGATAGTTGATCATGTTGTGATTAAATAGAAAGTGAAATCTTTGGACGGGGATAATACAGTAAAAGAATGTTTGCTATCTAATGGTGTTCTAATGTCATGTTTTGAGCTGAGTGATGATTTGGCGCGTGTGTGTTTGAGTAATCGGTACAGTGCTGTGTTACTGCTCGAAACCCTGCTGCTTTACTGTCAAAGAGATTTTACTTTTCGTAGGCTTAATGCCAAAAACAGTTGGTTTTACACACACACTTACCTCAGTTGTGGTTTTTATCGGCCCCTAAAACAAAATCTTTTGTCTTTTATCATAATGAGTACAGTACTGCTATAAACTATAAATAGTTCAGTTGGACTTTTCGTGGCCTAGAGTGCCATCCATTAGGGTCTGAGGTTGAAACAGTTATATTCAGTTATTCGTTTAATCGACCGTAAATGAGATTGGTCATGGCCTAACGAGAGCCTTCGGCACTGAACTTTTATTACGTAAGTAGGTAAGATTTGCAGATCAGAAAGTGTATTTCTAAATGTACGTTTTCCGTTTTGTTGAAGTGTTCTGCAGGACGTTTTATCTTTTAGATATAAAAACATTTCAATGAGTACATTTTTTATGTGGCATGTTGGATTCTCCATGACTTAGTGGTAAATGTAAGCTTGTATTTTTCCCTTTAAATCAGAAATTACATTGCAGTGGCCTATAGCAACCAGCCAGAACATCCTAGCAAACATACAGAGCACACTAACTACCACCTAGAGTGCCATAGCAACCACCTGAAACACAAATCATCTACTGCCCTAGCAGCCTCCCAGAAAACCCTAAAAACCACCCAGAAGACCATAGTAGGAAGCCACCCAGAAAACCCTAGTAACCACCCAGTAGCTGCTTTTCCACTGTTAGGCCAGTGCGAGCCAAGGCTAACAACATGACAGGCAGGACCAATAACCTCGGACCTTGAGCTGTGAGGCCAAAATCAAGCTGCGCTTCCCCTGTCAGGCCAGCAGCGCAACCCTAAAACCCGCCCTTAGCACACCTCCACAGAACGACGTCACACGACCCCCCAATTTCACTAGCATGGGGAAGCTAGCTGAATGAAAACTAGCTAGATCACAAAATAAACATGACAGATGGGGACATTTGGTCCTTACTTAAAGACTCCAGCATAGATATTTGATCAATGATTTATGAAAAAACATGTTACAGTGACAGTAAATCCCCATTAATCATGCTAAAATAAACTGTATTTATCATAATTTCACATAAAAACAGAACATGCATACTTATATGCGCCTGATTCCATTTATTTGTGATCACAGGAATACACTAAACAACTCCATTAAGTCCAAAGGCTTAGACAAATATTGATAAAATATCATAAGTTTACGCCACAGTTCTTTAGAATGAATGAGTTTTAATTTTTCAGGAAATGATGCAATCTGAGGAGGTTTGAGCGATCTCTCCCATCTCACTATACTGTTATCCTTTCAGCCAGAACAACAGATGGAGCTCACGAGCAGAAAACAGGTTATGAGTTAACACCATAGATATACATAATAAAGGCTAGATGTCTCGTCCACGCTGCTGGCCAATGGAGGTCGACGTCCGCACCTGGCGGCCATCTTGTAACAGTCAGCTCGCTTACTCGTAACATTGTGTTTTAATGGTGCATGTACTTTTTAAATAACCATAACTTGCTCAATTTTCTACCGATTTTCAAACTGTTTAGTTTATTATAAACATCAGAGATGTACTTATGACACTGCATATTTATGAATAATTATAACCATGGACTTCCATATGAAAATAACATTGAACAGAACAGATAGGTGCAATGAATATACACATGCACAAGGTATTTATGTTAAATCAATATATAGGCTACTAAAGCTCAGTGTACAGAATGGCAACATGATATATATATATATATACACTTTTATAATATGAATATTACTATTATAATAAAATAATTTGAATTATTACATGTTTATTTTAACTTCTTCAGGGTTGGGCCATTTACTAGGCTTTTCCCCTCGACATTGCACTGTGCCTACTTCAGAGATCACTGTTCCAAAAAAAAAAAAAAAAAAAAAGGTGTCCAAAAGAAACATTCTGCGATTGTGTAAACAAACTTGTAAAAAGCTTTGGGTCAACAACAATCTTGTAATACTATTATGTCATAGCCCCGCTGTTCCTGTGTAACAGGACCTGTATTGTACATACATCCACTAAGTAACTAACGATTATTCCAAATATAATCATAATATTGTCATATCTTACAGGTGAAAGGTGATCCCACTCTCGTTTTGAGACTGCGGCGATTGGAGCATCCGTAGGCTGCACAAAAGTCTGGCATCTTCTCCTATAAAGCCAGCAATTTCCTGTAAGATGTTTTTAACAAACCAAACCGATTGGAAATCATGTGCAACTTAAGTTATTGCTGGGTAGCAGCTAAACTGTAACTACTAGGTCTCACTCAAAGCTTCTTGTTATTAGCCAGCTAATAACTACAACCACATCCACAAAGATTGTAATTTAGACAAAAGATTAGTTGTCATAAAATCGTTATTGGTGTCAGTAAAACCTATATAATTGAACAGTTCAATTGTGGTCTCAGCCTTAAAAACTTGCGCAAGTAGCCGTGATACACAACTATGCTGCACGATTAAGTCGTTTTTTGAAAAGAAAAGCTGCAATTTCAAGCATCCAGAATTATAGCCACATTAATAACGTTTGTAAGAAACCAAACCATTTGTAAATCCGTCAAGATTTCAGCGAGATAAGAGTATTTGTGTTCGTGCAGATCACTCACCTTACATCAGGTACCACAGAGCCCGCCAGAAAGCTTGCCTGTGACAAGATGGCCGCCGGTGATGACGTTAGAGACTCCGCCGTAAGACATCTAGCCTTTATTATGTATATCTATGGTTAACACAGTAATATATGACATCTGCAGATGCATTAGTCCGGTATCAACAAAGGCACAGAGAAAAGACTGATGAAACATGAAACCAAATACACACAATTATAATATGATTTGTCTACGTTCTTCAAGCAGTCTCTAATATTTTCCATAATCATGTTTATTTATTATGACAATGGTTAGCATAAGTAGCCTTTAGCATCACATATAAATATATCTCTGCCTCATATGAGATATATCTAACTGCAGAACCGCAGAACCACACGTCACAGCAGTGTGAGAACAGCAGGGGCAGAGCGGAAGTTAAGGCCCTGTGGTAGATTTTCCCTACGCACCTGACTTAAGTTAAACCGGGTGTCCCAGACACCTATGAATTTATATTCTACTAAGCGTACTTCAATACCAGTTCGAGTCGGCCGACGTCTCGGCCTATTTGGGCACTACCTGGTAATAAGCTCTTTAGTGCTCCTCCACTAAACACTATCACTTGAGTACAGAAGTAAGATCTCTAGTGCCTAGCCTGCAGCGCTGCTCAGTAACCAGAGACTCCAGTTGTTGTCTGTAACAAAGTTTGTAAATATAAGGAAGGAAGAGGACAGGGTCGGCGTGACTGCTGACGGTGGCTTTATTGTCAAATTCTCACTCAAACAAAACGTTGCGCTCACAGCGCACAACACAAGTAACTTTCAGTAATAGAAACTATATATCTCCAGACATGCAGCAACTTCAGGCGTCCACCAGTCAGAAGTTCATCTCTCTCTCTCCCACTTCTGTTTCTCCTGGTGTTATGTAGGTCTCTCCACACCAATTACTGTAACAAGACACAGGTGTTTGTTATTTGCGCTTAACCCACTCACTCACCGCTCGTCTCCCAACTCTCTCTCCCGCTGCAGACTTCGCGGAACCACGCCCCCCTCGCCACATTGTCCTTAAATGCTTTTAATCAAATCACGGCAGAATCAATCATCAATCTCAGAGAATCTCTCTCCAATCAAAGAATACAGCAGGTTTTATAGGATTTCAGGTACATCTCACAGTCAGTATAGCATGATCTATTACTCATAATCATCAGTCTTAATATGATTGGTTCAGATTTAAGAAAAAACAACTTAGTTCCTCTGCAATGCTTACTGGCGGAGTAAATTTAGATTAGAATTTAGAACTGAATCACAGGATCATCAAAAAATATTTTCTTTAAAGAAAATGGATATATGGAAAACAATCAGTCATACCCTCGGAATAAATGATGAGAAGTATTAATGATATATGCCAGCCTAGCAAAAAGTGTAAAATAAAATGATTTCAGGTAACTAGCACCAGTTTCGACATCATTGTCTAGCTTCCTTTGAAGTTGCGGTGAAAAAGACTAGGCGTTGTTTTTATTCCACTATTTTGACTTTGTCAGCTAAATTCACTGTTAGATCGATTATACTAGCTATTCACTCAAAATATATCATGCTGAGGACATCTGCTGGTTAAAGCCATATAAATGCAACAAGAACAGCAAAAACATGTACACACTTTGAAACCGCAGCACGTGAGCTTAGAATAAATAGACCGTTATCATTAGTTGGTGTGGATGCAAATATAGTTATCGTTATAGTTATAGTTATATTTATAGTTATCGCTCATGGTGTGAACGGGCCTTTAGGGTGGTGCTGACGATTGTGTATCCCTCCCCAACCACTAACCCTACCCATCACTATAACTATACTATAAGCTCTACCTTAAAGAATGCCCAACCCCACCTAACCACTAAACCTACCCTTAATGATGCCATAAGCTCCACCTCAATACCGCTCTGAGACCGCTGGTCTGGCGCTGCTGTCCTCAGATTGCTGTGACATATGGCGCTGCGGTTCTGCAGTTGGTTATTATTGCCTCATACGGTGATCAGAATCTCCATCGGCTCACAATCGGAAGATATTTCAGACTTGCTGGTGTCTGAAAGTGAGTTTTGAGCTGAAAATTGTTTTAAATGTCTTAAATGTTGAGGTTAGCTGGTAGCCTGGTATGATAACATGGGAAATGAGCAGCGGTGTCAACACTCCCCCGACTCAGGTAAACTCCGCCTTTGTTCATGACCACTCCTCAAGCCCCAGTTGGCTCAATTTGGACCAAGATATTCGGCAGGCCAAAAGCCCTACCCATTTGCCCCGAGTAAGCCCCGATAAGGCCTGATCAAGCCCCAGAAGTGACAGTGGAAACATGACTGCAACCACCCAAACACCCCAGCAACCATCCATAGTGCCCTACCAACCTAGCAAGCAACCATAGAAGACTGCACTAGCAACCTCTCAGAACAACCTAGAAACCAACCAGAACATTAAAGTAACCACCCAGAAATCCATAGTAACCACCCAGATTGTTGTAGCAACCACCCAAAACATCCCAGCAACCAACCAGAGTGCCCTACCAACCTTGTGGAACAGCATAGCAACCACCCAGAACACTTTAGCAACAAACCCAGAATCCCATAGAAACCACTTGGAACACCCTAGAAACCAGCCAACACACCCTAGTGACCACCTTGAACAACCTAGTAACCACTCAGCACACCCTAGGAACTATCCAGAACACCCTATCAACAACCCAGATTTTCGAATCCCTCTCACATTTCATACAATTTAAAAAAGTATTGGATAGGCTATTGCACACATGCTTGTCTCTAACTCAAATATAACTAGTTGAACAAAACTGGTGTTAAAGAGACGTTAGAGTGTGGGTTGTTTTGGAATTATGCTATCTGAGAGATATGGATGTATGGGCCTCTTTGGTTTGGCAGTGAATGTGTGAGGAAAACTGAGACTGTCATATCTCACAGAGGGTCCTCTGCCCTAACCGATCTTAAACTGGCAGGGAAACAAAGTGTGGCTGTTCGCGTTACGCTCTCATCCAAGTTTTATTATTTATGAAAGCCATGACGGTGTTTGATTTCCTCCTATGTTTTATCATTATGTCAGCGCTTGCGTATGAAAACACAGAGGTTAACGGGAAAGTGGGCGAAGCCTCTTTACCTTTTGTGACATAGATGGGCCGTTTTTTCCTACTGACAGCTGGATTGTGTGTGTGAAAGACAGCAAATATACCTTGTTTGATCTGGCGGTAGTTTGCGTCCAATCAGCATGGTCTCTGAAGCCACAATATGTCATTTAAATGAACCATGCCATCCAAAAGGGCAAGCTATGAGAAAAGAAACAGGAGAACGCCCACCAAAAGTGTGTGTGTGTTGGACAAAGGGTAAGAGAGATCAGCACGGTCACCAATCGGACAGGAAACAGGCTGATAATGACTCATGACCTTGTCAGCATGTATCATTGGTGCTATCAGAGATAAAAACACACCCATTACAAAAGTAGTAGCTAGTAGCTATCCAAAGTTCTCCATTTCAGTGCAGTGAATTCTGTTGTAGTTCATGATTTCCTGCTATGTAATGGTCAATCTTTTGACACGTATAATCAAATCAGTGTGATACATTCTAGGCTGGTCCCTGCGGTGTATAAACAAACTGGAGTGATTATAGAGTTCAGTGTGTGACGTTCGCACCAAATTGAAGGACTGGCTGAGCAGCTGTCATTTGTATGCCTAAAACATTTTATGTTAGAGACTTTTAAATCTTCACAGAAGTAGGCTACTAGGATAAGTTTACAGATCGTATACAGATCATATCTACACCCTGATGTTCATGGCAGCAACCAAATAAAGTAAATCACCTAAAGATGTTTTATTGCTTACATATTTTAATCTCTCTCTCTCTGTGTGTGTGTGTGTGTGTGTGTGTATCACACTAATTTAAAGTAAAAACATAGTAAAAACACATGCATAACAATTGTAACCTTAAAAGATGGAGTGTGTAGCTTTTCATTTCATAAACAACAATGTAGGAAGACACATCATGGCCATATTCCAGGATGACAAAGTCAAGATTCATCAGGCTCAAATTGTGAAAGAATGGTTGGGAGGGAGCATGAAGAGTTGGGATGTGCTCCATGGAGTAGACTTTACAGAGTGTTCACCTCTTGCATCGTCAATACACGATCTTGACCAAAAATTGATGCACCTCTTGATGGAAATAACATTACAACATCTATTTCCATCAAGAGGTGCATCAATTTTTGGTCAAGATCTTGTATTGAAAATGCAAGAGGTGAGCACTCTGTAAATTCTACTCCAGCACATCCCAAAGACTTTTAATGAAGTTAAGGTCTGGACTCAGAGGTGCCAGTTCATGTGTGAAAATGATTCTTCATGCTCCCTCCCAACCATTCTTTCACAATTTGAGCCTGATGAATCTTGACATTGTGGAATATGGCAATAATGTGTCTTCCTACGTTGTTGTTGTTGTTTATGAAATAAAAAGCTACACACTCCATCTTTTAGGGTTTAGAGAACCGGTCCCAAACATATAACATGCTAGAAACATAATAATCACTGTAATAATGTTCCATCCATATATTCTTAAGTATTTGCCTATTAAAATCCAAACAGCGACTTTTTTTTTTTTTGGCCGGGCAGTGTATATAAATGCATATTTGCTGAATTCTGACGGTAGATGAGAAAGTAGCCTATTATAGTGTTTGCCTTTCTATTACTAATATAAATGCAACGCAATAATACTTTTTTATATACCGTTTACGTTGTTTAACGGTTCTATCTAATAATGTTAAACTGTTAAAAAGATACATTTAAACTAATGAAGATGGAAAATGGGAGCATCGAGTGCTCAGGCGCTGGCGTTCTCAGCGCTGTCAAAATAAAAGTCGGCCAAACAGAAAAAATATCGGCCAATGCCGATGATTTCTGATAGTAAAAAATTAAATTAAAAAAAGTGAAAACATACACTCTTTCGGCATCTACTGTGCTTGCTGTAAAGTGTTGTGTAACAGTATAATGTTTTTCCGATCTCAATTTTTTGTGTCAATTGCTATTTTAATTTGTGGTTTTTTTTGCAATAAAAATAAAAAGTGCAATAAAAAATATATATTCCAGGGGAAGCTGTAAGAAAATGAAGATTAATAAAATGTAGTGTCATAAGTTTTGTCATGTTTGCATAAATATAAATAATAATATGAATAAAAATACAATTATATCTCTATTGATTGATTGTGATTGATTGCATCACATGGTGCTTTACTGTCTTAGGTAAATTTGAAACGTCATGTTTTTGTCTCTTGGTGACAAAGTTTTTTATTATTATTATTATTATATTATTATTATTTTTTGCATACCAAATTAATTTGGCTGTAATAATTTTACGACTGCGGTGATACATAGATACATGCATACATAATCACAATATATTGTATACTTTTATCCCAAAATTCTGATTAGTAATTACTAGGTTTTTTTTTTAAAGTGACCAGTACTTATGGTGCCTTTACATGTTATCGGAAATTTGATAATTCCCACTTCTAAAGTCGTGATTACAAGCTAATCGCATTCAAGTTTCAAAATGGGAGGGCGCTTTTTACCTGCAATTTTTACCTAGGAAACTCGTATTTACGATAATTCCGAGAGCACGTGAAGGCAGCATAAAACTTCTACATTTATTTGCCCTAATCTTGTTTAAATGGTTATATCCTTGGCCATAAAACTTTTTTGCTAGCCATCACATTTAGAGTGTGACTGAAAAGTTGCCACCTGGACAACAACAAGTAGTAGAAGGCATGAGAAGGAATGGAAGAGGCCTGAAAGCTCAGTGGAAAGTCTTCAGTCACTTCCTGTACTCTCAAAGGTGTGTTTATCTGTCTAACAATCCAGTCAGCCAGTCTAAGACCACCAGAGCTGTAACAACTGCATCAACACTTCAAAAGCCAAGGCTGCCATTCTCTCTCCATCTGTTTCACTCTGAAGTGGCTGGCAGTTGGTTTTTGTCTCCTCTGTGAGACAGGGTTTTAAACAAAGGGCTCAGGTTAAACAGTATCACAGATGTCTGGTGATGGTATAGGTGAACGCACACATGCTTTCATTTACTTTACTGGTCTTGCTTTACAAGATTGCTCCAGTATGGATATGTGAGTAAGAGAAAGGCGGAGGTGTGTTTCCTATATGCATATTTTAAACAGGAAGGATTTGTGATGACTTCAGCAATGAGATGCGTGTGTGATTGTTTGGTCTTAATGAACGTGTTTCATTGATGAAAAGTGTCCTCAACTTTCATCAATGAAACACATTCATTAACATTCATTACAGTACAAAATTAAGAGAAACACTTGTCCAAACCATGTGTCTAGATACAGTATATGCCTTGTTGTAACATTTGTCTCCGTAATTTGTTCTGTATTCGATGAATCAAAGCTGCCATGATCAATAAAAAATTTACAAAAACATAATTTTTTAACAAACTGCAATGATAGCATATTAATATTGTGTATTGACAGCTCCAGAAAAGTATTTTTAATTCAATTTTTAATTTTAATTTTTAATACGCTTATGTTAACTGTTACCTCTGCCTCTGCCCAGTCTGTATCGTAACAGAAGACCGGACCTGAAAACATCGTCTTCACACACAGCATGAGCCAACCGGATCCCATTCAAGAGCTCGTCGATGTCCTTCGGCGAGCTCTTTCCACCACTCCAGCATCACCCATCCCAGCGATCACTTCCGCAAACACCGCTACCTCTCCTTCACCACCTGTGCACGCCAGTCCCATGGCTAAACCGGCGCCCTACTCTGGTTCGGCGGAGGACTGCAGCGGATTCCTTCTGCAGTGCTCGCTGGTCCTGGAGATGCAACCGCACAATTTCCCCACGAAACTTGAAAGTGGCGTTCATCATCTCCCAACTGCAAGGCAAGGCGCCGTTGGGCTGATTCAATCTGGTCTCAAAACCATCCCATCACTCAATCATACTCCGGTTTTGTGGCTCACTTCCGCTGAAGTGTTCGGGAAGCCCATCTCAGATTCTTCTGTTGGTGAGAAACTCTATAATTTAAAACAAGGATCTCTTTCTGTTAATGACTATGCCTTGCAGTTTCGGACTCTCGCAGCATCCAGCGGCTGGAATGAGCAGGCTTTGATTACAACATATCGTCAAGGACTAGATCCTCGCGTGCGGTTGCATCTCGCTGCATACGAGGATTCCATCGGCCTGGAACGATTCATTCAGCTCTCCATTCGTTTCGCCACTCGTGATGCAGTCGTGTCTTGAAGAACACCAGGACCAGCCGCTGTTCTCCATCTCAGCCCGCCGACCAGAATCCGTCAGCCCCCCAGAACCAGCCAACGAACCCATGTCATTGGAAGGCACTCGGCTCTCCCCAGCTGAACGACAGAGGCGGCTGACCCAGAATCTTTGTTTATATTGCGGATCTCCTGGGCATATCCTCTCCACATGCCCAATTCGTCCTCCACGACCCATGGTGAGTGCCATCATACCATCTAATAAGAAGATGAAACCACTCACCACAACTGTAACACTTACTGCTTCTGATACTTCCCTTCCAGTTGTTGCCCTCCTCGATTCTGGGTCAGCCGGTAACTTCATCTCCGGAACCCTCTGTCGTCAGCTCAACATCAAGACCACGGCCACGCCGACCACCTACCAGATACGATCAGTGACTGGAGAATCTTTAAGCCGTAAACACATTCGCCGCTGCAATCCGAAGCCATCCAGATACAAGTCGGCCTACTTCACGCTGGAACACCTCCATCTGCTGGTTCTGGAGGGATCCACCGCTGACGTGATCCTAGGGCGCCCCTGGTTGGAGCAGCACAACCCAACACTCTCCTGGAGAACTGGCGAGGTCCTGAAGTGGGGCGAAACCTGTTTCCATGACTGCTTCCCCGGGCTCCCAATACCACATTCTCCACGCTCTGAAGCTCTTCCTGTTTGTGCCACGACCATCGAGAGCCCGGTAGACCAACGCTCTATCGACATCCCAGAGTGTTACGCCCTTCAGCGACGTATTCTGCCCTCAACGAGCCTCCAAGCTGCCTCCACACCGGCCATGGGACTGTGCCATCGATCTGCTTCCGGGTGAACCAGTGCCTAGGGGAAGGATATACCCTCTATCCATCCCGGAGGAGAAGGCCATGGAGGAGTACATAAAGGAGGCTCTCTCACAAGGTTACATCCGACCATCCACTTCCCCTGCTGCTTCTAGCTTCTTCTTCGTGGCCAAGAAGGACGGAGGCTTGAGGCCCTGCATTGACTACCGCGCCTTAAATAATATCACAGTAAAATTCCGTTATCCCCTTCCTCTCGTCCCATCAGCCCTAGAACATCTCCGTGGTGCCACTGTCTTCACAAAACTGGACCTCCGCAGCGCGTACAACCTCATCCGGATACGCGAGGGGGACGAGTGGAAGACCGCCTTCGTGACACCTACCGGCCACTACGAATATCTGGTTATGCCGTATGGCCTGGTCAACGCCCCCTCCGTATTCCAGGATTTCATTCATGAGGTGCTCCGGGAGTATCTCCATCGGTTTGTCCTGGTCTACATAGATGACATCTTGATCTACTCCCGGAGCCTGGCCGAACATCGCCACCACGTTGCGGAGGTCCTCCAACAACTCCGCAAGTTTCATCTATTCCTCAAGGCAGAAAAATGTTCATTTCATCAGTCTTCAGTCCATTTCCTCGGTTACATCATTGACAGCAGTGGCATCCGGATGGACGAGGGGAAGGTGGAAGCTATCAAGAACTGGCCAACTCCCTCATCCATCAAGGAACTGCAAAGATTTCTCGGATTCTCAAACTTCTACCGCCGCTTCATCCACAATTACAGCTCCCTTGCCAGTCCACTCACCAACCTGCTCAGACATAAGCCCAAGTCTCTGTCCTGGACTCCAGAGGCCACGGAGGCATTCGACCAGCTCAAGACAGCCTTCACCACCGCTCCTCCTCGTCCACCCCAACCCAGAGCTGCCCTTCGTTGTCGAGGTGGATGCCTCCACCACAGGAGTAGGAGCGGTGTTGTCCCAGCAGCAGGGGAATCCCAGCCGACTCCATCCATGTGCCTTCTTCTCCCGCAAGCTCAACCCGGCGGAGAGAAACTACGACATCGGCAACCGTGAACTCCTAGCTGTTAAGCTCGCCCTGGAAGAGTGGAGGCATTGGCTGGAGGGAGCCAAACACCCCTTTCAAGTCTTCACAGACCATAAAAACCTTGAATACTTACGTTCTGCAAAGAGACTCAACCCCAGACAAGCCCGCTGGGCCTTATTCTTCACCAGATTTAATTTTACCATTTCCTACCGTCCTGGCCCAAAAAATATTAAAGCAGATGCTCTCTCCCGACTCCATGCTCCAGAAGAAACTCCAGAAGATCCAGAACCCATCATACCCAAGGAACTCATCATCAGCCCCATCTCCTGGTCAGAAGAACTGCACTCTCCTCCAATGCCTCCACCAACGCTCCGCTGGTTGTCCACCTGGCTTGTGCTACCTCCCAAGATCACGACGCACTCCTCTCATCCATTCAGCCCACACGTCACTTGGCACTGGTCACCCGGGGGCCAATGAAACCCTCTCGTTGCTGAGGGAACGCTTCTGGTGGCCCAACATGGCAGCTGATGTCAGAAGGTACGTGCAGGGCTGTAAGGAATGCGCCATCTCTAAGAGCCCACGCCATTTACCATCCGGCAAACTCCTACCTCTGCCCGTTCCCAACCGACCCTGGTCACACCTAGGAGTCGATTTTATCACCGACCTGCCTGCCTCAAATTACAACACTTGTATCCTAGTGGTTGTGGACCGGTTCTCGAAGTCCTGCCGCCTAATACCCCTAAGAGGCCTACCCACTGCTATGGAGACGGCTGAGGCCCTATTCAACCATGTTTTCCGATACTTCGGTATCCCAGAAGATATCGTCTCCGATAGGGGTCCACAATTCATTTCTAAGGTATGGAGAGCCTTCTTCTCGCTCCTAGGTGTGACCGTCAGCCTGACTTCCGGATACCATCCACAGTCGAACGGGCAGACGGAACGGAAGATCCAAGAGATCGGTCGCTACCTCCGTACCTTCTGTCATGACCACCAGGACTCTTGGAACCAGTACCTGGGTTGGGCCGAGTACGCCCAGAACTCTCTCCGTCAGCCTTCCACCGGCCTCACACCATTCCAATGCGTACTCGGCTACCAACCCCACTGTTCCCCTGGTCTGGGGAACCCTCTGATGTACCATCTGTGGATTACTGGTTCCGAGAGAGCGAGAGGGTCTGGGACTCAGCACATCATCAACTGCAGCGAGCCCTGCGCAGACGCAGGATGACAGCAGACCTTCGCCGGTCCGGCTCCCTCCTACCAGCCCGGTCAGAAGGTCTGGCTGTCAACCAGGGACATCCGCCTGCGTCTGCCCTGCCGGAAGCTGAGTCCCAGGTTCATTGGTCCATTTACCATCACCAAGCAGATCAACCCAGTCACGCAACTCCAGCTACCTCCTCACTACAGAATTCACCCCACATTCCATGTTTCACTACTCAAACCTCACCACCCTTCTGTTCCTCTCTCCACAGGACCTGGCGTGGCAGCCTCCGAACCCCCTTCCACTTATCCTGGACGACGGCGCCGCCACGAGGTTCACGAGATCTTGGACTCCCGACGCCGTGGTGGTATCTTGGAATACCTGGTCGACTGGGAAGGCTACGGCCCAGAAGAACGCTCATGGGTCCCCAGGGATAACATCTTGGACCCCAACCTCCTTCAAACCTTCCATTCAAACCACCCTGACAGACCAGCCCCGTGGAAGAGGTCGACCACCACGACAAGCCGGGTCCTCGGCCCTCAGGAGCGGGCCGTGGAGGGGGTACTGTCACAGACACGCCAGGTTCCAGCATCACCCAATCACAGCGCACTCAATCCCGGAGTACTAATCATCTGCACCTGCACCTCATCTTCTCACTCATCACCACCAGCATAAAACACACTCACACACATTCACTCACTGTCCGGTCTCGTTTGCACATACTATGCTATATGCTTACCTCTTGGACTCCTTTGAAGATACCTACCTGTCTCCTTCTGTCCTCCAAGTCTCCTCGTGTTGTTCCAGTTTGTGTGTGAGTGTCTCCAGTCTACCTCGTCAGTCATCTCCTCACCACATCATCGTTCATCACTCCTGCAAAACCACAAAGGACAGTATTACCATTTATCATCATCTGCACTGCTCATAATCTTCATCTTCACTTACCTGCACTACCGTCTGCTCTGCTGTGTGTGATTAATAAAGTCTGTTAACTGTTACCTCTGCCTCTGCCCAGTCTGTATCGTAACAGCTTAATGTTTGCGCTGCAAATAATGACAATGACTTATATCACACAGGTATCCATTAATTATCCATCAATTTTTGGAATTTAAAATACTGAAATTGAGTTTTGTTTTCACCTTTAAATTTTGAGAAATTGCACTTGATGCCAGTTTGTTTTTAAACCGCATATTGATAATTTCGTCAAGAAATTAAGAGTGAGATTAAGTTTCTATTTTTTAGGCATAGAAAGTAAATATATATAAAGTATTTAATACCGTTAAAAAGTTTGGGATTAGTTAGATTTTTAAGAAATTAAGAATGAAAAGAATAGTTTTATTCAGCAAGGATGCAATAAATTGATTACAAGACATTTATAATGTTATAAAATATTTCGATTTCAAATAAATGCTCTTTTGAACTTTCTATTCATCAAAAAATTCTGGAAAAAAAGTATCATGGTTTACACAAAATTATTAAGCAGCACAAGTTTTAAACATTGATAATAATAAGAAATGTTTGTTGAGCCCCAAATCAGCATATAAGAATGATTTCTGAAAAGGATCATGTGACACTGGAGTAATGGCTGCTGAAAATGTATTCATTAAATAAAAAATATTTCCATATACACAGTATATATATATATATATATATATATACACACACACGTATATGCGATATCACACGAGTAGCCATGCGAAATGTCGGCGTGCTGATATACAGCCATATCGCAACGGCTCGAGTGTGATATTGCAGTTCGACGGCACAGGTGTGTAAATAAATAAGAAATAACAACGGATTGTCTTTAAAAACCCACTTTTGAGAGGAACTACCTTCCACCAGGGATTCAAATCTCAAATCTCAAATTGACAATTTAACAGTTGAGCTCAAGCCTCCGCTACTAATTCTAAAATGTCACTTTAGAACTAGTAATGAAGGAACGTTGTATCGCTTCATTGAAACTCATTGTAATATGTAGAGTATTGAGAGAGAGATCAACTAAGCATGTGTATTACCTGCATCTAGCTGATATTCTTCAGGTCAATCATAATCACAAAATCAGTTTGAATGTCCACTGAGGAAAGCGATATCTTTGTCTTTGTCCTTTTAACATTTAAGACATTCCCATGACAGTGCTAGCCAATTTAGCAAGGATGCAATAAATTGATTACAAGACATTGTTTTTTTTTTTACTTTATTTTGATCAAATAACTGCAGCCTTGGAGAGCATAAGAAATTTCTTTTAAAAACATTTAAAATATTTGTTACTTGCACAAAAGGATATTTTTGAATGGAGGTCAACAGTGAAAGATTTTGGCGTCCGTTACAGCATCCACCAGCAGGGGTTAACTGGATAATGCTAACTATAGTCAGACCTTGACCCTTAGCTGTCTAGTTTCCTTTTAACACATTTATTTCTTTCATATTTGTCCTTAATTGTTTGTTATGTTTATTGATGTATGGTTTTAAGCTGTAATTTTTGGCCAGGTCTCCCTCTAAAAACACAAACGTTTAATATTATGTTGTTCTTTGGACAGGTGTGATGTATCACACCCGACTTCTCTGCATATGCATAATTATTGTAATGGGTTCCAGAAACCACTGCAACACTCACAGGAAGCTAATCAAATGAAAAAGGAAAGATCATCCAAATATGATTGATTATGGAACCAGTAGAGTAGATCTCCAGTGACACGGAGGGGAACTGAATTGACCTAGCGGATGTGTCCCATCAGTGCTGGAACGGGAAGCATTTGTCCTGTTATGCAGTGACAGTAGGTTTCTTTCTGATGTCTGCTGGGAGTTATAGACGGAAGGTTTTCCCCTGAGGAAGATGGATGATTGGATGTAAGGTATCCTTATGGTAGAGTGAAATATGCTCAGCGGCCATTGCAAAACAAAAGTGCAGACGTTAGGTCATGCAGTCTGAGCTGTTTGCTCTGAACCCTGTAGTGACGGACTGCTTAGGGAGAAGACTTTTGCCAGATATAATGTTCTGAGATGATGTGGACATGCCTGGACAACTGCTAGAAAACATACCATTCCTAAACATGTAACCACAAAATCATAAAAACATGCATAAGCAATAAAACCTACAGACATTTTAAAGGAACAGGAACATTATTTTCCATCATCCTCATGTCATTTGAAACAAATTTTTTCTTTCTTTTGTGGAACAATCGGTCAAGAGACACACAAATAAACCATTTGTTTGGGTGAACTATTCCATGAACAATTTTTTTTTTAATGAAATCTGGGAATTAACTTGCATGTGTGCCAATGTCTGACCACCTTTACTCATTACAATTTACATGGTCAGACCTTTTTTTTTTTTACTAGGCATTGTAGTGTGACAATAGGACAGTAGTAGTAAAATGATCCATATGTAGATGGGTTGTCTTTATTTACTTAATAATTTACTACATTATATTAAAGTTTTCTTTCATCTTTCTCTTTACAATAGTGATGGTGGTCATTTATGATGGTGGTCCTTTGAGAATGTGAGCTGAGGTTCATACAGCTGTGACGAACCGAGGATGACAGTGGCCTCTGTACTGCTCCAGGCAGCTGATGCTGGTTTTAATGCACCACGGAAGAAATACTGACCAATTAGACTGTTGACCTGTCAGATCTTGCCTGAAGGGTAAGTGGTGGATGCCCTAGGGTAACCCACGGCAACGAGGGGTCATTCTACAAAGAGGCTCTCTTAACGAATTAGTATATTAGTGTCAGTCTAGGTCACTGGGTGTCATGTCCTGCCCTTATGGTTTTCATGAAATTCTGTTTAGATTGGTGAAGTTAATGTACAGTGGAGACCAAAGTGAAAATTTAGAAAAAATCGAAAATCTTAAAAGTAAATAAAGTTTTAGTATTTTAAAAAATGCAAAATGAAATATTATTATCTAATAATGAGACATATTTACGATTCTTAGGTTGCTAATCAAATAAGCAAATTTGAAGAACAAGATACTTGTTAACATTCATGTTCAACACAAATTTCAATAAATTTCACATTTTTATTTAATTTTCAGTTAACAATTAAAAAATTATGAAATTGCTACCTGATTTAACCCTTTTTTTTTTCCCCGGAATAAACTTAATGTATTTAAGTTTATTCAATGATGTTAAATATTTCTGAATTAATTTAAATTTCACAACATAAAGCAGTTTTTTATTTATTTATTTATTTTCTGTGAAGTAACCTAAAGAGTTTACTCTTCCTGAAATGTTTACCTAAAAGAAGCACTTTATGTGTTAAAATTTCGGTTAATTTTATAGAGAATTTCAGATTGAATAGTTCTTTGTGAAACTTAAAACATTATTTAAAAGGCTGTAAAAAAAAAAAACCTTTTTTGGTACTAATTGGAACCATTGCAAAACACACATTTTATACCTTCAAGTATTTACATCTTTTCCTCATTCTGACTCTTTGATATGGAAATAAGCTTAGTGCATTCACATAGTAGATGCATGCATTAGACATACAATTAATGTTAAGAGTTATAATGACAGTATAATTGCTGTTTTCTAGAGAACTGCCTCAGGATGCATTGGACTGTGTGTGTGTCTTCTCTGAGTGCTCTCTCCCCTGGGTTCACTCTTCACAGGTGCACTGAGCTTAACCCACACTGACCCCTCTTAATGAAGCACTCTGGGGCTTCCTGTGACCTCCCACCTCTCTCCTTAACCTCTTTCTCTCTTTGCACACACAGTGGACATTAGCATGAAGAGCCTTGAGGATACAATAACTTGAAAACAGCAGGACAGGAAGTTTGTGTGATCTGGCCAATGATATGTACTAAAAGAGGATAAATGCTATTGATTGAGATATTTACACTTTGCACATTACAGCAGGATAAACCTATCTATCTATCTATCTATCCATCTCTCTCTCTCTCTCTCTCTCTCTCTCTCTATCATCTTTTCCAAATTAATTCCTGTTTGCAGATATCTGAACTTGAAGTGGAATGTACCCCCTTTTAAAAAATACATGTAAATCAAAATTAAGAATGAATCTTGAATATCAATTTCTTTCTACTTTTTCTTAACAGCATGTGGAATTACTTTCAGTTTTTAAATTATGACCTGTGCCACAGAGAGATAGAGAGAGAGAGAGATTGAATCTGGGTTAGTTAGGAGTACTGGTCTGGTTAGTTTGTTGAGATTTACTGTGGGACTGCTCATGTTGTTATTGGTGTCAGTAAGTTGTATGACCATGTGGCCCTTTCTTTCAAGGGTGCTGCTTGGTGCGCAGCGTTAAGGAAGTTTATGCATTTCTAATGAGGCAGGGCTGTTTTAGATCTTTCATATACTTTCCTCTGATGTGTGACACACACACACACACACTTAAACAATTTATAAGGTTTTCGGCCAGCCATGGCATTAATAACAGAGGGTCAGAGAGGTGACTGCTCAGTGCAGAGGGCATAAACCTGGAAATGAAAAAGAAAGGAAAAGTTAAAACATAAAACACAATGGCTTCACACATAATGTGTCATTAGGCAAGAACTGGCCTTTTTTTTAATTAAAACCAAATCACACTCACATGTACATGTCCGTCCATCCATCCATCCATCTGCTGAGCGGATTTGTAAACACCTCTGTCAGTTACGCTTTTTTCGTAAGTTAAAATAGGAAGGCGTAGGATGTAGTGTAAGCATTTTCAACTGCGAGAGGTGTTACTTTCTTCTTAATTTAAATACGTAAGGCGGTCTGGCAGAAGCTAGATATTTTACTTTATGACTTGTTAAATATGGATATTTTTGAGGAATCAAGGTGTCCACTCTGTTGCTGACCTTTACATCGAAGGCACATTTGCCTCATTTGAACAGCTGAGTGTTATGTATAACATTCCGAGAAGCCATTTTTTTTTTAGGTTTTTACAAATACGTGACTTTTATACCACTTTTATACGTGCAATTGATACCATCCTAAGTCTTGATGTCTGTTCTAAAGGCTCAGTTTCTAAGTTAATCAATACTTTTGGCACTTTACAGTCTTTCCCCATTGATAGTTTGTGTATCAGTTGGTCTTTAGACCTCAATATTGAAATAGACCAGGAAACATGGGAGGAAGTGCTGGACAGGGTCCATTCCTCGTCTGTCTGTACACGCCATTGACTTATTCAATGTAAGGTGGTTCATAGAGTTCATTGGTCAAAATGTAAGCTTGCACAAATTGATCCAACCATTGACCCAGAGTGTGATAGGTGTCACTTAGGTCCAGCCACATTAACCCACATGTTTTGGACCTGTCCAGCTCTCTCTTTGTTTTGGGGGTCAGTATTTAATTCTCTCTCAGCCATTACATCTGCAGACATACCACCATCACCTATCATAGGCCTCTTTGCCTGGTGGCTATCCACTGCCCACTTACTGTTCTAATTTTGTCGCTTTTCTCACATTGCTTGCTAGACGTGTAGTCTTATTAAATTGGAAGAGCCCTCGGCCACCATCTCACACACGTTGGATGAAAGATGCCCTGTATTTCATGAAACTAGAGAAGATAAAGACACTCCTTACGGGGGCCTAACAGTACTTTTCAAGTCAAATTTGGAAGCCTTTTCTTGCACATGTTAAAACTCTCCAGCTGGATTCGGTCTGATTAACCCTCCCCTTGATAATATACATACTCACTGGTTGATTAGTTTGTAACCCTCTGGAATCTTTAAGATTTGTTTTGGGATGTAAATATACAGGTATACTTGTCTATCTTTTTCTTTTATGTACGCTTGCAAGTGTACATTTATATACATCTCATTCTCATCACAAATTATATATATATATATATATATATTTTTTTTTTTTTTTTTCCTGTTTTGTTTTGGTATCTGTATTGTAACCCTCTGTGAATGTTATCATTTCTTGTGATCTCTTGTTTGTAAAATGTTTTAAATTAAGAAATAAATCATTAAAAAAAAAAAAAAGGATATTTTTCTTACACAAACTCATCGCTTCGCTTCAGAAGGCCTTTATTAACCCCCCGGAGCCGTGTGGAGTACATTTATGATGGATGAATGCACTTTCTTGAGCTTCAAACTCGTTGGTCCCGTTCACTGCCATTATAAAGCTTGGAAGCGTCAGGATATTTATTAATATAACTCCAATTGTGTTTATCAGAAAGAAGAAAGTCATATACACCTAGGATGGCTTGAGGGTGAGTAAAGCTTCGGGTAATTTTCATTTTAAAGTGAACTACTCCTTTAATTTTAAGCTTTAGCCAATCATTGATGAATTGCTGAGCTATTCTTTCTTTCTATTTTTTCTTGGATTAAACAGCTGTCAATTTTTAAAAATGTGTGACAGTTAACCAAAGGTGTTTTTCCCATTGTATTATATTTCCCTTACCAGAAGGAAAAAAAGAGAAGAAAACAAAACTTTTTATACTTGTCAGAAACTCTCTCAACAGTACATGCAGTGAACTTGGCGAGAGAGATGTGAACTGGAAAGCTGTATATGTGGTGATTAGAGCCCTGCACATGTAAAGGAAACTTTAACGGTGGCAATATCTTTCTGTAATGAGGCTGATAACAGGGTTGTATTTGTGCCACAGCACTGCAGTACCTGCACTGTGACTTTAACGAGACTAAATGTGGCACCAATTTAAACCACAGGGTCTTTACACACACATATAAGGTTTGAAACCTTTTCATTGTGTTCAGCTTTGGCTGAAAATGCCATTATAAAGCCACTTTTTAACTGTTTTATTTTTCATGGATGCTGCTTTAAATGTGCTGCCCACTTTACAATACATGTACTATTTCCTAATTGAAATTGAAAAGTGTTATGTATGGCAACAGTCAGTAGGCCTGACATACACCACACATTCTGTGCATGTGCAGCCAGTCCTTAAAATGTATGGCACTTATGGCACTGAGAGTGTTAACACACACCTTACTAAACCAGCCTTTCAGTAATGACCTCCTTGGAGACACAAATATACACACACAGACATGCACTCTGCTCCCACGCTGCTAATGACTTTGAATTGTTCATAATTGTTTTTCCATTAAAGTTTGCTTTTCAAATGACTGCATCCTGTGGATGCTTTCTGGAGCAAAGCGGTCTTATGATTAATGGAATTTTTTTTATGGTGCTGCTTGGATTAGACCAATTCATAAAATGCAGAATTTCTATAAAGGCTGTCTGGCAGTGGTACCATTGTTTTGTATCTTTTCAAAACACCAGCTAAATGCTAAAATCTTTCCATTCATGATGTATCAGTTTATACAGTTGCATGAAAAAGTATGGGAACCACTTGCAGAATCTGTAAAAATTTGAATAATTTTAACAAAATAAGAGAGATCATACACAATGCATGCAAAAAATCTGCAGCACCTGGAGGATTTTTCTGAAGAACATTTTAATAAATTCAGGTATTTTTTTTTTTGTCTTGTGGATTATATGTAAACATATTTTATGTAAAATATCTTACTCAGGACAGTATTAAATAAAAAATAACATGCATTTTGTATAATCTCTCATTTTTTAAAAATTATTCACATTTTCACAGATTCTGCAAGTGGTTCTCATACTTTCTCATGCAATTGTATGCTTAAATTTTAACATATAGGCCTGGTTTCACAGACAGGGCTAAGATTAAGCCAGGATTAGGCCTTAGTTCAATTAGGGCATTTAAGTAGCTTTTATAGACTTGCCTTAGAAAAAAAAACAAAAAACATTATTGGTGTGCATCTTGAGACAAACAATGGCACTGACATATTTTAAGATATGTCAGTGCAAGTGGCTTTCAGTTAAAACAGCTCAAACGTTCATTTTAGTCTGGGACTATTTGCTATTTATTTTTAATCACTCCTGATTCTGACTTCTTCTGTATCCAGTTAGAATTTAGTATTGATTTATTCCCTTAAGGATGCAATGCAAATGCAGTCACATAACTAAGTGATGTACGTAATTTAAGAGTGAACACCCTGAGAGATACTTTGCATGACCGTGCTTTTGGAAAATTTATTAAAAAGATTACTTCAAAAAATAATTGGTAAGTGCTTTTTGGCAAGTTTTTTTTTTTAATTTATCGATTGCTTCCAAAGAGTTAAATGAAGTTTCAGCAAGCGTAGCTTCAGCTTTCAGTCTCATGTCTCTTTAAAATGCCAATAGCCTCTTTGTTACTAAATTGCCTGTAATGTGTGATGTTCACAGGGTGAATAGTGGTTTTTAATGGCATGAATCACACTGAAGGCTGTAGTTTTGCTTTAGTTTTGAACATGTGCCTGTTGCTGCAATTTAAATTACATTTGTCAAATGTCAACAAGGTAAAATCACAAAAACAGAGGGTCGAGCGGATTTGTTGTAGATAACAAGAAATAATCAATGAATGCAATGTTAAACAACATATTTCCCCCCATAATTTGCAGTAACTGTAGTGAAATGTCATTAATTCGACAAATTCCATTAATTATACGGCTAAATAAGGACCTGAAGGTCTAAAGATCAGTATAAATCACTTTAAAATTAGGCTGTACTGAGGTTGTAAAAATACTATATGGGACACGAACCACATAGCTACACAGATACATGCACATATATTAACATGCACATATAGGCGGACGTCTTTAATGGCATTTTCTGGTCAGACAGAATAGAAAGGGTCATCTCTAAAACATTTCCCCCCTGACCTGTTGAGTTTACTTAACCAGGGACAGACAGTTTATCGCTGAACAGTTCTCCCCACTCCACTGAGCACAATTACAAACTACCGTCATTAGAGCCTCTCACAGGATACAGCTAGAAATCCAACTGATTCATGTGAGGAATGTGGAACACACACACATAGTGAATTCAGCATTTACAAACAAACACACTCATTTGTGTTCATATCAAACATATAAATTGCCAACAGGCACACTGCAAAAAATCATTTCCTTACTCAGTATTTTTGTCTTGTTTTCCAGTAAAAATAACTACTGTAAATGTTTTTAAATCAAGATACTTTTATTTGAGAAGCAAAATTGCATAATAAATTCTTGTTTTCTGAAAGATTTATCAAGTGAGTTTACACTAAAAACAAGAAAAATAACTGCCAATGGGGTAATAAAAATAAACTTTCCCCCCCTTTGAATTAATATTATTTTTCTGACCTCATTGGCAGATATTTTTTTCTTGTTTTAAGCATTAAATCACTTTATTTTTATATTTTTTTTTCAGAAAACATATACTTTTCTGAAAAACATAAGTCTTTATGCATCGCAGTAGGCTATATATATCTTGATTTAAGAATGTTTAGATATTTGTACTGAAAAACAAGACAAAAATACTAAGAAAAAATATTTATAAATATATATTTAAATATGAACATAATATTTTTATATATTAATATATTAGTTAACTTTTTTTTTTTCCAGTGATAGGAAAATGGTTCTGCTCACAAATTTGTTAATTAGAAATCTCAAAGGTGTACCCATACTATTCTTGCTTTAAACATAAATAAACTCCTGAGATTTACCTATGGGATCAATGACATTTTAATATTATTTTAAGAAAGAAAACAAGCCGAGTGGGTTATCAAACTCAACTTACAGATCTGGTTACAGATCTAATAGGTGCTCGAATGTATTTTACTGGCAGGCAGCGGTATGGACGGCCTGTGGGGTCCTGTGCAGTTTTCCTCTAGAGTACAGATGGCCGATAAGGGGGGAGAAGCATACAGCAGTTACCAGACCACAGGCATTGCGTACAAACCTTGAATATACTATGCTCCATTCTCTCTCTCTTTCTCATTGATGCCAATCTCCATGGATGGAAGAATACAGTAATAAAAACATATATTCCAGAAAAAGGAGAGAGATTGGTTGGGAGCCTGGGTCAAAATGTTCTTATCTTGCTGAGTTATTAGTAGAGTTAACTCTGTAATGAAGTCTTAATGCTGAGATCACTCCACAGCAATATACCGGCCAATGACAGCTTGCCTTAGGCAAAAACTGTGTTTGCAATGAAAAATTAATAATGTGTATTCCAAATCCTTGCCAATACAGAACACTTGGGCCTTGAAAAGATTTGTAGTCTTTAAATGTGGGGTGTAACTCTGTCCTATAGATCATGGAGGATTATTAGGAGGCAGAAGAATATAACAGCATATTCTGATTGGAAGAATATTGTTCCCTTTCGAAAGGGAACTCTACTCTGCGTTTACCGCATATGGGGAACGTCACACGTGACCCGGTGTCTGAAAGCCAACTATCCAACAGCTCCAATCTCTAATGGCCGGCGACAGCCTATGACGTAATATGGCGCGACCCGGAAGTATATAAGGAGTGCCTAGAGAATCAGTCAGTATCTTTTCGTCTTTCGGGTCTGTTCTGTCTGATGTCGACTCCAGAAAGGGATTCTTTAATATGCCTTACAAACGTTCAAGAGAATGTGTACATCCGTGTTTCAGGTTTGTATACACATTTCTGGGCGTTTTCTGTCTGGAGAGGAGCGCGCATAGACAGTGCTTGAGGGCGCTGTCTGTGTGTTTGTCTGTTGTTTACTGTGAGCGTCTCCCTATCGGGACGCTCCGTTCTCGTTCGGCACTCTTCTCGAGGGAAGAGGTGTCCGCATCTGCGCCTGGTGATTCTGGCCCCGTTTGTGCTGAGGCAAAACGGCGGCTGCAATCATAGGGCTCGCAGGTGAGCTCGTTGGGAATTTTGAGAGGGTTGTATTCTCTCTCGGCTTCCCCGGGGCTGACGAGGATGAGTTGTTGGATGACGATGACGTCCGTGTTTGACGTCATCACGTCCGGCAGCGAGCGCTCCTCTGGCTGCTGTATGCGGAGCTGCTGGTGTTTTTGGGATGCGTTTTTCGGCAGGCGGCAGCTGCCGTGAGAGCGTGTTAAGAAAGGGCGGACGGCTCGGTTCCTTTCTGTCCATGAATGTTGCAGCTCCCATAAACTTTCCATTCCTTCCTGATCTCTGCGTTTGAGATCAGGAGGGCAAGGAAAACCCCCTAGCCATTCAGATTTGTATCTGAGCCCAGACAGACAGGAGGAGGAAGGAGTGAGATGGGTGATCGATTGTAAACACCGTTGCGTCTGTAATCGATCCCCCAGCTATATAAGGGTGATTTATATCTACCCTCTCCTCTTCTTCTTTCTCCTCATATATATATATGTATGTATATGTTTATGTATATGTATATATATGTATTTATATGCATGTATATATAATTTATATCATGCTCAGATACTTCTTATGGTCAGACTGATGGCTGGGCCCATAGTGATTATTTTCTGTCGGCCCGCTTTTTCGGTTTGATAGTGAGAGGATCTTTTAGGCTTAAAAGAACCCTAGATTCTATCCTTTTTCATGTAGAGAAAAGGGATTTTAGGAATCTTCGGTCTATGGGCCGTAGGAAAATGAGATGGGTCTATTTTTTTGCTTTAAAATGAGACCTTGTTTTCCTGTATAGTTTTGTCTGAGCATGTAGTTAATCAGGGGGCTGGTCCATCTCGAGCTGAGGCTCTGAGATAGGGCCAGAGATCCAGTATGGCCACTTGGGCGCCTCCTCCTTTTCGGAGCAAGGCGCAGAGACGGCTGGACTCGAGGAGGAAGAAGCAGGCTTTGGAGGAGGTGATCGATCACATGCACCAATAGCGTCTGTAATCATTCTCTCTTGTTGCGGGGGCGACTTTGCGTTTGCCCTCGCCCCTTCTTCCTCCGCCTCCTCAGTTTTTGGTTTCATTTTACATGCTCCGGTGCTTCTTTAACAGTCAGGCTGATGGCTGGGCCTTTGATAATATTTTTCTAAGGCCGCCCTTTGCTTTTAGGCTTAAAAGAACTTCATGCAAGAAAATACTTAATTGTGTGGTCGGTCGTGCGCTTAGCATGCTATTTTTCAGGTGAGTGGCCTTATGGGCCACCCTGGAATACCACCATGCGACTTGAGCTTCTGGTGTGATATTTAGTTCTTCTTCTAGAACTTTAGTTATGTTGAAGGCCCCTTTTTCCGGCCTCCATGACTATGTGCCTACAGTATGGTCTATCTGTTAGGTTGAGCTTCGTACTTCCCTTTGGGTTGACTGTGTAATTGTGCTTAGCTCCCTAAGCTGGTCATTAGTTGTAGACTTCTATGAAGTCTCCCATTGAGACCAGCCCCCAGGCTGGTTTGTGCTCCCCTGTACCAGGGGTTTTCTAGCGCACAGCCTCCTCAGCGCTTTAATCGGACACTGAGTAGATCCTAGGATGAGCAGATTATACTCCCCTCAATACGAGGGTTTATAGCGCTCAGCTGAGTTCTGCTCTCCAGGATGCCCATCTCTGCACGTGAGTTTGAGTTGCTTACTGCTCTTTCGCAGTCGCTCTTACCTGCTTTCTTCTCTGAAGAATGTGCTTTGGAGATTCTGTGTGTCAAACAGGGCTGGCCCAGACTGTGTTTGGCTTTCGCTAGATCAGTACGGCCTCCTTGGTGGCACTGAGGGTGACTTTGTTCCCCTCTAGTGACTGGCCGGGTTCCTTCGGTTTCCTGGCCACATTCCCTGTAAGGGACCACTTTCCATGGAATACTGGTCCCAGATGCCTTGAGCAGCCTTGGAAGGCTTTCTGCGGAAGGCCTCTTTTAGGCTCAGCTTGGGCTGTTGGCTTTAGGGAATGCTGTCACTGACAGCCTTGCGTGACCCGAGGGGGAGTTGCTCCCGGCTTTTCTCTGGAACTGCCGGACGTTTGTCTAGTCATTTGGCATGCACTCTCCTTTAGCATGGCGGCGTGGTTATATCATTCCCCATATGCGGTAAACGCAGAGTAGAGTTCCCTTTCGAAAGGGAACGTCTCAGGTTACGTATGTAACCATGGTTCCCTGAGAACAGGGAACGAGACTCTGCGTTGCCATGCCTCGGGCTGCCTGCTGAACAGTCCCTCAAGATGATAAGATACTGACTGATTCTCTAGGCGCTCCTTATATACTTCCGGGTCGCACCATATTACGTCATAGGCTGTCGCCGGCCAATAGAGATTGGAGTTGTTGGATCCCTTTCGAGGGAACTCGCACTGCGTCCCGAAGGGAGCGCTATGGGAACGCCCTCAGCGTGAATGCGTCTGATGCACGTGTGTCAACTAGTCCAATGGCGAGAGTGAACGTCACCGGTGGGTGACGTCACGACCAGGAAAGGATAAATACACATCCGGAAAGACCGGCTTCAGCTTTTTGTGCCTCAGCAAAGCGCTCTGTGTGTAACTGTCTCTGTCTATTTATTGTTGTTTGTCCTCAAGCATTATATATTTCTAGACAGGAGTTTATTGGCGAGCAAATAGCAACTTGTGTCGTGTGTGCTTCCCTGCCCTCGCTACTATACGAGTGGGGATACACGCGATTCATGTGTTGTTTGTTTGAGAGCAGAGCATACATGTCAGCTCTTGTATTGGCATCTGACAGTGTTCATTCATAAATTTCCCGATGTGATGCACTATCGAGATTTTTAGCTCTGCTCCTTTTGGCTTTTTTCTTGAGGGAATAAAGTCTTAAGCAATAAAGAATCTATGGCTTGGATCTCGCGTTTGCCGAGGCGACGCCAGATTGCGTGGTCTGCAAAACTGCAATAAAGATTCTAGTGGCTCTCATCTCGCGTCTGCCGAGGCGACGCGTGAGATTTCAGTCTGCAAAATGCAATAAAGAATCTAGTGGCACGGATCTCGCGTCTGCCGAGGCGATGCGCGTGATTTCGTGTCTGCAAACTGCAATAAAGATTCTAGTGGCTCTCATCTCGCGTCTGCCGAGGCGACGCGTAGATTTCGAGTCTGCAAACTGCATTAAAGATTCTAGTGGCTCTCATCTCGCGTCTGCCGAGGCGGCGCGTGAGATTTCGAGTCTGCAAAATGCAATAAAGAATCTAGTGGCACGGATCTCGCGTCTGCGGCGGCGCGTGAATTCGAGTCTGCAAAATGCAATAAAGAATCTAGTGGCACGGATCTCGCGTCTGCCGAGAGGCGACGCAGCGTAGATTTCGTGGTCTGCAAACTGCAATAAAGATTCTAGTGGCTCTGATCTCGTGTTTGCCGAGGCAACGCGTAGATTAGTGTGCAGACGGCAGTTATAAATATTCAACCAATCATTCAGACCGTGTACACTTGTCTGGTGGTCCATTGATGCATTTAATTGAGGAGTTAAATGGGTTATTGCCTAGTTTTTAAAAGCTATATGTCTGCACTAATAACTCTTTATTTAGCCTTTCATCCAGACCGTTTTTACCTGTCTGGTTGATATGTGGCTGCATTTAATTTTGAGAGATTAAATGAAATTTGATGTGTGTATGGCCTATATGCATACTATATTTAGCATTTCTTTCAGACCGTATTAACTTGTCTGATAGATCATTTGCTGCGTTTAATTTTTCAGGAATTAAGTGCACAGTTGGCTGTAATTTAATTTTGAGAAATTAAAATAATGCATATTTATCTGACTTTAAGTAGTTAGATTCATGTATTACTTCAGCCTTTTATGTAGATCCTGACGCCAGTGGTGTTAGGCTTCTTAGGCAGCCCCTGTGGGGTGGAGCGGTGTACACCTCAGTATACGGTGCCCGTGCCACTTCGTTGCCCTCAGGGGACCGATCTGCTAACCCCATCACTCTCTGTGCTTTGGGGCGCAGCGGTTTCCAGCAAGCTTTGATTCAGCGCTCACACGACGTTGCGTCAGGCTCGCACCCTCTGAATGAAATCTAAGGGCAGCCCCATACGGGATAGAGCGGTGTACACCTCAGTATACGGTGCCCGCTCAACTTCATTGTCCGTATGGGGCCATTCTACCAACCCTGGCACCCTTGGTGCTTCAGGGCACAGCAGTTTCCAGCAAGCTATGACTCAGCGTTCACACGACGCTGTGTCAGGTTCGCACCCTCTGAGGAGGGTCGAAAAGCAGTCAAATGGGTTGTTTCCTGCCAGTGTATTTCAGGTCACCAAAGTGGCTGCTCTAGGTATACCAGAGACCAGCTTTGAGAGGCTGGTTCCCTTTTGTGGATTTTCTGGCAGAGTTGAGGCTTCTGCCAAATTTATCTCACTGGGCAGGCTCTGGTAATGGAACAGAAAGTAAACTCTTTTGCGAAGGAGCTACAAAATGGGTTCCTCCTCCCAGCAGAGAGTTAGGGTTTTTAGGACCGCTACTATTTTGTTCCAAAGAAGGATGGAGGGTTGTGTCCTATATTAGATCTTAATCATTTGAATCATTCAGTCAGGAGACTTGGGTTCAAAATGTTGACGCTAAACCAGATCCGAGGACTGGTTTGTCATGATAGTTCTAAAGGATGCATACTTCCATGTCTCTATCCTTCCACAGCATAGGAAGTTCCTCAGGTTTGCTTTCAGGGGCAAAGTATACCAATATTAGGTTCTTCCATTCGGTCTAGCTCTATCACCCCACATGTTCATGAAATGCGAGATGCAGCTCTGGCCTTGCTCAGGCTGCAGGGCATACGCATTCTGAACTGATTAGATGACTGGCTAATATTAGCGCAGTCGGAACAGATGGTCAGTTCGACATCGAGATGTCGTTCTTGCTCATATAAAAATTGGGGTTGTGGCTGAACGCCAAGAAGAGTGTGCTTTCTCCATTACAGAGAACCACCTTCCTGGGCATGGTATGGATTCAGTGACGCTGTGGGCCATTCTTCGCCCACTCGTATTTCTGCAATCTTTTCAGTCACACAGGAGATATATCTAGGCCAGTCACCCACTGTAAAACAGTTTTCTAAAACTGTTGGGTCTGATGGCAGCTGCGTCCAATAGTGATACCTTTTGGCCTGCTGTTCATGAGACCCTTACAGTAGTGGCTCAGGACCAAGGGTTTTCCCTGAGGGGGAGCCTACTTCGTATGATCAAGATCACGCAGCGGTGTCTCCGCACCTTGGTTATACGGAAGAAAAGTTGGTTCCTGTCCCAGGGCCCTGTGTTAGGAGCTTAATATCATTGGGTCACTCTCATGATAGATGTTTCTCTCACAGGCTGGGGAGTGGTAATGGAAGGCCGCTCAGCTCAAGGGCTGTGGAGGAGTCATCATCTTTCGTGGCACATAATTGCCTGGAGATGATGGCGGTCTTCAATGCATTGAAGTTCTTCCTCCCAGACCTGAGAGGTCATCGAGCTGTCTGGACAGACAATGCATCGATGGTTTCTTATATAAATCAACAGGGGGGTCTGCGCTCGCGCCCACTATCTGGCACACCAGATCCTCCTGTGGTCCCTGGGAAAGATGCTCTCCGAGAACAATCTTATTCCAGGGACCTAGATTATAGGAGCAGATGTCCTGTCGAGACAGGGGCTGAGGCCAGGGAATGGAGACTTCACCCCAAAGTGGTGAAGCTCATATGGGAGATTTATAGCCACGTGGAAGTGGATCTTTCGCGTCTCAAGATACGACGCACTGTCCACTGTGGTTATCCCTTACGCATCCAGTTCCTCTTGGGCTGGATGCCATGGTACAGACATGGCCAGGGCCATGTCTGTATGTTTTTCCCCCTATTGTTCTGCTCCCAGGAGTTCTGGACAAAATTCGCCGGAAGGGATAAGTCTACTGTTAGTAGCACCTTACTGGCCAAATCGGATATGGTTCTTGGAAATTGTGTCTCTCCTCGACGTCTCTCCCTCGGAGATTCTGATCAGGAGAGTCCTTCTATCTCAGGTGAAGGGCTTGATATTTCACCCCGCCCAGAAGTATTGAACCTGTGGGTTTGGCCCCTGAGGGGCCCAACTCATAGTATCTGGTCTCTCAATCGAGGTTGTGGAGACCATATTTTACTCCAGAACTCCAGCCACAAGGAAACTATCCTCGAATTTCTGCATTCCATGACCCTGTGGATGGTACAGTTGCGGGGTATAACCCTTTGAGGTATCGTTTCCTTCGTGGCACTCTGAGGCTGAGGCCTGCAACATGCACTAGGGTTCCTGCTTGGGAGTTGGCCTTTGTGTTGGAAGGCTTATCTGCAGCTCCATTTGAGCCGCTTGATTCTGTCTCAGAAAAATTTCTGACATTGGAAACTGTTTTCCTCCTTGCCATTTCTCCCCTAGAGAGTAGGAGACCTTCAGGCCCTATCTGTATCCCCTACGTGCCTTGAGTGTGCACCAGGGATGGTCAAGTGTTCCTTTACCCTACCGGGTTTTATACCTAAGGTTCTGGCCATTATTCCACGGCCTATAGTGCTGCAAGCTTTCTGTCCTCTGTTCTCAGATCCAGACCAGGAAAAGTTGAATCTTGTGTGTCCAGTGTGAGCACTGGACACCTAATATCCACAGGGCTGCCCTGTGGAGGACTTCAGATCAACTGTTTGTTTTGGACCGTGCAATAAGGGGTCTCCCTGCGTCCATACAAATGGTTAGCAAGTGCATAGTTGAGACTATGTCACTTGCATATGAGGTCTCTGGTCAGCAGTATCCACTGTCTGTCAGAGCTCACTCTACTAGGAGTATGGCGGCTTCCACAGCCTTGCTGTTGGGGTTTTCCTCAAGGAAGTCTGTGATGTGGTGGGCTGATCCTCGCCACTCACGTTGTGAGATGATATATCTCGACCTGGACGCAGCTCCAGGCTCATCAGTGCTCTCGTCTTAGTGTGCCACAGTTTCACGGACAGGCATTTTGGAATTATGGCGTTTTGGGATATCGTTCCCATAGCGCTCCCTTCGGGGCGCAGTGCGAGTTCCTCGGGAGCGTCTCAGGTTATGACTATAACCATGGTTCCCTGAGAGAGGAACGAGACACTGCGTCGCGTTGCCATACTTCCTGCATCCCTGTGATCGATTTGCTTCGCAATTTAAGCTGAAGCCGGTCTTTCCGGATGTGTATTTATCCTTTCCTGGTCGTGACGTCACCCACCGGTGACGTTCACTCTCGCCATTGGACTAGTTGACACACGTGCATCAGACGCATTCACGCTGAGGGCGTTCCCATAGCGCTCCCTTCGGGACGCAGTGTCTCGTTCCCTCTCTCAGGGAACCATGGTTATAGTCATAACCTGAGACGCTTTCAGACACCGGGTCACGTGTGACGTTCCCCATATGTGGGAAACGCAGAGTCTCGTTCCCTGTTCTCAGGGAACCATGGTTACATACGTAACCTGAGACGTTTTCAGAGTGTTCAGAAATGAGACAATCACATTGGAAGTATTGAAGGATTTACAAAGCATAAATTGTGTCCATATCAGTATCTGCCAGGATTCACACTTATTTTGTGAACTCTCTGATCATTCTTTCTTACGTAACTAACACTTCTTTGAACTAACTTGCCCTGCAGCAATCGTTTAATGCTGAAACTTGACTTGACTCGCCTTGGTGCACTGCAAATTAAAGCTAACTGATTATTTAAACTAGCCAAACAATTAAGCTATGATATCAAACCACATTAGAGTAGGTTAAAATTGGCATGAAACAGAACTTGCGATAGTATTTTCTTCCCTATTGTGACATATATCCGAGTGAAACAGCTTCTCTGACAAGAAAAAAGTAGGACGGGACTTGATTTTGTCCATATTTTTTTATTTTTTGGTCTAATTTTTTTTTCTTCAGGTTTTTGACTTGGATTTGTCATTTTTGCTTTAGCTTCCCTTCCTCCCTCAGTTTAAATGACTATCTGTCCATCATAGCAACGCCCAGACCACAGAAGGGCCAGCAGACAGTAAGTACCAGTGGGAGGAGGACAAAGCCCAGTGGTGTCTGTCAGTCACTAGTTAGGCAGGAAGTGCCGATCCCATGTTTCTCACCCTCGTTTCCTCTTTGTCACAAGCTTTGGGATTTTGACCTAATGCCACTGCAACCCCACTGCCTCTGCACAGCTGCCAGTATGACTGGAGAAAAGACTGGAGGAGAGAGTAGGAGAAGAGGAGAGAGGAAGACTTTTCTACTATGCAGTATATTTTCATAATCCATCTGTATTTATATACTGAATAAAACATCAAAATATTAAAGTAATTTTTTTTATTACAAATAACAGAACCCCTCCCCCCAAATGCCAGTTCCTTAGTGATATCATCCTCCAGGAAGTGTCATCATTTTGAAGGGAAAACAACAGTACAAACATAAGCAAGTATTATAATTAACAAATAAAGTGTCTGCTCTTGACCAGAGCATTTTTCTGAAAGTCGACTATAGAATTTTATAGAAATGCCTCCTAAAATTACAGCACAAATACACAATGTTCACTTTGTAAAAGTTAGAGAGTCCAATAGGTACTGCATATCAGGAATGACCCAGGAGTTGTCTCATTATTCTGATTTGAAGAGGCTGGGGATATTCAAACTAATTAAATGGAGGTGAAGACTTAATATGATTGACATTATGAGACATGCACACACTAAACCAGTAAAAGGGGGAAAGGTTAAGTGTGTTATTTTCAGTGGAATACCATTGCTAGCAGATCATCTCAGGTTTTGTGCAAATGAAAATGAATACCCTCAGCTGACTGCGTAATTGAATCAGCTAGCATGGCTTTTTATATGATTCACAACAAAAAGTGTCTATTGGGTTTCATGCCAAAGTGGAAATGCCCAAGGCATGGGTGGAATCAGAGCACAAAAGAGAGGAAAGGATGGGAAGGAAAGGTGAAGACCCTGATGTGTGTGGATTTTATTCAAAGGCCTGGAGGGTTTAGTTTAGTGTGAGGACACTTTAGGTTGAAATGTGTGATTTTAAAGGTTGCGTGAAATTTCTTTAATGATAAACTACACCTATCCCAACTTAATATGCATTGACAATAACCAAAGTTGATTCTGTTATAAAATCTCAGCCAGTACAAAACAGCAACATTGGCTCAACCAATAGAATGACTTTGGGGCGGGGTTTTATTTTTGTCCGGACCAATGATAGTCAGGTGGGGGGGGTGCTTTTGTGAATGCACCAACATTATACACTCAACTATTAATCACTGCAATGGAGTCATATTTATAAGAGATAGCTAATTTTCTTATGCAACAACATGTGCATTTAATTATATGTACTCCTGCAAACATTCATAGCTGTTTTATTTTAAATCGGTCTGACAGCTTTCGTTAACACCCAGTGTCTCGGTGCAGACATTCATTAGGGGTGTTTATCTGGCCGAGATCTGACACAGTGGTTTCAGTTTTGAACATAACCTTAAAGCAGAATTTAATACAAATGAATGACTTTAGGACATATTGAACATGTCTGAACTGGTGGACAATTCTTCTTAGTTCTTATTATGATCTTTCTAAACAGCCCAAAGCGCATATTATCATAGTATCAAAGCCAACGTTTTACTTACAGTAAATGCTTAATCCATTCCGTGTGCAACTTGGAATAGTTTGCCCATATATGATATATTGCATGCAGCTCATCTCTCTCCTAGTTAACTTACTGTTATTAATGTGAAGGCATTCAAGTCACATGAAAGCTGTTGTATGGTTTTTATAGGTCACAATGATGTTAAGCTAAACACATTTTTAACACCTGCACCATTACTCAGAACACCTTACAGCTTTCTCTGACATCTTTTAGTGGCTAAAACACGCACACACACAAATGCTTCCCCCATTACCGAGGCACAAGCAAGAGTGTCCACCAGCTGGCTAATATTACACTTTAAACAAATTTTCTCTGCAGCTATTTCCCAAACATTCCCTGTAGGTCAGAAGCACATGCAATCTCCCTTCTGTTGTCTTCCATTCTCCATTCCATCCTCCTTAGTTCTCCTTCTCTGTTTTTTCCCTAAAAAACTGTACAGTATATAATAACGTATTTTGCTCCACTCAGACGACTCACACAGGGGTCTATATATAAAATCTCTCAGAGTCGCTGAAGTTTTTGATTTATTCAGCTCAAGTTACATTTGATATTTTCAAAGCTGCAAATAGACAGAATGGAAAATTTTATTGCTCACAGGTTGTTCTCTCATAGCTCATGAGACTCAAATTCTCAGTTATGTTTCATCAGCTTTGTCTTAGATTTAATATTCCTTAGGAGAAACAAAGATAGGAACAAATGAGACAGTTGTTGGCTTACTGTAAGAATATAGAGTCTGTAAAATCAATGTGGATAGCACAGCTCAGGCCCTGTTTACACCTCGTATTAAGATGCGTTTTGTTCGATTGGATCACAAGGTATACACCTGGTGCTTTAATCTGCCTCTTTTGTCCACTTTCAACCACTTCTGTCCTGATTTCTTCGAGGGGAGGGTCTATAGGTGGGTAAATGTATGCGCTTTTTCAGATCTTTTCATCTAATGGACAAAATAAGCTTGCACAATTTACATATGAGCACAAAAGGAGATGACGGAAAAACATAAAGCATGGCTTTCACTCATGCCGAACGCTGTGAGTGTTAGAAATCAGGAATGGTGAGAGAACATTGTGTTTGGTACATTTTTTTGTCTTCAAACCAAATTTGGGTCTTCAGGCGACAAAGTTTAAATCCTGTCTGGTTAGTGCGTTAGGTCAGTAGGCGGAGAGTAGGGGTCTTTTGTGGCTGTTCGAACACATTTGACCACATTAGAGTTTCCAGTACGAAAGCATTCTGGTCTAATGTGTTTTCGACTACCTCTGTGAGTGGTCAAAAGTGGACAAGCTCAAAATATTTTAGACCCCGTTTACACCTGTATTCAGCGTCGTCAAATTGTGATCTGATCGACTAAAACGCATTTTAATACCAGGTGTATACAGGACCTCATATCATTTGATGTTGGAAGACAAGAAAATAATAAGAGTTCTTCTTGAATTGTTTGACTGGATTGCAGACTCGCAGGTATTTTTGATACTTTTTTGAGGGGATGTATTCTTTGGTCTTCATTTTATCCTATTGCTGTCTAGGAGAGATAATTGAGCAATTATAAAAAGCTTTAATTATTCTTTCGATAAGCAAAACAAACAAAAACGAACACTTCCAAATGCAGTGTTTACGTTTGGATTTTGGAAGATGATTAATGGGAACTCAGAGGAAACTGGTTTCCTGACAGATATCGACATTGCTGTGGAATGTGGATGATACGGTATGACACATTGTAAACAAATAAAAACACTGTAGTTGGAATGTGGATTTATATTTTAGCCAAACCTCATTTTAAGATGCTGTCAAAATACATATGAATTACATTACTTTTGTGTGTCGTCGTACGTTCAAATATAAACACTCCCGTACAGATGTATTTCAGTTGTTTATCTGTTCTAACATGATGTCAACCAGACTTCTGAATGTCACTGCATATATGTATATGAGTGTATGTGTGTTATCTTTCTTGTATTTTTCAGATCTCTGCCGCTCAGGACAACAAAACACCTCGGCCACATCAAAGAATCCCACTGTCTGGTCTCTAAGAAAAATAATAAATAATTCTATGCATAGACGCTTGCCAATCGTGAAAAAGCAACGGGGTAAATAAACACATCACAGAATGAGAGAAAACTTTGCTCGGCTGATTACATGTTTTTAGTGCAATTGTGGCTAAATGGATTTTTCCCGTTAAGTGTTTACCTATGGAAGAGTGAGACTATGTAGACTGCCACAGTGTTTATTTACAGGGAATTCACTTAAGGCTGGTTGGAAAACGTTCTGTGTTCGGTTGTATATGTCTGAATAATACAAACAGCAGATATCAGGGCATCTTTCTGCCTGCTTTGTCAAAACAGTGATTGTTTTTAGTGCAGTGCCACAGAGGAGGGGGTGAATGGTCGGGTATCTGAACCAGCAAAATTAAACAAAGAAACATTAATGTTCTGATCAAGATGTGGAATTGTTCTGATTGATGTCGAGAATTAGTGCAGGGCGTGAATTTTACTTCTGGTTGGATGGAGTGGTTTTAATGGTCTGGTCGTGAAGAATGCTGAAATTTCTTTTCAATCTCATGGGGAGTATGAGGAGTAATGTATAATAATGTGTGTCCATACAATTATAAAGGATGTGTGATGTGAAATGAGAGGGAGTAATGCTAAACTCAGTTTGACATCAAAATGTCTTTGTTTAGATTGTAAAATGACCCTGTCCTCATATGCACATATATGCACAAGCACACAAACACTATTCACATGTATATGTCAAGCAGGGAAAATGACTTTAAATTGTCCAAAAAATATACACATTTAAAAAAAAAAAGAGAGGAAAGCTTCTCTAATGCTAGTAAATTAATCTGCATTTACATCTTAGTGTCATACAGATAAAATGCTTGAGTCAAGTCAGGTTCTTTATTTTAAAGTACAAAGAAATTCCTTGTAATACACCCAGATGGTTTGTGGGGAATTTACACACAGAAATACAGAAGGGAAAAGACTTACATGAGCATCCCTACATGAATATATATAGTATGCAAATAATATGGTATTGTGTGATGTGCAAAACTATATATATTCATATTCCTTGTAATGCAACAATATAAAACACTGACCAGGAAATGCTCAACTCACATAAGAATAGAACAGAATATGTTAAATAATTAAAATCACCACGTTTTTTTTTTTTTTTTGCATTATTTGGACATAGTTGCATTATTCAGTTTTTCATTATTAATTTTGTATCAAACCATTATGTCTTTTATTTACTGTACAGAAACATTTCCACTCTCTTTTTTATGTTATAGATGGAATATCTGTGTGTGGCATGTTTCGTCACCCATTCCAAAAAACCCCAGTGGACCTTCATGGTTGATAAAACCCACACAATTCCTCAAGTAGTTGACTCAGCGTGATTTCATTATTGATTCTTATCCTAATAATTGATAAGACTGGATAACATGGCCTGTTACATTGTGGGAGTGCTCAGTCAGAGGCCTGGCTCATAGACTGTACTAATGGCATGATTGGCTAATCACTCTTTCTCTCTCTTAGCACTAATAAGTTGTTCAGTGTGGGGAATGGGAACTAAAAGGTCCCTTGGTGTAGTGTTGGCTCTGAGCCCTCAGCGCAGTAGATCTCCACTACAGATTACTGCAAAAATTACTCGCAGATTTCTCTCAGCATTCTGGCTTTCAGCTACGACAGGGATAGATGGAAGCTGAATTGGCTTGCTGTTGGTAAATGAAGACTGTTTTATATCACAATTTTAAAAAGTTACTGCACTTCCTAGATTACACATTCACACACTAATGTCCAAATCATATTCTATGCATATATGTGACTGTGAATGTGAGCATTTCAAGGTACAGTATGCAAGCTCAAATTTATGCATTGTTGCCTTAGGCTTAGGAAATGTGTCGGAACATGTATAATGTGTTGCATTCTCATCATTGCATTCCTACAAATAATAAATGAAAGTCTCAATTGTTTCTCTTAGACATCAATTAGATTAAATTAAAGGATTAGTTCACTTTCAAATGAAATACCCCAAGCTTTACTCACCCTCAAGCCAAGGAATGTTAATAAATATCAAGAAATATTAATAAATATCCTGACGCATCTGAGCTTTATAATGGCAGTGAGTGAGGACCAACGAGTATGAGCTGAAGAAAGTGTCTCCATCCACATCCACCCATCATAAACATACTCCACACCGCTCTGGGGGGTTAATAAAGTCCTTCTGAAGTGAAGCGATGCGTTTGTGTAAGAAAAAATCCATATTTAACAAGTTATGAAGTAAAATATCTAGCTTCCGCCAGACCGTCTTCTAAAGGTCTGGCGATAAGATTTAATCTTATCCCGATAAGATTTCTTGCTGCGCGGGATTAAATTTTGAATGAAAGGCGGATTGCGGTCGGTAACTATAGTGTACTTTAGGCGGTAGCGGGCGGTCTGACAATAACGCGGTCGTATAATAACCCAATAACCCATTTCTTAGTGTGTTGACAGCATCAGAAGACAAATAACAAATAAAAATCTTGTATATGCTATGTAACATTTTATATTTGTTATCCCCAATCACTCTCTTTTTTTAGGGGAAGTTTAAATGCGAGATTCTGGAAACGATCTAAATTTAGCAGGACCCGTCGGGTCGGGAAGAAAATCACTATATGCGGATAGGGGGTGAACACAGAGTGAATTTTAGGCGGGAGCGGGTGTGTGCGGAATAGAACCTTGCGTGAGCGGGACGAAAAAACAGTCCCGTACAGACCTCTACCACCTTCCGTATTCAAATAACAAAAAAATAAATAAATAAATGAAACTGCCGTTGTGTCAGTTAAGCTTTCTCCGTAAGTTGAATAGGAAAGGCGTAGGACGTAGCGTAAGCATTTTGAACTGCGAGAGTTTTACACTTTCTTTGTAAGTGGAATACGGAAGGCGGTCTGGTGGAAGCTAGATATTTTACTTCATAATTTTTTTTTTTTTTTTACACAAACACATCGCTTCGTTTCAGAAGGCCTTTATTAACCCCCCAGCGTTTATTAACGCTCATACTCGTTGATCCCGCTCACTGCCATTATAAAGCACGGATGCGTCAGCCAAGATATTTATTAATATATTGTGTTCATCAGAAAGAAGAAAGTCATATACACCTAGGATGGCTTGAGGGTGAGTAAAGCTTGTAGTAATTTTCATTTGAAAGTGAACTAATCCTTTAAGTTCAAATTCTCAGAAAAAAACAAGGTTATATCTCAATGTCTCAAACTGATTTGCCAAGAGTCTGCAATTAAATGTTGTTACATTTATCATCAAATTATTTCAATTATCTGTGCTATAATGTTAATGTCCATGGTAATGTTATACTGTAGCTCTGTACTCTTACTGTATGTCAACAACTGTCTCATTTGTGTCTATTTTTTATTTTTCTTAACTTTTAAAGAAACATCTGAGACAAGGTTGAAAATTCAAAAAAGTAACTCAACTAAGAACTCCATTAAGCCTCCTGAACTAAAAGATTTCCAATTAAATTTCCTCTGGATGCAAGAAAATATATCTGGTTTAATGGCACTGACATGTGAAGGTTACTATTGTCCCCTTTAGTTACTGACTAAAACTAAAAAAAAAAAGCCTCAGCTAGTACTTGGTGTACTAAAATAACTAAAACTGAAATAAAATTATTAAAACCTATGCAGACAAATTTAAAAAAAAAAAAAAAAAAAAAAAACTAAAAAAATTGCTAAAACTAACTGAAATAAAAATAAAAATGGAAAAAAAAAATAATTCAAAATATCAATGAAAACTTTAATAGTATCTCAATAATACTAAAATGACACTGTCCCTTTGAATTCTAAGGTTTGTTACTGTAGCACTTGCAATGCATTAGCCAAGTATTCACTTTTGGTTTGTTCACTTGCATGGAGTAAGTTTCTGGCTTAACTCACACATACACTTATAGACAATACACAAAAGGTTCTTTCCAGGGCAATATTCCACTTATTTCGTCTTTGGCAGCATTTTGGGACAGCAAGCCACTTTTCTCAACAACACCCAGTTGTTTTTACACAGAGTGTCCTGCATTTTATCCAAGCACATCCCAAAAAGGTCAGTAAGCATTCAGCGTAGTTTTTAGGAGTTTCTGCACCAGATTAATCACAATATTTCAGTTGCTTACAGTATATTATGCCAAATAATACAACTGCATGTTATAATCCCCATCAAAAGGGCTTTAGGGTTTTGATTAATATACCCAGAAGGGCAGCTGAGTTTAAATTCACTTTCTGAAGTTCTTTGAGTGCAGTATGTCAAGATGAATTCATGGTAAGAGGAAAGTATAGCAGGGCTCAGTTTCAACCACATGTATGTAATGCTACTCCAAATGTGGAAGTGAAAAATCAAATCAATTGAAGGATGTCATTGCTCAGTGCTCTCTCTCTCTCTCCCACTCTGGCAGTCCTGCTGGCCTAAGGCTCATACAATGACTGAATTGTGCCTCACATTCTGTACAGTAACAGGCTTCTGAATTTATTGTATGTGTCAGCCTTCATAAAGAACTACGTAAGTCACAGCACAAATGAATGACATTAGCTATCGTTAATGACGTATGCAGCCAGAGAGAAATAACTCATATTGAGACCTCGACCAAGCCTTGATTTTACAGTGCAGTAGTGACTATTTTTTGGTGGCATTGGATCCATTGGTATGCTGAGTGCCTTCGAAATGAGACACAGGCAGTGTTTTTGAAAGAATATCTTCAAGACGCGTCGCTACCATAGACATCAATGATTATGGCCAAACTATGAAATTTTATCCCAGTAGTTCTGTGATAATTTGAATGTTTGTAAAACAGAAATTATGACACTGTGTAGTTGAAAAGTCTGTTTGTGAAGCTGTTTCATACCTATACATGACATCAAAGCCGTGTTTTATCGTGAATAAAACACAGCTATTGACCAATCAGAATCAAGGAAGGAACTAACCGTTTTATAAATAAAAATAAAATATTCTTAAAATAATGCAAATCAATGACTTCAACAAATGCATACTATCGATTAACAACCCCGAATAGTTACAGTACATGTAAGTCTAGTAGGTCTGTCTTTAATGGTTAAGTTTTCGTAAAAAAATAAATTTCCCAATGGAGAAAATGAAATTGTGAAAATAGTTTGAAATCCCCCATATGCCAGCAAACCAATGAGAATGTGGAACAATGATGACGACGAATAACAACAAAGTGTATAGGCGCCAAAGCTGTTGTGGATCTGCTTACCCGAAACCCTCCGTAAGTGGCACAGATTTAAAGAAAATTACAGTTGTTTGGCAAATAAATAAATGACGGACAGTTACATATATTAACATTTTATTATGTAATCTTTATGTTACACCTCAAATCACAAAGGGAATCTATCTAGAAATGTATAGTCAATGCTGGGTAGTAATTGATTATACGTAATCTGGATTACATAATGTTTTATTGATTCACAAATTTGGGGCAGTCGTGGCCTAATGGTTAGTGAGTCCGACTGGTAACCAGTCGCTGGTTCGATTCCTTGAGCAAGGTACCTAACCTCCAATCACTCCCTGGGCGCCACAGCATAAAGGCTGCCCACTGCTCTGGGTGTGTATCACAGTTTGCTGTGTGTGTGTGTGTGTGTTCGTGACTCAGTACTCTGCTCCTAATATGTGTGCACTAACTTGGATGGGTTAAATTCTTTTTTTATCTTTTAAATTTTCCTTTCTCAAAAATTTTGTGGAATTGCACACAGAGAGTGGCCACTAGTCAGGGGACTATAATTACATGGAAAATTGAGATGCCGCACAACATAAACATAAAATATGTCATCTTTTTTTAGTTAGTTTTATTTGGATTGTTTTTATTTATTTATTTATGATTTAAACCTTTTTTTATGATTTTATGATAAGCTTTTCATAAATTTATGAACCACCTGCAGTTCCTTCCCAAACCCTAGTTAGGGAAACCATTACGTAATGTAATGTTTAATGCACTTCATGTTGTTGATTACAAAAAAGTTTAAAATTTTTCTTTCTCTCAAATGGCTTGGGTATGCAGAGCATTCACAGCTTATATGGACTGCATGCCCCTTACATAAAGTATATATACAGTACCTGTCAAAAGTTTGGCCCACGGTGGAGTCAAGAAAGGGAGGAGCCATGGTGGAGGCTTGGCAGCTGAAACAAGGGGACGACTGACTGAGATGGAGCTACTGGCTGTGGAGACCCAGGCGAAGACAAAGAACAGAAGGGACTATATTTAGACAATCACTCTCCCAATCAATCAGCAAATCTTCCTCCAGTAAAGAGACCAGGGCTCCACTTCTTCTTCTCAAACTCCAACAGTATTCCCTCAGGAACTGACGTTGGAGCCGGCTCACACACCTGGTCAGATGATTCTTCTTTGGCTGTGGTTTTATGGCGGGCTTGGGCTCTGAGTCTGGGGTGGGCTCAGGCTGGTCTGTCTCTGGACTAGTGGTGGCAGAAGGTGCGCTGTTTTCCTCCTCACTCTCGCAGATGGTAAAGGGGGAACCGCTGGGGAGGAGTACCCAGTCCACGTACTTTTGAAATGTCCCTCGAAAGTCTGTCACATGGACAAACATGCAGTCAGTCGTCATCATAATACACAAGATGGTACATTCCAAGAAAGCCCACATGTGGGCCTGGTTCCCCTGCAAGAGGAGAATTTTAAAGGCTGCTAGATCCATCTTTCGGTCACTTCTTCTGTCACAGCTGTGTAGCAAATAAAGAATGCAGGATCTAAACGCAAGCAGACTTTATATGTATAAGTTATAAGGCAGGAACACACCAAGCCGACGAATTAGTGGCGACGAAAGCAGACTGCGGGGTTGGCTCACGTCAGCAGCGTCTGGCTCCAAAGTTGCCCTGACACACCAAACCGACGCTTGACAGCCGACGGCCAAGTAGCACGTCAGTTTTACACCTGCAGAAATGCCTTTCCGTACCAGCAGGTGGCAGTAGCTGAACAGCCAATCAGAATGATCAGATGGCCAGACGGACCGACGAGCTCTGACGCCGATTCAACATGTCGAATCAGCCGAAAAAAGCCGACGAGGACCAACTTGGTGTGTTCCTGCCTTTATTTACACTGAATTTAGGAAAAATGAACAGGAACAGAACAACCCGCTTAAACACACAGATGAATGAAACTAAGCCTAAATTAACAACAGGTGTAACACATAACCAAATGTTCGGCAGCAGCATGTCTACTAATAGCAAGGCTGTACGTTTAACTGCTTCAAAAACAGCAACGTTATTATCTCGCAACTGATAAATGTTGTGTAGCTTTTCATTTGCTTAACTATTTTAGGCTACTGATAAAGTTTCTGTGCTCCTGTATATTTCCCTGTGTGCTTCTGTACTGTATGTGTGTGCGTTTGTGTGGGAGAAAGATGGGGAGAAATAGTTTGACGTTTTTTTATCATATTATTCGTTATATTTATTTGCTTGGTCACTGGTCAGTGTGTTTGTGGGTTTTTATTTATTTTGCTGTTGTAGGCTGTAGGAACCTTTGAAGTAATAGAAATAATTTGGTGAAGTAATATGGAACTGTAATGCTGTTTCCTGAAAAATAATTGCACACCTTAGAACATTCGTCAGTCAATCAGAATCGATCACTCAACAGCCCCATATAAAATGAAAGTTATTCATAACTCATAATGTTGCGCAATGCTGGCCAGTCGCCCGCCATCTTTTGACATCAAACGACGTGCTGCTGAGGTTGGACTCGGGATTAATCGATCTAATCCAAGCTCAAGCGCCGTTCTAGTCATTATTTTCACTTAGGGGCCAATGAGATGTCTGGAACGCAGCGTAATTCTCTCACATTTTATTCAAACCGAATTAGTTAATCATTTTTTATAATATAAATATAAATTATAGCTTATAGATAAACTGAACCAGTCGATAAATAATAAATAAATTGCTCGGCTCAATTGACAGTATCTCCAACTCTAGCACAGAAAATGTGTGAATATGTTGAAGCGTGCTTTGCTCTTTCGCGATTCCAGCCCTCCCCTCCCTGCACGCGGCGCTAATTGGCGCTCTCTGCTCAAGCCAGCAGACACGAGCGCCACAGACGCGGATACCTCAGCCAAATTCACTAGTCCAGTCACACTGAGAGAACAGTTCATTAGTCTTTTTATTTGTTTTCGTTGTATGTGTCTCCTCTCAATTAAGTTGAAGAGAGCTTAGTTTGAGAACAGTTTAGTTTGAGAACGTCTTCAAGATATATCAAGCATGACTTTGGATAATAACGGATCTTGAAGTGTCAAACTGCGCCTCAGACTTCCAGAAAATAGCGACAGACACCAGCTCTCACAGGTACCCTTTATTATTAACATTTCTTTATTTTATTGCATTTCAGTGATAAATATTGGGCAGAAGAGCACCAAAATCTAATCAAAATGCCCGTCTTCAGCAGTTCAGACATATTTTGATGAAGTCTTAAGGTGCATCACTCAGAGTATAAGTGACAGTTTGTGTCTTATGACGGGCGATTGTCGATTGCGATCATCTTTCCTGATGTATGTTATATTATATTAAATTATCACATCTTATTATTATTATCACGTCTTCTCTGAATGATACAGACTTTAGGGTATAAAATGATTTGCTGACTCTCATAAGGATACATATTTACAGTGATGTTCTTTGAGGTAGTTGATCATGGCTCTTCCCCTTTCTCTTCTCCTGTTATTTTTTGGTGATAGAAAACATGTTTTATTTCTGAATATTTAAATCCCAGCTGCGATTTCTTAAACATTATCTTATAGCAACTTAGTGTAAAGCAAATATTTGACTTTAACAAGTTCATAAAGCAATTATAAAACGACATCTTTACAAAAGCACACATGCATTTATCAACACATGCTTGCTATTGTATAGATGCCCTATTTTATTATTTATTTACATATATTATTATAAATATTTATTTTATTTACATATAAATGTATGTTATATTTAATTTATTTTCATTTATAATTTAATTTAATAATATATTGGTTTATTTAATAAATTAATATACACTACCAGTCAAAAGTTTGGAAACGGTAAGATTTTTAATGTTTTTAAAAGAAGTTTCGTCTGCTCACCAAGGCTGCATTTATTTAATTAAAAATACAGTAAAAAGAGTAATATTGTGAAATATTATTACAATTTAAAATAACTGTTTTCTGTTTGAATATATTTTATAAAGTAATTTTTTTTCCTGTGATCAAAGCTAAATTTTCAGCATCATTACTCCAGTCTTCAGTGTCACATGATCCTTCAGAAATCATTCTAATATGCTGATCTGCTGCTCAAGAAACATTTATTGTGTACAATTGTACAAAATATTTGTGTACAATATTTTTTTTTTCAGGATTCTTTGATGAACAGAAAGTTCAAAAGAACAGCATTTATTTGAAATATAATCTTTTGTGACATTATAAATGTCTTTACTGTCACTTTTGATCGATTTAATGCATCCTTGCTGAATAAAATTATTAATTTCTTTAATTTATTTTCAAAAAAATAAAAATAAAAATTCTTACTGACCCCAAACTTTTGAACGGTAGTGTATAATGTTACAAAAGCTTTGTATTTCAGATAAATGCTGTTCTTTTGAACTTTCTATTCATCAAAGAATCCTGAAAAAAAAAAGTACACAACTGTTTTCAACATTGATAATAATCATAAATGTTTCTTGAGCAGCAAATCAGCATATTAGAATGATTTCTGAAGGATCATGTGACACTGAAGCCTGGAGTAATGATGCTGAAAATTCAGCTTTGCCATCACAGGAATAAATTACTTTATAAAATATATTCAAACAGAAAACAGTTATTTTAAATTGTAATAATATTTCACAATATTACTGTTTTTACTGTACTTTTAATTAAATAAATGCAGCCTTGGTGAGCAGACGAAACTTCTTTTAAAAATTTTAAAAATCTTACCGTTTCCAAACTTTTGACTGGTAGTATATATATATATATATATATATATATATATTAAAAAAGCCTATGTGTCATCCTTTCCTGAGCCCATTGCAGTTTTCTTCGCTATGAATGATTTGCTAGTCAGTTGCAGGTGGTATTAGAGGATTGGGACTTGTGATGGGCATAGCATGTGCGTAGGATGTAATTTTAAGTTTCAGAAAAGTGTGTTCTGATGTAGGCTCCATGGGGCAGACTATGTGGCATTATGTCACCAAAGTGTGGACTTGAAGAAGGAGGACCACAAAGGCTTAGAGCAGCATTTGGCACAGTGTCATTATCATTCTAGAGAATTGACCTCATGTCATAAGTAGTTTCTGTTTACATGTTTTAAATCCATATCTACACTGTAAAAAATCTTGCCTTGGTTTTACTCAAAAAAATTGAGGCAACTATTTGCATTAGACTTCTATGTATTTTGAACTCATCTAATTTGTGTTTGACCAACTGGCTTTTACATGTCTTCAACATGCACCCTTGAGTAATTCTACTCAATTTTTCTCATAAAATTAATTCAAATAATTTGTGTAGCAGTAACTTAATTCAGCTGAGTACACACCAATATACCTAAAAGAACAGTAAACAATCTTCAATTAATATTAATACAAGTTTCATTATATGTAATGAGCAGTATGTTGTAGAAATAAACCTCTTTACAGCTTCACTGCTGACAATTATTGGTTGAGTAATAGTTTCATATGACATACTACGCTAACCTGTCGTCAACCTAATGTCAGGCTTCACTTGTCACCACGACGGTAACCCCCAAAACTCCCAACATGACAAAAACTTTTCTAAATCCCACCTTAATAGAACATCAAACAATAATAACAAGTCTTCTACTTATTTATCTTGCTTAAAAACACATGAAGATAAACAAATTAAACATTTTCTTTTCGAATTAAATCCGATGCAAAGCATTCTGGGAACTAGAAATCCCCCAGTAAGTAGATTATACTCAATAAAATTAAGTAAATGTTCATTTAAATATAATAGGCCTATTGAACAAGCAGCAAACATCCTCGTTTTGAGTGAGTGCTTCCATTTCAGTATCAAAACAACAAAAAAAATCCACGACTTTCCAAACAATGAAATAAATAAAGACAAGATTACAGCAATGCGAGGAGCATTGTGACGCGTCAAAAGCAAGGAACCATGTTTACAATCAGTAAACATGCGGTGCAGCACGATGAGACAGTAAACGGATGCCCTGTACCTGAGGTAATGCACGCGGTTGCGAAGCTTCCAACAGCGGTCAGGATTTGTTAAGTTTCCATTGATGCGTCGCAGATAGACCGATGTCTATGGACCGCTTCAAGCTGTTGCGGTGCGGCGCGAAATAACAACAGTCACGGCTGTTGTTGACAACACTGTTAAAAAAAATTGCCTTAAAATATGAAAAATTAGAAAAATTGCTAGATTTATGTTGCAATATAACAAAAAAATATGTCGTCACCATGCGAAAAGGGTTCATTGCATCAGCCAGATCCAGCAGTAAATATTTAAGTAAATGTTACTTAAATAGTATGTTGGAAATGCACGTGTTTACAAAGCCTTGTCTAGATTACTCAAGATAAGACGTGCACTATATAATTATACAAAATACGTTTTTGCTACAAATCCAAATTAAGTAAGCTACTCAAGTTATCCAAGTAAATTAACAAACAAATATTTATTTGTAAAAAATAATTATTTTTTTATATTACACTTACAGCCTCAATGATTCATTTTTATCAGTGTAACTTTTATCAACTTTTAGAAGTAATCTAGCATATTGATTACCTCAAAACATGGATTAAAAACTCCCATGGGTGACTTTAAATTAAGGAAAAGATTAATAAGGTTGTGAAAGTAGATAAGGTTTGTTTTCAAATGGCTGGCCAGATTTTTGGTGAGGAATGTTTAATGGGAGTAAAGTGTGTTTGTTGTGTCTGTCAAGGGAATGAAAGATGGGAGATTTTCAGTCTGCCTCTGGTCCTCCTCACACGTCCACGCCAACAGCTGAGCTTGGATTGGCATTAACTCTTGACTCTGTGGTTCTTCAGAAGAGTAAGAGGACTAAAGTAAGTCAGGACGTAGTACTTGAGTGGGTTAGAGAGGGCTCTTTCTCTTCCCAGTGGTATTTCCCTCGTGTTAACGGGCCGGATAATACCTCTCTATGATGCACGCAGACTTTATGGAAACTCTCTCTCACACACCCCACTGTTTTATGGGGTGAGACCAAGAGAAAGTCTCAGTCATCAGCCAGATGGAGTATACACACACTTTACTGACTATGTGAGTGTGTTTCTTATTAAGTATTGACTGATTAAAATAAATATTAGCAGTTAATTTATCTTTGACTTTTTTTTAGTAAAATACAAGCGTTTTTATTTAATTTGCATGCACAAGCGCACATGCCGTACAGTATAGTTGTACCTGTGTTCTCAATATAATGTTTTGCTTTGCTTAGTTTAGCAAGCTGGACTTCTGACATAGAAGAGGAAAACATGATACCAGAGAGGGTGGGGAGCTGGATTTCCTCTGTGTATGCTGAAGAATCAAAGTAGGGTGCTAAGTGGCAGAGTGATGGATTCTAGTTGCTGTGTGTGTGTGTGTGTCTGTTCATGTCTAAGTGTGTTTACTGTATGTCTGTGTAGCATAGTGCCACCTGGGTGTTAAAAGGCTCTAGCACAGAAGTGTGATTTTTTTTTTTAGACTTCTGTTTCTCTTTCTCGTACATTTTCTCTCTGTCTGTCTCGCCTCACCGTCTCTCTCCACTACATCAGCAGTAAATGAGGCAGTAAGACAAATCAACCCTTGATTCTTTTGAATCCCAGATTTCTTGACTCATTTAGAAGGCAGAAGGCTGTGCCCTAGTGCATGAACTTCTGTTTAAACTCACTGAAAGAAAAGAAAAAGTGATGCTTGCCATGCAAAAGTGCCATCATAATGCTAGGGTCATTGCCATATGTTTGTTAGAGTGATTGCAAGGGTTGCCAGGTCTGCGCAACAAAACTAGCCCAGTGACCAATAAAAAAAGCCCAATAGTTCAATGCAATTTTCTCCGTCAGGGAGGGTCGGGTACAAATAAATAATTTGCAGCAAAAGTGGGGCAGTTTCTTTCATTTGGATCAAGAGATACAGGGGTCAGTGGATTTATTCCATCATATACATGTCATATTTGGGTCAATGAGGTGAGGGTCATTTTTTTGTCCAAAGGCCTTAATAATAATAAAAAACAAAGATATGACATCCAAAGTATGTAAGGTAGTACACCTAGATCTCTTTCATTGAATCCAAAAGGTTTTAATTATATTTTGCTACATATAAAATAATTTTTTAAAAGATTTTAAAGATTTTGAAGTGTCAAAATGTCATTCGGTTTAACCGTCCAAAGGCCAATATAGCCATTTCATTTGTGATTAAAATATCTTAAAATGTAATAATTGTATATATTTTTTATTCTGGCATGATTTTATAACATTCCTATATCAACATTTGTTATGAGAGAGAATGTCTGGAAAAATGAATTTCATTGATGTCATTCGGAGTAACCAATGTAAAGGGACCATTTTGGATGAAGTCATGCAGTCAGTGTCATGTGACAGGATGTGACATCATTCAGACACCTGCAGAGGACCACATAGTCGTGAAGCAAAGTAACTAAATTCTCTTTTAACTATTTGAAAAATTCATGTTTTCACTTGCTCGTAAGCATTTCCCAAAACATCAGGTCATTTGGTACAACCGCTATAAAACATGGAAAATGTTGTAATATTTTAAAAACTTGTACTAAATATAAAATGTTTGATTGTTCTTTTGTATTTGATATCAGCCTGTTAGCATTTTTTGAAAATTTTGTCATTCGGTATAACCAAAAGTGAAATTTTGGTTAAACCAAATTACTTTTTTGGTGACACATTTTGTCCATCTTGTAAAAAATGACAACAGCAGTGTTAATTGATTATAAAAACCACATAATCTCATTGTTAACACTTAATAAAACATCAAAATTAATTATATCTCCATTATGTTTTTTTTTACACTTTTAAAAACCTTATTCGTCAGTGACTTATTTCTCACAGCTGATTGGTCCAGTTTTGATTTGCGATCTCTTACATGAAATAAAACCTCCTCCATATGGTTTTAGTTCCATGTAGTGTATGTTACCATGACGGTGAACACCACTAAAAACCAGTCCATCTTCTTAATCCTGAAAAAAACAGAGTTTGCTCAAACTAAACTTGCGTAGAGCCACTAAAACTGACTTCTTAAAATAGGCCATAGGTTTTATAACAGATCTATTATGTTTTGGACACATACAACCCTAAGTGAATGTTTTTATCCTAAAATGACTGTGTTCAGCTTTGTCTCTCTCAAAGGGCTCCTGTCAGGGGCCTCACACACCTGAGCACCCTTGATAGAACACAGAATGTCAAATCCCTCGTCTTTTATCCATCCTTCACACGGCCTAAACCTTACATCATCCGCCCCCTCTTCACCTGTGTATGGATAACAGTACAGTTTTTAATCCGCTCACTCCAAACACAGCTAATCGACAGGAGGCATTATCCGAGCACTTTGTCTGCTCTCAATTACGGCTATGGAGGTTCCAGGATGTATTGAATTACCCATAATTCCCTAAACCTGTCACTCACAGACAGACAGACAGAGTGTCAGGTATTCTGGGCACATAATGAGGTTTGGGAATGTTGGCAGGGAGGAATTTCTTCACCCTCTTTCTGCTCTCTGTCATTAGATATGCACCTGGCTCTCCTTGAGCTAAGTGCAGGTATGAGAGCTAAAACATGTCCTCCTTTAAAGATGAGAAGGGGGATTAAAAACATATCATTAAACATGGACTTGGCTCAAACAAACAGGTCTAAAGACAGAGCTTTGCCCTTTTTAATGTTTGCAGAACACAGCTGAAAGCTTTTTTTTACTGTACTCTTTCCTCTGTCTAACATTGTGGCGATACTTGATATCTTTTTCATTTGCCTTTACCATAACAGTGCAGTGATCCATGGACGATGATGATGATATTGATGATAACACCGGCTTTGGATATAAAAAATGTCAAACTTACAGACTGTAGGAAATAGTTGTTGAGGATTAGAAATGACATTTGAGATTAAATCGTTATGACATCGTCTGCTTTCGTGCTGTGTGATTTGGCGTTTAAGTTGAGGCCAAAGGACTGTACAAAGTGTTATGCGAATACTATTCAATGAGTAGAACTAAAGGTCTGCTTTTACTTTCGCTCCATATGTAAGCTGTCAGTCATTCAGTTATGTCCTGAGGCAATTATTATGTATCCATAACAAATAAGGAAAATAAGATTTTACAAATGTTTTCATTATAGGTATTAAATTGGGTTGTATACACATTCTTGGGTTACAGAATCAGGAATACACAGATTTTATACACACAAGAGGAGTTATGACTAGAATAGTTTTTTTTTTTTTGTAAATGAGCAACTTTTTATATCTGTGTAAGTGCAGACAGTGAATATGTCATTGCGTTTATGTGTACGCTGAAAATACTTAATTTAGAACCAGTAGTAGTAGTAACAGCTGATCATGTGATCTCAACGTGGCACACATCCCATAAAGCAGGGGTTGGCAATTAAGTTTGGCATCGGGCCAAAAAACATTTTCGCCGCTAGATGGCGGGCCGGAACATATAGAATAAGCCCATTAATGGCATGTTTGAGTCATGCTCTTAACGAACTGTTTTATTTCCTCTTTCCCTATTGTGAATAATAAATGTGTCTCATTTTAATTTGCTTGTTACACAATGGAGCCTAATTGTAATAATTATTTGTAATAGTTAATAATTATTTGACATAGCCTACTTTTACACTCAGAATTATTCCTTGGAATCCTCACGTACTAAACTCCATTTTTTAAATTGTTTGCCTGCTGGAGGTATGCTATTACGTTGTGTGCAGAGTGATGTTTACATTTAAGCTCTGGTGGGAGAAAATGGCACTATCAAAGAGTCTAAAGAGGAAAGTTGAAAGCGAAAATAGGGGCAGGTTTTTATTTCTCATCTCCATAAATATATCTAGTAGTAAAGCTAATGCAAGGGCTAGAAATCAATTTATCCTTTGCTAAACTTCCTAATCCTCGTGGAGAGACCAGTTCATGGTTGCATAGCAACGACAGACGCCACAGGAGCGCAATCGCTTTGGTAAGAAGGAGAAAGCGGTGCGGCCGCGCTTTCCACACGTTTTTAGACGCAATATGTGAACAGCCTCCTCCTTTCCAAAGCGCCTGCGCTCCCGTGGCGTCTGTCGTTGCTATGCAACCATGAAAGGCGCTCTCCAGACAGATCTATTTCAGATCAAAATAATCTGACTGCGGGCGCAGCGCGCCTATTGCCGACCACTGCCATAAAGGGACACCCCGTGTAGAATAAAACAGCTTGTTCTAAAAGACTGACTGGAGTCTGGAGACTGATATCTAGAGTCTGTATCTCATGTGAGCATTATTTTAATGATATTTCTTAAAATTTATGTTCATTTCTTCATGTAAAACTTTTCTAATTAGCAAAACTAAGAACACTTTTAAGTTTACACTAAATATGCTGCAAGGTCTGCACTGTAAACATGAAAATTGGTATTAGTATTTCTAAGAAAACTGATTATTGGGAAACCACATAAACAATAAATCAATTGAAAATATTATTAATAATAGAAATACTAATTGTAAAAACTTTCACTTTACATTTACACCAGTAGTACCTCATGTAGCTATGGTGTGAAACCTTCATATAAATATTAAATAAGGACACATTACATTTATGTTTAAAATTTGGCAAACTTGTTGGCAAAGGTTATTTTCACTAACTACTTTTACTGACCACAGTTGCTAGATATTTTCCTTATATATTAAGGAAAATTACTTATATTACTACTTATATTTTGTGTGAATAGCATCATGTGTGAAAAGCATCTTTACACTACAACATTTCTTACAGTAGTCTGAAGAAATGCAGTTCCTGTTTATACTCACGCAAACATGTACCACTTACACTTAGTATAAATAGCCTTTTCTTTATTTTGAGTAATTCAACTTCAGTCATTTAAATACAATTAGAGTCATGTGGAAAAATAAATGAATGCTGCCAAACTAACTTAGCTCCATTTCAGTTCAATCAAACAAACAATTTTTTTTTCTGGCAGCAACAAAACCATATTTATGTTTCTCACAAAGCTTTTTTTCACAAAGATTTTTTCCTGTTTAAAGAACAAAATAGTAGCTGTACAGATGGTGACCATGTGAGCTGACACTAAGTAAAGTAATATAACTAGGCTTAGCTTGTATAAAATATTGAAGCCAGAAAATACAGCCATATATCCGCAGAGCAATATTTCAATGGTAATTCTGATGGGGCAAATGATAGGATATTATTTATCTTCTCTAAAAACCAGTGTTGGCTTTAGAAAGTCCAACCACCACCTTGAACATGATATGAATTTCTTGTGATGTAATGAAGACAAATTTTCGTTGTATGTTGTGATTAGTATATGAAAACATAACATGGCCTTGGTGTCTGCATGTGCTTATGTTGATATGAATATTATTTACACAGAGCAAGGGGTAACACTTACACCAGACTATGACCACAGTGAAAAGACTGACCCCTGCCAAGAACAACACAAATATGTAACCTGAGCTCATAATGATGAACTTGCTCTGACCTTTTTTAAAGCTGAATGATATTGTAGTGGACTATGTCTGTGGTAGATGTAGGAATCTGTCCAGAAGTTGTTTGCATGACACAATGGCTGTGATGTCAATTCAGATGAAAAATGTGTCTTTCTGGAGAAGGAAGAAAACATAAAAAAAAACATGGGAAAGAAGTTCTGTTGTTTGATATATGAACTTCCAAGACTCAGGCATTACCCAAGAGCCCCCATGCAGATTTCGTCGTGACATTTGCTCTCTGAGATAGCTCCCTCAGCCCCTTTAAATCTGCTCTACATGTCACGGATGCTGTATAATCCATCATAATCAAAGCTATCTGTGATGCCTTCGTATTCTTTAAATAAACAGACAAATCTGACTTATCTTTATGTTAGAGTTAGATATATGTATATCTGCTGTGTGTGTAAATGTGCATTAATAGAGTAAATGTGCATGTCCTTAGTGACAATGTATGTCTTTGTCAGACACATCTAAAAAAATAGATTAACTGTTTCTGTACTGTTTATCAATGCAGTGGATATAGCAAGTAGGCTATTAAAATATATGGACACTATTATGGTTGGGCCGATAGATGATGCCATTGTCCATCGCCGATGGCTGACAGACATCACGATGTTGTGCCGGCAACAAATTATAGGCTACTAGATTTTTTACACAAACTAAACTACTGATATTCAAATGGCATCCGGACCCCGGCATGTTTCCATCCAGACCGCAAGACGGAACGGTAGCACCATTTTACTGTTTCTAGTTGAAATGAGCAGCGCATCAAAACAGCGATGCGGATCACGCCACAAGCACTCAGGATCATTTGTGGTAATGATATTTCAGCGCTATATCCTCTACTAGTTTTATTTAAAGCCAAAAGCGCTTCATTCAAGCCTTTTCAGCTCTGTTCACGTTCTTTCTTTCTCCAGATGCGCGCCATATTAAAGGTGCATGTCCACTGGCGTGGACCAGAGCGAGCATTTTTAATTTATTCCAGTGGAAGTTGAGCTTAACTCTCAAACGCGAACGTGATTATTAAACAAATTACCATAGTAACAAATGACTGTGACCTCCCGCCCGATGTCATCGTCCATTGCGATGTTTCACTGTAGACGTCGTCTGATGCCAATTTGTTAGACATCGCCCAACCCTAGACACAACTTGCATAAAACTTAATATTGTGATTAATATTCCACAAATAAAAAGGCTAAATTAGGGCCGCACGGTATTGAAAAACAAACTGACATTGCAATATATTGTTTTTCTGGTATGGACAATTCCACACAAAGGTCATCTTTACCTTGAAAAAAAAAAGTTTTTACCAAAAGAACAAAACCCTTTTTAAATTGTCTATTTAGCTCTGTAATATACTGTATTAATGTGTTCTAACAGAAATTTTAAGAAAATTGCCTTGTTTATCCACAATATATGAGGTAAGCAACAATGCTTAAATTAAATTTTCAACCAACCATATTTCATGCTTTCAAAAAAGGGATCAAAACTTTATTTTAACATTAAGCATTGTGTAGAAAGACGGAGGCATGCCTGAGAAATAAATATACTCATTTTATTATAACAGCACTGCCTGTTGAATTTATAAGGGCTGGAATAAAGAGGTCATGACGCTTCAGTGCTCTGTCACGTCCGTAACGTTTTAAAGATTAAGTTTATGTCATATAACAATTATAAATGCAAATAACTTGAAACTTCAAATGCAGAGCTAAATTATGTTTATGCTTATTAGGATCAACAATTCATCTCACTACTTTGCTCTGGACAACCATAATAAGCGTTACGGACGCTTCATATTAAATCCTATGACTTTGCTTCTTTATATTGCTGTGATCTGTTTCAGGCTTACCGTATATCAGAACATATCCAATAGTCGCAATACTCTTTGTGCTTTGTTAGTTTTAATATGAAAAAGGTTCAACTTTCAAATTCAGTCGATTTTATAACAATTTAAACAATAGATGTCGCTCTTTAATAGCCTACGGCGCGTGACAGATTAGCTGCAGCGCCTTGTAAGCGGCAGATCAAGCAGATCAGGCGCACATGAACCGCTCTTCTCTTCCTCTTGCCAGTTACGGAACGAAATATGAACATCAAAAGGTAGGCCTATTTGATACAGTACAGCTTATAGAAGAGCATTGTGTCTCATAGGACACTTCCCCCGGGATGTCGCGTTTTTACCTGTTGGTTAAAAAATGAATAGCCTATTGATCACAATCTGCACGATCAAGCTGACAAAATAAAAATAAGATTGCAATAATTTTGACTTGAAATAAAGTTTGATCATTTTGACTCAAGACTCTGCTTTAAACTGTGCAAACTAGCCGAAAACCGTGTGATCATACACAAAACATACAACTGACATGATTTAGATTGACAGTAGTGTACGTCAATCGGTTCACCTGACTGTGGGGAAAACATGCGATTTTAAACTGCTTTATGATAAACATTAATATTTGTCAATGTATTTTAGCAAGCAGTTCTGTAAGAAGGAAAATCATGGTCTCTAAATTGATTCTTGAACAACGCACAAGCTTTGTCAACATGAGAAATAGGTCTAATCCATAACCTTTTGCAAAATAGAGTATAAAGTTGTATAAAGTTTAGTAAAAAGTTGATAAATTGTACCATACTGGTATCCCAGATTTCAATATTTGGTAGATTAAATGCTTGCTTGAGGTCTCTGTGAAAGTTTTAAAGCAGTTTTAAAGCAGTCTTCTGTGCCGTAACGGAGAACTGTCACGTCCGTAACGTTGTATTTCCCTCATCTAAAATATAAAATTATTGTATAGACTGACATTTTTCTAATGTCGGGACTCCTTTAGTAAGAATTATGAATATATAAATAGACGGTTCAATATGTTGGTATTAAATGCATTCTTTGAGCGTTTATATTTCAAATTTTGACTCCAAATGTCACGTCCATAATGCTGGAATTGCCAATATATATATATATATATTGCAATATGAAAACAATTTCACCAAATGACTTGAATAGCTCTATTTGGTAAGAATTAGAATGATTGGGGTGATTTTGTAGGGGAGTGAATCTGCATAGAAAATAATAAACAAATTACAAGCATAGATAAATACAATAGAACAAAGAATGAAACAGTTTTTTATTGAATAATCAAATGTAAAATAACACTGCATATTCACTGTATGAATTGAATATAATTAATATTTGTTAAAGCTACAAAAGTGATTTTCTCCTCATCTTTTGTTTGATTAACAGTAATGACACTGACAGAAGAAGGTATATTTGGCTGCTGTCACTTTAAGACCTAATGCACGGATCCAAATAATGATACACATCCGTTTTCTTTCTTAATTTTTTACATTTACTTCAGACATAAGCGACTGTGTTTATGAGGATACTTGCCAAGATGTGCATTTTGACAATTTTGTGTGTTTGTATCTGTTCAATCACAAAAAGACAAGAAAGAGAACTGAAATCGCTGTTTGTGTGTGCACAGAAAACAGCGAGCAAGTTCTGAATTGAATTCTCTTTCGCATCTTCTCGCACTTAATGTTTAAACCCACTCATGGGTTTAAGTGAAAACTCACTTAAACCCTAGGCTAAATATCTACAACCTTTTATTGCACAGAACAGTAATTTTAATCTGACAGTAATTGTCTGACAGTTATTTATTGTTGAAGCTCTCACTGACAAGTCTAAGTAATTTCCTTTAAAGCAACCCTGATATAAATCTACATAAACCCACTTATTAGTTGTTGGACAACAAAGTTGAAGTCTCTCCTTCCCCTCATTCATTCATTCATTCATTTGCTCGTTCCTTCATTCAAAATAATGGGACTGATTTGAGAGCCCCCACTCTGGAGTGTGTGAATCCTTGTTCTTAGTGATTCCCTGCTGAAGGAAATCTCCTAATGAAGATGGACTACAACAGTTTTTTTGCTCTCTCCCACAATTTCATGGCACTCTGTTGACTAATGAAGCAGAGATTCAGACATGATCGTCACCCCAGCCATTCAGCTTTTACAATACTGTTTGTTGTAGTAGCAAGAAAGGGAGACGGGGACAGAGCAGATGAGAGATGGTGTGAGAAAATAAAAGAAAGGCATTTGAAAGAAGGCTGAAAGTGGCTGCTTTCATCAAGCTGACCTTTTATTTAGAGACAAACAGATTTAGAAAGAGAGAGAAAGTATGTGTGTTGGTGGACAAAAGAAAGGACTTGAATAGAGCAGCAGCTGATGCAGAGCTGCTAAAATGCATAGACATGCCTGAAAGAGACCACAGTAAAGCAGCTGAACATTTGTTTGGGATTTAACAAGTCCTCAACACACACACCTCCTACAGAGATGCCCAGCCACTCCCTTAGATGACTCCATCTAACTGTCCACTCCAACACAGGTCCGCAGCAGCAGAACTCTCCTCTCCAGTCATGAAGACTGCTGGGGAACCAGACAAAAAGCAGCAGAGGAGCAGACATCTGCGTCTCCACCAGGTCGGGATGGGGCGGTTCTCCAGTGTCTGGTGGTCTACCTTGATGATGCTCTTCTTCTCTCTGCCCAAGGTGGACTGCATGAAGGAGAGTGTGCCAAGAGTTAAACTCGGCTACAAAGGTAAAATGTGTCCTTATGTGACTTACAAACTTTATTTAACATTCTCTTTATTCCTAAAAGCTTTTAATTTGCTTTATGTCAACAATTTCTTTTTAGAATTATCTATTAAATCTTTAGTGTTTCGCTGAATTTCCATGTATTTATTTTAAACATCTGCTGGAACGTTTGTCATTTTTAAAGGATACATTTTGAAGTACATTTTGGAGTGTGATGAGAGTTTTACAACTCACTTGTATGAGGTCAATATTTAGACTGCACATATGACTGATTGAGTGTACATAAGGGATATGCTGCATATCACAGTAGCAGTGTGCAAGTTTTGTATATTGTATATACTTGACACACACACACGCACACACACGCACTTAGCTATCTAAATGATGATAAATGCCATAGACGTCTATTGTTTTTAATTTAAATGGTTATAGTTCAAATAATTCCTCAAAGAAAACTTGCATCTTTAGAATAATACTTTTGCTTTATGATTTTTTTTTTTTTTTTTTTTGCAAATGAGTATGTCCCCAGTTGTTTACAACAGTTTGGCTCACTCAATAGGGAAAATCTAAGAAATTATAATTTCTAGCATGGTTACTCTAACATGATGTTGTAGTGTTGCGCCGTCATGAAAGTTTATATATTTGCATGCATTTTTTAAGCCTGACCAGTTTAAACGTTTAAGTGAAGCATGAAAGAGCTGTGAAAGAGAACTCGATCAATTCGGTACTCACATGCTGTCTTAGAGATTTTTTTTATTTTTTAAACGTATTGCAATTAAACGGTCAAATGATTGTCTTGGCGAGTATTCACGTAAACACAGTAGGTTACATCTTAACTGAACATAATTGGATATTTTGTCAATATATTAAATCTAGGGCTGTCATGATTCCCCGATTAAATTCAAGTACTTGATTTAAAAAATTCCTCGGTTGCAATTTACCCATGTCGAGTAACCGGCAAAATACCGAAAGTAGCGCATTCCACAGATGAGAATCCATGAACCACATATTAGACCATTTTAATAAGGCTGCCAGATGTATTATAACCATTTAAAAGCCATAGTATAATAATTCACAAAGGCTGCGATTCAATTAATTAAATATATTCCCTGCGTGGTTATTATATACTGTATATTATGCATTTTAACAGTGTTGTTCTATAAAACTGTATGATTACTTGCTTTTGATACTTTATTTGAACCCAATATTATTGCCGCGTTGTTATTATATATATATTTTAAGTCATTTGAAAGGCTTAGGTCTTTGCTTATGTAACAGATGTAGACCAGTAAGAGCTATGCATGTAAACCTCACTCCCCTGATCTCAAGAGGCGCTCTAGCGACTGATGCTAGACACTGTGGTCTTTAGCCTCCTTGTTAGAGTGCCCGACTCCTATGCCGGCGAACCCGGGTTTGAGTCCCGCTTAGAGCAGGGCGGTTCATACAGGAGTGGTTACACTTAGGTCTATTTTTATTACTACTAAAAAAAATATCTGATCACTCGATTAATCGTCAAAATAATCGAACGATCACTCGATTACCAAAATAATCATTAGTGACAGCCCTAATTAGATCTTAAAATTACAAGCCTATCATAATTAGTTTCTTTTTTTTTTTATTACTATTTGCTTGTCTTCAATAAGCTTGTTAACTTGCGTTATATCAACCTTATTTCAAGCAAAAACAACTATATTATGATATATATTGTTACTGTGAAATAAAATTACTCATATCGTGGTTCCCCCTCTTGCTGCGTAAGAAGTTCTAGGACAAAATGGCCCTTTCATAATGAGAGGTTAAATAAGGCCATGACTACTTTGGTCTGGGATTTTACCCAGTACCTCACTGTAACTGGCTGCATCTCTTGTGGTATTTGCTAACCACTGTTGCATGCTGTGAGCGCACTCCCTCCCTCTACCTGTGGTTGTGTTTGATCGCTCGACTGCAGCTGCGGCTTCAAAGGTTTGATAAGTCAATAAGGCGTTAACGCTCTGATCTCAACAGTGATCCCACGAGCATAGCACATTTTAGCTTATCAATGGTGTTACATTGACAACACCGTAGCAGTGCCACAATGTTTAGGAGTTAAGGGCAAGATAAACGTATGATGCTATAAAGTGAGTGAGGCGTAAAAGAAACATCTGTTAAAAGTAACAACATGTCCATACTTATTTAAGTGCACTGACACATGGATTGTTAAAAGTCATGCATACTTTGTCCACAGTTGTAGGTGCATGATAAATCTGCACTGAGCTTTATCAGTAGCGCCACTGGTTAGATACCATGTTCTATTCCAGAACGTGTTTGTGTTAGTGCTGACAATTGATAAAGTGTCCCTTTGAAATAAATGGTCTTTCTAACCAACAAGAAGTGATAAGTCTTTTCTCCATTTCTCACTTCTATGTTCGATCCCTGCCTCAATTTGAAAAGTTAACTGAGTATGGCGTTTGTTTTATGCCACTGAGGAAAATAAAATTTATAGCTCCCTAAAACTGACCCACAGCATGCCAGAACTACTGAAATAGAACCTCATCCATATAAGGAAACTCACGCCAATAAAAATATGAGTGACTGTAGTGAGCGCCCTGTTTATTTTCAGTTTCTTTAGCATAAAAATCCTACCTGCTGTGCGTCAGTTTGCCATATTTTAGTTGCTGTGCTGGGGAGAATGTAATGTGAATGAATGGAAAGAACAGACAGCTGCTTGGCGTATGCTAGAAATGATGCTTTGTGCATTGACTGACCTCTGAAAGATTTTCTTGACATTTCTACAATGAAAATCTGTACAGTATGTTGGTTTTCAAGTCCCATTTACAGTTTTTTTCTGTTTTTAAGCATAAATCTCACTAGTGTTTTTAGTTGTATGCTTAAAACACACAAAAATGGCAATGGTAACTTAATGTAAGATATATTTTCTGAAAACAAATCTTAATCTTAATCACAATTCCAATCTTGTTTTTCAGTTAGGATATTTATATATTTTACTGGAAAACAAAACGAAAATACTGATTAAGAAGTTATCAGTTACCAGTTAAAGCTGTCTATTTATAAATAGTATATGAGCTTGGCTTTAACAGATTATCTAATCCATATAGCTACAGTTAACAGGTCAGTTTGATCTTAAAACTTGCTGTTCCACTCCATGTTTGGTCCTGTTGGAGAGGATGTAGAAGTAGTCTTTCGCAATCCATCATCTGAGCAGATGCTATCATAAAAGCATCGGCACCATTTCTGTATCAGTGCACTCCTTTAAAACAGAGTGTGTCATTATCCAGAAGTATGCAGGACTGTGTGCACACCTCAGGGCCGGTCGACAGTATGTTTTTCTCTAAAAGGAAGGCTAAAAGGGGATCATCTGATCCGCATTAGATACATCTCATAATGTTCTCTGGAGTCAACTAAACAATATCCTTTCTGTCCTTAACATCACTCCTAGATGACAATGTCCATTGAAACACATCAAAATATTATTTTCAGGTTGTGTAAATATTTCTATTAAAGGCAGATTCCCTCGGCATGGGGGTCTTGAGTGAGGGTTAGTAATTGTTTTATGAGTAGTATATTTTATTGTGTTTGACATAAAGTGTACATGCATGATGGTATAGACATGCATGAACTTGAAGCGTTGTTCAAACACAAAGCCTGATTTTGCAATAGGAAAACAGCAATTTAAGGTCTCACAGTATAGTATACAATGAATTTATAACTATATGGCTCCCAGTTGGCTGTGGCTCTCTAAACAGATGTAAAACAAGCAGGTCATAAATATAGTCATGCGTCTTCCTAATGTACTGTACACAGAATTACACTCATTTCCACTAGTTTGGCTCTCTTCCCAAACCACAGCCAGAATATTGATTACACCTGAGAGTGTAATCCTTTACCATCTGAGAAATCTTAAAAGAAGTCTTACTCTGTGACATTAGCTTTCACATGTGGCCCAGTTAGCTGGGGGTGCCTTAATTTGTCAGCCCCTCAAATTGTGCATTACTTCATAGGTTTGTATTTCACTCATCAACCTTTATGCTTTGCTGTTGCCTAAAGATAAATGATGTACCTGTAGGGCTGAAAAAGGTTGAACTGTACAGCACTATGTAAAGATTGAACTGAATGGACAATACCTTCTTTATGTTTCCACAGGGAGTCTGTGTTTCTTATAAGAATAATTATTAAGCCACCACGATCAGCAAACCGCAGAAGTGTAGCATTACACTACAGGCTTATAAAATTTGACTTATAAGAAGTTCTTATTGAAGTCATTTCACTCTGTTGCCATTTTGACAATTTCCTTTCTAGTCATGGAAGTATAGCCCCTTTGTACTTGAGTGGGAATAGTCTGAAATTTCCAAAACTGTTTGCCAAGCTTACAGTACATACGTTTCAACATATATCAAATGTTCACAAATCATCAATGTAACAAGGGTCTTCTACTGAAATAAAATGTATGTATGTATGTATTCATACATATTCATTTATTCATCTAATATTCTCTTGTCCGTACAATGAAAGTGAATGGTGACCGCAGCTGTAAAACAAATATTTGGTCAATAATGACTTAATTTCGCATATGAGTTGTCTGGACTACTTTTACTACTTTTTAATTTTTTGTCCTTTTTGAAGCTTGACAACCCTTGGTTTTTCTTCCACATCTGTTTTATGGAAGAAAGCAGTTCAAACATTCTGCTAAATGTCTCCTTTGGTGTTCCATGTAGAAGAAATCATGTACAGGCTCCAGACAAAAAAAAAAATTAAGGAGCTATTGGCTCCTGTAAGGGGGAAAAAAAATAGGCGCCAAATTATTTTTTAAGTGCCACAAAAGAATAAAGATGTTTTAAGTGTGTCTTGTGTTGTCACGTTTGCCCTCCTTTTACAGCATCAGCATTTTCATCCAACTTGCATACAGTCACAAAGAATTGTTCTTTACACAGAATCTGAACCCGTGTCAGAGACCATAATAACGTCAGCATCACTTGGCAAATGATTATATAGGCATCCTCCTAATGCATTCTATAAACGTTGTTTTATGTCTTGCACACACCCAATCTATTTTTCTTCATTGGAGAGGTAAATTTGGTGAAAGGCAGCTCTTCACATGCAATTATATGGGTGGTGTTGAATTTCATTTTTAGCTCCCTCCATTCTTTCTCGTGTAGACAACAGGTTAAGTAAAAATATAAGGATCATGTGATATAGTTCATATATTTAGCAAAATGGCCCTTTCTATAGTTATTTTTAACTAGCTGACGAACAAGTTTATGAGCATTGAATGGCTTTTCTGAGGTAAATTTGACATTACATGACATTATTGTTCTTAAGCGGTTTAATACAAGCTCTTTCCAAGGTCGAAATGCTGATTGAGCGATCTGTCAGAAAAAAAACAACATTTATTGCTTGTATTTTGTGATAAAATTGTCAGAATTTGAAAGCTGAAAGTTTGTTATTTGTTTACTAAAATTAACAAACACATTAAAAGTGAAATATTAAAGGTGACAGTTAAGTACAAATCTTACTGCGATTATGGATGGTTGTGCTACAAATAATGTGAAATTCAGGCAGTAGCCTAACAAAAAAACTGCAAAGATTAAAAGATATTGAGAATCCATATCAGTATCAATTAAAAACGAGAATTGTTAAGGATTTGTTTGCGTCCAAACAGCAGACGTTTATCTGTTGTAGTTCATCCACATTGTGTGCGTGAAATAGACACTGCCTTTCTGCACTTTTACAGTACTTGGATGTACATTCATTGGCACGTCACCGTCGTTTTCTATCTCTCTCATATGCTGGCACAGCCGTCAGCGTTGTTGCTTGATAGAGATATATCTTTCATTTTGTCATGCGTTTCTGATGCAGAAAGCTAATCCTCAATGTTCCCGTGCGTATTTTGGCGCTCTGTGAGGTTTTTTTCCCACTGCAACATTGCTGCGCATTGTCTTATTTTATTACGTCAACACAACAAAAGATGTGATGGGGTACTCATCACATAACATGCAGGTAAAAAGGCACGCAATTTTTAATCATAACATGAAAAATTTATATTGTCGCCAGTAGTGATCTCAGCAAAAATAGCACTCGCAAATTAATATTTTTTGTGGCAAATGCGACCATTTTAGATGCAGTCTGGAGCCCTGATATAGGTTCTATAACGACTTGTGGGTGAGCAAATTATTACAGTATTTTTTTTTTAGGTTTTATTGCTCTAAAGGCAGGCATTCTGTTATGATAATTGCCAGATTGACTGTTGCAATTTCTGCCATTCCTTTTTGTGGTCGTCTCCTCCTTATACTTTCTCTGTAATTCATAGACTGCTCGGGTTTATTCTCCCGAGCAGTCCAGATAAAGCCCCAGAGCTCCAGATAAATCTCTGTAGTCCTCATTGCTAAGCAGGGATCTTTCAGCAGGGCTCTGACCTAATACTGTTTGCAGAGTAGATTAGCATCAGCTAGTCAGGCGTTAGCATGAATGGGGTTTTATTTTGGAGAGGATTTTTTGTCTTGTAAATATTGATCAGAAATGAACCATTCTTGACCCTGCACCCCAGAGAATTAATAGTTAAGTCCTAAGATTTATTCAACTTCTTGATGCTCTAGACGCCCCATGACCCGACCACAACAGGGATGTTCAAACAATATTTGCGTACATGGCAGACGGCAGATGCCGTGAGGTAGCAGAAAATCGGGAGATATAAAGAATGAACGCCAAATTGTGTGTGAATATGTGAAATTCAGAATTTAAAACAACAAAAAGAGGATCAGAGAATATAAATGAATCTACAGGCCTGCTTTCCATAGTGTTTAGGTGCACACTGACAGATTTTCTTGCTTTGAGGCTGCCGGCAGATGGTTATGTTTGAGTGCATGGAGAGCAGAACATAAGGTGGAGAAATGTTAGGACTCTGTCCAAGTCTACAAAGACTGTGTGCTTTAGTCAGATGTTATGACGTGTTTCAAAAATATCTCAAGAATTATGTTTTCAGAGAGTTTGGTTTGTATGCACCGAAGAGAATATGAACAATGCTTAACAACGTCACCTTTAGAGATTTTCCATCTCTCTTATGTTGGTGTTGATAGCGTGTAACTTTTAAGCTGATTTGTGTTATCGTGACAACTTTTGGCTTACCTTTATTGAATGCGCAAACGCCAATCTCGACCGTATCTCAGCTGTCTAAGCTGTTAACCAGCATTCTTCTGCAAGAATAACAGAATGTGTCATTGCTCCCTCAGAGACCACAAGAGGTAAAATGTGAAACATACTGCAAATGAACCACCGATCTAATCTGCCTCTGTGTTGACATGTGAGAATTGATAGGTGGAGCAATTAGATCCAGCTGAATTCTTACAGACAGCTCAGAGGCTCTTGGTTTATGTTTAGCAGGTGAAGTGAGGTTTTGTAGATGGGTGGATGTTAAAGAGAGGATAACATTTTATCCAGATGGAAACTGAACACATAGATGACAGAGAGCCCCAAGGTTGGTTATTGATACTGTAGATCAGATTGAATATAGAGATAATGGAGCCACTTAGTACATTAGAAAAATTAGAGGATGGGGGGTGGGTAATAGGTGTGAGATGATAAAATTTTAGATTTATTGCTACACTGTTTATTGATTTTGTGTTGTGTTTCCATGTTTTATGGGGACTTTCCATAGACATAATGATTTTTGTACTGTACAAACTGTATACTCTATTCTCTCTACCCCTGAATCTACCCCACAGAAAACTTTCTGCATTTTTACATTTTCAAAAAAACAAGCGGCTCAGCAGACTTACTAGAGTTCTCCATTTTGTTTCATCTTTCAACTTTTAAAATTGCTTAGGAGAAATAAAAATAGAAACAAAAAGAAACAAGACAATTGTTGACTTATACTCATGAACATGCTCATTCACACATAAATGCTCTTAGTCAAAAATAAAAGCCAAAAATGTAATTTTTAAGTTAATATTCTGATGCACATTTATACTTTAATAACTTTTCGGTCCCACTTTATATTAGGTGGCCTTAACTACTATGTACTTACATTTAAATTAATCATTTGATACAATGCACTTATATTGTGTACATATATGTTTTTACATTGTACTTATATATTTTTAAAATACCTGCATGTAATTACATCTGTAATTAATTTCTGTAATTACATTTATAATTACACTCGTTTACCCATCCCTTACACCTTAGCCCACCCTTAAACCTACCCAAACCACCAAACCAGTCCCTAACCTTACCTGTATCCCACCTCAATAGCAGCAAAAGTGTTTTGCAATACAATATGAACAGATTAAGTACAATGTACTTATTTTTTGATGTAAGTACATAGTAGTTAAGGCCGCCTAAAATAAAGTAGGACCAACTTTTCTACTAAAATTGCTTAAAGGGCAACAAATGAAAAAGAAACAAATGAGACAATTGTTGATGTACAGCCTGTTTCAGATAATTTCCTGTAGTCTTAAAATTCTTGCATTAGAAAAGCTTCGGTCATCATTCTGAATCTGTTTGTGCATACAGTACATTGTATTTATGTATGTGTATTTTTGTATTGATGACCCTCATTTGACTTCTCCAGAGCTGGTCCATTCTCAAAGTGTGGTGCCATTTGTGGGTTCCAGCCAGGGACAGCAGTTTCAGACAGTACTTTTGGATGAGGAGAAAAGCCGATTACTGCTAGGAGCCAAAGACCACATTTACCTACTAGACCCAGACAACATCAATAAACACCCCAAAAAGGTAAACACACACACTTTAAAGCACTAACACCTGCAGACATGCAGAATCAGGTCTCCGAAAAGACACGTAAAGACTTTACACTATGTGTGGTCTGGGGCAGAATTTATCAAATTTTTCCATAGAATCATATAGAAGAGCATTCAGTCACTCTCAGACTGGTTATTTCTTTCATTTGGAAAAGCAGCCTTACATAGTGTTTTCAACAGATGTGAGAATTAGAATGAAGTCTTAGAATGCAAAGTGCACCCACTACCAGTGTTGGGGATAACACCGTGTCCTAACCAGATGCGATGCGATAAGATTCCAGCGACAAACAATTTGTCTGTCCACATCAGACGTGACGCGACTATGAAACGTGATAAAGTCAATCAAAAATCACAGCCAATCAGAAGAGCGCATGGGCGGGCTCTCTCGGCAAGCCCCCTTCACTCTCAATGAAATGACATAATCAAATTCATGAATATTACGCCATTTAAACATTATTAAAAATACATACTGAGTTACTGAAACAATTTTTGTCATAGAATACACAGAAAATAGTAGGCTAAATCGTGCGCATGATTTACTAATCGCGTGTCGCTGTCGCGGCTAATTAGAACAGAAATTCTGATTAACATGGAAAAGATACCTTTTATCGCATGTTGCAGCGTTGCGTCTGGATAGGACACAATGTAACGCATTACAAGTAATGTGAGTTACGTAATCAGATTACTTTTTCAAGTAACAAGTAAAGTAATGCATTACTTTTAAATTTACAACAAAATTTCGGAGTTTCAAATAAGTAATGTTACTTTGTAAGTTACTTTGTTTTTCCATTTATTGACTGACACTTTTCTTGTCCCCATGTTGAGAGTAATCAGCACTAAGGTGCAGAGGCAATGTGTGCGCTGCACAAACATGATGGTTATTGTAGTTATATCAAATGTATGTTTTGTATGAGTGAGTGTTTGTAAACTAGATCCTGTATAGTACATTTTCTGAAGAAAAATGGTGCTTGTCAGTGCAAACATTGCCGCCATGATCAGTGCAGTACTATGTGGTTGCTAGGATGTAGCTAAGTAAGTCAGAACCACTAATACATTTTATGCCAAAGTATTTGTCTATCTTTTGCCAAACAGGTGCATGTTTTTATTGTGAGAACAAATGTATTTTCCCTTTAAAGCTCTTGACTTGTTGACTGGTTACACTCCTGAACTTGGACAACATAGTCAGGGTTAAACTAAGTATAAATCAAAACTGTACCTTTCTAATCTCACAAAAATGTCTGATAGCAATGTGAGAGTCTTTGGATCTGTTTGGCTTATGAGTACATTTATGGTAGTAGGTATTGGAGTGTATTTATGTGTGTCTCTGCCATAAGAGGTCCTTTAGTTCATTTTATACTTTCACTCCAACAAGTTCTCACAGTTATTTCACTGTCACATCTAGATATTCTCATATCATCACCATACAGAGCTACTGAGCTGACCCTGCCACCATCACACCTGTCAATCACTGTCTTCACAGTGGTCCCATGACAAGACCACATTACCTTCTCCCTCACAAGTTTTAGTTCCTTGTATTTCCTTGTATATATTTTTTGACCATGTATTTCAATCTAAATATAGTTAAATTGTCTAACATATATTTTATAAAATACATTTTGCATTACCCAATATTTTTTTTTTTTTTTTTTTAAGATTGCAAATGTACTTTTTTGCTGCTTAAAGTACATTTTGTCATATATTTTGGCACTTGAAAATTTGAAAGAATATATTTTCTTAAGTCATGCTTTGTACAACAAATATTTAGCATACAGTATATTTGAAATATGTGTTTTGGGCAATATATAGAAAAAAATAAAAAAATTTTGGCCATATAGGCACCTAATGCTTTACTTATACGTGTACATTTACAAAAGACATGCATGTGTGTGTGTTTATGATCCGTGCTTGTATGTTCATACTTTTTTTTTTCATGTGTATGGTGGAGGGTACGTATTGAGCCCCTTTGTCCATTTGCGGTAGGCACAACAATCTTCAAAGCGCCGTCATGAAAAGTCGTCTCACGAGCATGTGTAATCATGGATTGCATATTACATGTAGAGACGGCACTTGGAGGTCAAGGTCAAAGGTCAGCCCTCTGTATGCTAAGCGTTTAAGCTTTTATAATACATGTGTGCAGAGACAAGGCCAGCAGCCCCTTCATCACTCTTTATCTGAACATGATCCTCCCTCTCGTGAGCATAGCCCAGGACCCATGTTTGTACAGTATTGCATGTGTGCAGCTTTTCATCTGTTAAATACACAATGGATTACACTCTGTTTAAAATCCTACTTTGAGTTACGACATGATCTCAGTCTAAATCAGCATTTTTGTATGGTTTACACTTCATGGTTAATTTACTTTTCTGTAACAATGCCATGAGAGACTATTGTATACACTTACTCTGACTATTTAAGTTGTAAGGTATTTGTTGCAACTTTTAGTTGAATATACTGTGTGTGTGTGTGTGTGTGTGGTCCTGGTAAACCCTACATTATAGGGACCAAATGTCCCCACAAGGATAGTATTACCAGATATTTTTGAGCTTGTGGGGACATTTTTGTTTGGTCTCCATGATGAAAACAGCTTATAAATCATAATAAATTATGTTTTTTGGAAATGTGAAAATGCAGAAAGTTTCCTGTGTGGTTTGTGTTTAGGGGTTTAGGGTTAGGAGGTAGAATATACAGTTTGTACAGTATAAAAATCATTATGTCTATGGAAAGTCCTCATAAAACATGGACGTGTGTGTTTCTCACTTGCAGATGAGCTGGCCAGCTCCTAGAGACAGGGTGGATATGTGTATACTTGCTGGCAAAAACCCTCTTGTAAGTATCAGTCAGAATGTATGTCTGCTGAATGAACATTTAAATACACAGACTGTCCTCTCTAACTCAAACCTGTCTTGTAAAAGAGAGCGGTAAACTGTTTTGTGTCAGGCTTCCACTACAGTTTTTGTTAATTACCTTTTTAAAGGAAGAAAATAATACTTTTATTCAGCAAAGATACATTAAACTGATCCAAAGTGACATTTAAACTTTAACTTTAATGAAATTTGAACTTTTTAGTAACCAAGTAATTAAAAAAAAAAAAATACATTGTGGTTTCCACAAAAATAAACTGATAATAAGAAATGATTGCAGCAAATCAGCATATTAGAATGATTTCTAAAGGATCATGTGACACTGAAGTAAAAGTAATGATGCTGAAAATTCAGCTTTACCGTCACAGGAATAAATTACATTTTATAATATAGTGAAATAGAAAATACTATATACTGCTGTTTTTACTCTATCCTCTTTTACAGTGGCCCCAATTTGAATTTAGATACTTGCTTACTTACACTTAGATACTTACACTTACAGTGTATGAATGTTATTGTATTACATTGTATATTTATTGTATCACAAACAAGTGGCACAAATAATATTAGACATTAATATTTTGTGATTTAAGATCTGATCCCAAGGTTAGTAAATGTATGAAGTCAGTTCCCTTCAACAATCAGCATATTTTAAACACTACATTGATTGTTTTATCATTTGTGAAAAATTATGCTTGTGATATCTTTCTTGATAAAGACCACTTAATTAGACATTTTGCTATTTATTGCAATGATATTCATACATTTTTATGTGTGATTTAAATATCCAAATACTTTTTGAGGTCATAATTTCTTTATTTCCCTTTCTACCTTAGACCGAATGTGCTAATTTCATACGAGTTTTGCACAGCTATAACCGGACCCATGTCTACGTCTGTGGCACTGGAGCCTTCCACCCCACCTGTGCTTTCTTAGAGGTCAAAGGTCACAAAGAGGCAAGGAATTAAATTACTGACTGCTTCCACACAGAGTATATTGAGTTTAAGGTTTTCTTGTAGTCCTGAAAGAGTTTTAAAGTTTTATTAAGTAATTTCTCCTTTATGGTTACTGTTAATGATGAGTGTTTTGTGTACTATGATTACAGGACAGCTGGCTGCACCTCCACAGCAACACTGTAGAATCTGGCCGAATGAAATGTCCTTTTGATCCACACCAGCCTTTTGCTTCAGTACTCACAGGTGATACTGATTTAGAGCTTTGTTCTTTTAAACACAAACCTGATGTAAATAGCATTTTGCTCTTTACACGTGATCGGCTTTCACCCAAGAAAAATCAGTTTCATCTGTTCTGTCTGTCAGAATTTTTTTTTATGCTTGAAGTTAAACTGACCCTTATGTTTCCAGTGGAGGACTGTGGAGAAATGTCACACCCTGTCAAGGCTACCAGCTGTAAACTTTCCAAAATGTCCAATTTTTTGTGTGTTCCATTTTTTGGGTTGTATCGAAGCCTGAATTAGGAAAGTTTTAAATGAATAGATTACTCAAAAGTGAAAATTATGTCATGATTTACTCACCTTCATCTCATTCCAAGAGTTTTGAAGAAAGTTTGAAGAACAAAACCAAATTGTGACATGCTCCAAAAAGGCCCAAAAAATCATCCAGAAATATTTATCTCTACTGTAGCAATCAAATCTAAAGTAATTAATGCAAATGAGAATTTTTACTTTTGGGTGAACTCCTCCTTCAACACTGTGGTTGAGTGTGTTTGTTTATTTTTATACTGACAGGCATCATTAACAGTGAACAACTCTGGAAGAACACAGAGCACATTCTACGTCATAGAGATTTGCTCCAAACCACATACACATAGAAAGATGGGTGAGGTAGGGTGGAGGCTCAAACACCAAATGATAATGATGATGATAGAAATCACTGAGTGATTCTAAAAACACAATCCATAAACACCTCTTGGTTGTCATGGGTACTGTGGAGATGGTAATTTGTGTATAGAACTTCAGATCTCAGGGCTTGTATATCACACGTGTGAGGAAAAGAGATGGCTTATGGTCAGCTGATGGTCAGCAGTTATAATTGTGCCTGCAGCCTCACTGACTACAGCTCAATGTTTACGCTGAGATGCTCCCTTTCTGTGTTTTTTTTTAGATCAGTATCTCTACGCTGGCACAGCGTCTGATTTCCTGGGCAAGGACAGCACGTTTAGCCGCTCTCTTGGCCCGCCCCCAGACCAGCAGTACATTCGCACAGACATATCTGAGGACTACTGGATCAACGGTCAGCTTTCCTCACCAGTCCACTTTAATACACTCATACCAACACTCAGTTAATAACATACAGGCACATCTTACAGAAGTTTTAGGTGTACTTTTTTTTTTTTTTTTACGTTGCAGCATACTGATTAGGCGTTAATCTGTAAATGTGGGCTTTTATATGCTAATGTGCATGAAGTTCTGAATGACTTGTTATTTGCATCTTACTTTCCATTAATGGGCTGGGTGGACTAATGAAGGAGTGTATTTGTTGCTTTTTAGACATAGTTGCTGTATTAATGGGTAACCTGATTGTAGTTTCTTCCTCTTCCTTTTACATGCTACAATTCAAAAGTTTGGGGTAGGTTAGATTTTTAACATGTTTTTGAAAGAAGTCTCACTAAGGCTGCATTTATTTGATCAAAAGTACAGTCAAACTTTAGTATTGTGAAATATTATTAATATATAATATTAAAATAACTGTTTTCTATTTGGATATGTTATTTATTCCTGTGATACAAAGCTGGATTTTCATCATCATTACTCCAGTCTTCAGTGTCACATGATCTTTCAGAAATCATTCTAATATGCTGATTTGGTGATATGCTTGATTTTCATTTTTTTTTTTTTTTAATTAGTGAAAACAGTTGTTCTCTAATAATTTTGTGGAAACTGTGATACTGTGAAACAGCTTTTTTTCCTCAGGATTTTTTGATGAATAGAAAGTTAAAAAGAACAGAATTTATTTGAAATAGAAATCTTTTGTAACTAATTTATTTACTGTCACTTTTGATCAATTTAATGTGTCATTGCTGAATAAAAGTATTAATTTCTGTCAAAAAAAACAAACAAAAAATTGTTGTTACCGTAAACTCTTGTATACTTGAATGTTAGTGTATCTTTTTGGTCAAAAACACAAGCCCACATGCAAACACACATCCAAACAAAAGTCAGAGAATGGAATACTGGTACTACAAACTAATTTATTCTCACAATCTTTGAAAAAAAAAAAGTTATTACAGCATTAAGGTGCCACATTTGAGGTGTGTTGTCTGTGTGTCTATGATATATAACTCGCATAAGTCGATGAGTTAAATCACCTACCCAACAGAAAGGAATGAAATGGATGGTCAGATCAGTTGCCAGTGTGTACAAAAGTGCATTTGGTGTTAATTACTCAACTCAAGGCTTTTAGATATACCCATTAAAGTGTCAAATAGCTTATAAATATCATTTTTAGACTTCCACCTCTTAAATATATTGAAAAATTACTCAAAACTAATGTGATACAGTATTTCTTGCTGCTTGGACTCTGAGAGTCATAACGCTCCAATCCTTTATAGACATACTGTACTCTAAATTTTACCAGCTGCTAGCACTTTCCTCTTCTGTCCTCTCTATCTGGGTCTTAGTCATTTGCAGAGAGTCCAATATAATACAGTCTTTGTCTAGTCATCGAGTTAATGACTGTCTTTCTTCCACCTTTGATTTTTCTTCTGAATGTTAGAGCTCTTCTAGTGGCTGATGCAATTTAATGGAGTTTAAACCCACACAGTCTATTTTCCAACCCTAAACACTCATTAACGTTCTGCTGTGAGTCCAAAAGGAAATGCCTAGCATTTACACTAAACATTAGGATACAGTTTTGTCTTTATACTCTCTCTCACACACAAACAAGGGATAAAAATCAGGGTCTTTGCTGTTTAAATAGGCTTCCACGCTTTTTTATAAGTCTTATAAAGGGATTGTTGGATTTGCATCACAGATATAAATTAAAGCTGACCAGATTTTCTCTCTCATCCACAGAGGGCAAGTTTATTTCCGCCCATCCCATCGCAGACACCTACAACCCTGATGATGACAAGATTTACTTCTTTTTCCGTGAGGCATCCCGTGATGGGAGCACTGCAGACAAGAGCGTGCTGTCTCGTGTCGCCCGGATCTGCCGGGTAAGTCCTGTCCTCACGCTGCCTGATCAGAGACAAACTTACCTCATCTCTCTGATCCTTCCTCAGCACATAAGATTAAATGTGCTTCTCCTGGGAGGGAAGGCTTCCTGGCACGTTCCCCTTGATGTGATCTGCTGAAAGCGGACCAAACCACTGTTGTCAGGCGGGGTAAATCATAGCAGAGGTCTGGCCATGTAATTGCTGCCTTAGTCATTGTTCATGATGACAGTGGAAGTCCCTTGTGTACGGAAATAAGTGTGCTAAGTGACTCCATTGTGTTTCTCTGATCCCTTAACTGTTCACTATGAAGGTTGGGGGCATTACACTAATACCATCCATACAGAACTAAAAGTTAGATTTGATGTCATCTGAAATAAACGATGGGGAACAACAGTTCAAACATCACAGTGACCACAAATTCGTAATTTTTACTACCTTGAAGGGCACTGTGGGAAGTGAATTCCATTGCCAAGGTCATCCCTAAAGAAAGTGAGCAATTAAATCCCTTCCACATGCTCAAAGAATACAAAAGATGGAAGTAATTTTGCTGTTTGGGATCCTGGGTGACAAATCCTCAACAAAACCTTAAGTTTAATTTAATATTATTAGCAAAATTTAACATTGTTTTGAACTTTTAAACCCTCAATTGCTCTCATGTACCCAAGGACAATCAATGTTAGATAAACATGTTTTAAACAAAAACGTGGAAAAACAGCTATAGATTCTCGTTTTTTAATTTATGAAGAGAATAAGACATAGTCAGTTTATCAGGATTCACTGGAAATAACAAGACCCAAGAGCAGAGATGAGCAGTGAATGGTGATTTATTGACAAGGGAACAACGTACCTGGATGGGAGACCTCCTGGGAAAACTAGGTTGCTGCTGGAAGAGGTGTTAGTGAGGCCAGCAGGGGGTGCTCACCCTGTGGTCTGTGTGGGTCCTAACACCCCAGTATAGTGATGGGGACACTATACTGTCAAAAAGCACCGTCCTTCGGAGGGACGTTAAACCGGGTCCTGACTCTCTGTGGCCGTTAAAAATCCCAGGATGTCCTTCGAAAAGAGTAGGGGTGTAACCCCGACATCCTGGCCAAATTTGCCCATTGGCCTCTGTTCATCATGGCCTCCTAATCATCCCCATATACTGATTGGCTTCATTACTCTGTCTCCTCTCCACCAATAAGCTGGTGTGTGGTGGTCGTTCTGGAGCAATATGGCTGCCGTCGCATCATCCAGGTGGATGCTGCACATTGGTGGTGGTTGAGGAGATTCCCCTTCAATATGTAAAGTGCTTTGAGTGCCCAGAAAAGCGCTATATAAATGTAAGGAATTATTATTATTATTATTAACGTGTAACAACTGAACAGTCCAGAGACAGTCCCACAACAGAGGTCTACAAGGAGACTTGGGCACAGGATTGAGCAGCCCAGGAACCAGCAGTCAGTGGCGTCTCAGGCTGGGCAGGACTCAAACAGACACTAGCTGCATTTCCATTACAGATTTGCGCAAAACTTTTGCGATGTTTTCTAAATGTCGATAAAAATGTTATGCGACTAAAACTCTCGCGATGAGTCATTTTCCTCTTGCGATAAGTCATTTTCTGAAAGATACTTCTTTCTGAGAGCTTTATTTGCAGTGTAATATTTGCCACGGCTTCTGGAAGCCCTTCTCCCTCATATATGCTTCCCTGGTTGCTTTTCAATACTCCTCATTTCTTCGCTCCTCCATCCTCCAGCTTGTGACCTGGAAACCAATCAAAGAAAATCTTGAAGGCCATTTTAATTCTATAAATGCCACTTCAATTCTATAAATGCATTGTGAGGAGGTGAGGAACGAGGAGTGAGAAAGCTTCCTGAGGAGCTATGAGCGAGGATGCATAGACATCTAATACTATTATTTTCTATTATGTTAATTATTAATTATTAATATATTAAAGCCCCGTCCACGCAAAGCCAGATCTTTCCCTATCCAATCTTTTTTTTTTCCTCGTCTCAAGAAATATCTGCGTACACACAAAACCGCTGAAACCGGCTCAAAACGATGTAGTATACATGCCAGACCAGAATGTGGCACTGTAATTCTGCCATAGAGATACACTTAAAATAGAGAATAAGACTTGGAGCATGCGTATAAACCTTGCGCGCTGTATACAAACTTTAGTAAAGCTTAGAAATAATGCTTTATTTTGGCTCAGTAGCTTCTGCAACACGAACACAAGCATCTAGAGTCTGCTATTGTTGTTGTTGTTGCTGTTTTGTGCTGTTAGCAGTGTCTGACTAGGGTCGACATGTGGGGTGATGACATCATCGTTTCACAAAATATACGGATTGGCTGTACACACGAAAACGCAAGGGCGGCGTTTTCAGATTTATCCACTCTGGTACCCGGTTTCAAAAAATATCGGATTCACGTTCTGAAAACGCCGGATTCGTCTGGACGAAACGCCTATCTGATACAAAATTTTTGCGTATACACCTAAACGCATCTCCGTGTGGATGGGGCCTAATACTATTAGTATTAAATGTCAAACTTCAATAACATAAGATCCTTTAAGGCTCGAGCGCAGCTGATGATGCTTTAAACTGACGGTCAAAAGATCAAGAATATTCCAATATACAAATAAGACTTCCTTCGATTACCCCGTCCTCGTTTTCTTTTCTTGCATCCTCCCATTGCATCTATAGAGTGAAGCTGAGACGCAATCTAGATGCATAAATAAGAAAATAAATAGGGAGGGAGGAAAGCACACGAGGACCAGGTGAACACAATTAGTGAAACGAGGACTAGACATAAGCTGTGTTCGAAATCGCCCCCCTGTACCCTTATTCACCATTACCTACATTACTCCACTAATATAGTCCACTTGAAGGAGTGAATGACACGAGTGAGTGAATTCGGACACAGTGCGCCGGAAGGGCTGCCGATTTCGCATAGTTTGTGCTTGCTGTTTAATCATTTGAAATGTAGCAAACTGGCAGCTCCAGTAGTAATGAATATTTATGTTAAACTCTGCCATGAAAACTAGCATGTACAAACCTTAATTAAATGATTTAATGATCAATTAAAAAGGAAATTATACCTGTATGATATTATACTGGACCAGCACGGTTTGGAAAATGAATGGATGATTGGTTCAGCTGCGGGCGCCATCTCCTGGCGAGACGCGGGAATTCATTCAGCGCGCGACTCTCACAGTGCATTATGGGTATTCTCTAGCCGTTGAGCGTGCATCAGTTATACACTCGTTATTGCAGTGCATTGTGGGATTGAATGAGTGCACTCAACATCGTCCACTATGGTTTCGGACACCACTACAAATGGCTGTCCCCTCAAATAGTGCCCTATTTAAGGGTATAGGGGGCGATTTCGGATACAGCCAAGAACTAAACAAGGGGCGTGCTAAGGGGAAACTAGGAGGCAAGACAAGGGGAGCACATGTCAAACATAAACAATGACAAAGCCATGTGCTCAAGCAAAAAAACAAACATGGAAACATTAAGCAAAGACACAACAGACAAGGCTGCCAGGGTGGACCCTGACACAGTTGATCATTATCATAAAATATTACTGTAAAATAGATTGAAAATAATATGACTAACTGACTGTACATTATAGTGCATGTTTAACAGCCTCTTACCGAAATAAAAAGACATTAAATATTGTTTTGAGTTAAAATTATTGTATTTTCTGAGAAGAAACAGACCACAGAGAGTGATAAGAGAGACATGAAACCAGTAATATTGTTCAAACGCTTGGGATCAGTAAGCTTTTTTTTCCTCTTTGCTGCTGAAAGTTCATCTTTGGAATAAATCACATCAACAATTACAAGTTTCAGAATGGATTTCATGCTAAAGTACCCAGACCAAAAGCAATATTTCATTGTTTTTGGCCTGGGTACTTACAGAGTGCTGCAATTGACTAATCAGAATCAAATATTGTAGAGAGCTGTTTAGTGATTTTAAGCAATTGTCCATGCAAGTCAGCTGTCAACCTGCAATTATAAAAAGTCAATGATTTAAAGCAGTTTCCTCAATGCTGTAGACTCATCCTCCTGGGCTGTATGCTATAAAAATTCCAAGCTCTATTGCAAAATTCTTGGTTTGAAGCAGGCAGGTTTTTATAGCTTTAGGAGTGAGCTGTAAAGCTATCTGAGGCCAGATTCCTCACTGGATAAATAGCCTAACACTAGAGGGCATCTTTGAAGATTAAAGAATTTGGAAAACGCCACTCCTAAACCTCTTTTAGGTCTTTGCCCCCCTTTTTCTCAAGTGTGCGTGTTATTCAACAGGGATAATGGCAGAGGAGGAATATGTTTGCTGCTTTAAGTGAGTGTAGGTGAAATCATTGGAGTCCTTTGATCAAACCCTTCTGACTATAATGAGGAGATTCATTTAAGTGTTCTCAGCATGTCTTCTCGTTTTAAGACCTCTCAGTGCTCTATTGTGCATCTAAAGACATAAACCTGCTCTTGGAGTATTCATGGAGAGGGTCGTTATGTCCCCATTATAAACTCGCCTCTCTCGCTCTTCTCAATTACTTGAACTCCCTTTCTTTGTCTGTCTCTCTTGTGTGCATGATTGTGTGCCTCTTAAATCTGTGTGTAACCGAGGGGTTTGTGATGTTCTGTAGTCGCATACTTAATTAAAAAATGGCTCTAATCAGAAGCAAATGCTGGTTTTACATTTTTATTATAAAGCCTATAACTAAAAATTTCATTAAAAGACTCTATATGTGTGTGTTTGCTTGCAGAATGATGTTGGCGGTTTGAGAAGTCTTACCAACAAATGGACAACATTCCTCAAAGCAAGACTTGTGTGTTCCATTCCTGGGCCCGATGGAGTGGACACACATTTTGATGAGCTCCGTGAGTGAAATGTTTTCTGTTCCTGCTCCCTCTCACAAACACACATATTTCAGTTTTATCATACTTCTTGGCATTTAAAAAGATGTTCATCGTGTATTTATGTGTGTGTTACAGAGGACATCTTTTTCCTCCCTAGAAGAGATGAGAGAAATCCAATGGTGTATGGAGTGTTCACCACCACCAGGTGAGAACCAGCTCTTATTGTACAGTGAGCATATCAATATTTGTATAAAGTTGCCCATTTGTAATGTGAAATTCTCTTTTCATGTGGCATACAGCTTCTTTAGTTTTTGTAACATGTTTTTTTGCGGTCAGTTCTATCTTTAAAGGATCGGCAGTGTGTGTCTATAACATGGAAGACATCCGTGCAGTGTTTAATGGACCGTATGCTCATAAAGAGGGACCAGACCATCGCTGGGTGGAATATGAAGGCAGAATCCCCTATCCACGGCCAGGCACTGTTAGTAACACTCTTACACTTTTATTCTCTTTTTTTGGCCCCCCCTTTCAATCATTGACACTTTGAGGAGTTTTATACATTACCACTAGAGGGAGACATAACACAAAATATACCTTTTACCTTACACATTTCAAGACACTGTTACAACATTCATGATAATACCAAATGCAGTTACATCACTTCATATGAGTGAATATTTGACATTTTTGCTGTTAAATATTCTAAATGAATAACTATAAATCGTATTTTCTTTTGTAGTGCCCCAGTCGGACATATGATCCTCATATAAAAACGACTAAAGACTTTCCAGATGAAGTCATCAGTTTTATACGATTGCACCCACTCATGTACAACTCTGTGCACCCAATGACGGGCCGACCAATTTTCACTCGTATCAATACAGAGTACCGGCTCACTCAGATTGTAGTGGACCGTGTGGCAGCTGAGGACGGACAGTATGCTGTTATGTTCTTGGGCACAGGTAAAAAAAAAGACTACACAAATGTCACCAGTGATATGTAACGACCACAAATATGTGTATTTTGGGAAAGCAAGGAAAGAATTTTTATTTTGAGAAGTTTTAATAACCTAGTGAACTGCCTACAAAGACAGCATTTTGCCAAACATAGGCTTGTTCTAAATATCTATAATGTTCAAATATACAGTAAAGGTTTGAAATGCAGTAAACACTTTAAGATTGCTGTGTATGTGCAGAGTACATAAGCTTCAAAAGGTAAAAAATAAAAGTGGCTTTTATTTTGATCAACCAGCAGATGGCAGTAGAGCTTATCTATTTAAGAGACACAAATGTGTGCATGTTTGTCTGTACAGATATGGGATCTGTTTTGAAGGTTGTCAGCATCACTCAAGAAAACTGGTCCACAGAGGAGATCATTTTAGAGGAGCTTCAGGTGTTCAAGGTAAAAGTCACAAACATTCAAATATGAAGCATTTATGGATGAATGAAAAACAACACATTAATAAATAAAAGAAGTTCACCTGGTAATGTGCATTATTTTTCCTCTCAGAGTCTCTCACCCATCCTCAACATGGAAATCTCCTCAAAGCAGGTAAGAACCAAAGTTTAAACTTGGTTATAATAAACTAAATCTTAACTTGGGACTGAATAAATGAAGAAAATAAATCATTTCATAAATGAAATAGGTTAACTTTTTCCTCAAGAAATGACCGACAGGATTCATCAGCAAGCTCAGAGGTTCCACAGGACTATTTGTCATATTTTAGCTTCTGCAAGTCAAATTTCTCAAGCCTCGGTCTCATAATAGATGTGTTAGTGCCTCCATTGTTTTCTTCTGTTTTACCAAAGTCTTGCAGACAAGTCTGCTTCTTCTGTTCTTGTGCCATTCCTTTCATTTTTCCTTTACACTCCTGTTTGTCTAATTATCTTTTGGAGTTCATGGTTAGGTTAGCAGTTCATCCAAAAGCTTTTATCCTCTCTCTGCACAAAGATAGAACCGTATGGCTGCATCAACGGGCCACTTGGCCAATTCTTTTTGAAACTGTTTATTGTTTTGGGCTTTTTTGATTTTAATAGCAGAGGGTAATAGAGAACAGATAATAGTTCTCTACAGTGAATGCTACCACTTGAAATCATTAAATGGTTTCATAAAAGATCCTAAACAGCATTTGCATTTACAAAAGTGTTATATGGGAAGGTCTACTCTGACCGCCTACTTATTTTCTGAGTCATGCTGAGAGAAAAGCAAGAGCACCACAACTTTTATTGTGCTTATTGTTGTTGTGTTTAGGGTTTGTTTCGTCACATGTACACATGCTTCTTTTTAGAGTTTGTTGGACCAAAAAAGACTGCAAACAATTGACATTTACTGATAACTCTATTAGAGAGATTGCTCCAGTAAGCACTTTTTTTTGTCATTGCACCTGGTTTAGTACTTTGTGTGTGTGTGTGTGCAGCAGCAGCTGTTTGTTGGAGGAAGCGACGGGTTAGTGCAGGTGTCCCTGCACAGGTGCCATATTTATGGGCAGGGCTGTGCAGAATGCTGCCTGGCTAGAGACCCCTACTGCGCTTGGGACGGCACCCAGTGCTCCAGATACATTCCAGCCTCTAAGAGGTAACACACAAACACACATGCACATGAACCGATAAATTCATTGTCCCAAAGACGGGTCGATGCAAAGCCTTGACATTGATTCACAGAGTCAGCACTTCTGTTTAACGGTCTTTTTATCGGCACACACAAAAATGCAAAGCCACATGTATCCTATGATATCCCCGAGATGTGCACCGTGTGCAGTTTGGTGCTCTGAGGTGTTTGGGATAGCGGAAAGTTAAAAGAGAGAGAGGGCTTTGTGGTGCCCTCTTTCTGACCTACTTCTCCTGGGTGAGTTGTTTCCTGGAGTTCAGCACAGAGAAGAAAATGATAAATATTTGATTTTTCCTGTGCCATAGGGTGTAGTGGGACTGGACTGGACAGGCAAATTGATTAAAGTTGCTTTGTTGTTGAGATGATGTATGTGAGCTGCCAGAGAAGTTTTCTTGCCCTTTCTCTCTCTGGCTCTCTGGTCCGCCACTGACGCAAGGAGGCCAGGTCAGTCCTGCAGAGAGAGAGCGAGAGAGAGGGAGACACACAGAGAGAGGAATTTTAGTTTGTTTTAGAGATTGTTTGGCTGTCAGATGGCTCTGTTTGAAATACACTTTGTGACTTCATTAAGATTCATATCTGTCATTGAAGTTTGTTGTATTACAAAGAGAGCTGAGGGTGTTTTCATAAAAATTGTAGTGGGACTGCTTTTGTGTTTAAATTGAAATAAAATACATAGCATGACAATAGTCTTTAATGTCTGTTTTCTTGCTCTGAAGATTAAACTTTAGATTAGCCAGTTATGCTTTTATGGGTATTGTACACAAAAATAATTCTTGTCGCTTCATAACATTAAGGTTGAACCACTGTAGTCACGTTGACTATTTTAATGATGTCTTTACTACTTTTCTTGACCTTGAATGTGGTAATTACATTGCTTTCTATGGGGGATAGAAAAAAAATTAAAAAAAACCTCTCGGATTTCATGAAAAATATCTTAATTTGTGTTCCAAAGATGAACGAAGGTCTTACAGATGTGGAATGACATGAGGTTGAGTAATTAATGACAGAAATTTCATTTTTGGGTTAAAATTGAACATAATTGCAGGCTATCAGTCAGTGCAGTTCCATTGTTATGCCAGCAGGTGGCGGAAAGGGATTGTCTCTATGAGTGAGTCATCATTAAACCGTTCATCAAACTAATATGCTTAAAAATGCTGATTTATTTATGAATGAAACAAGGTGTTGAAATTAATTTGACTTTGAGCACCACTTTACAAGGCTCGATGAGCAACGCATCACCTGGTGTTTCACTTCATAGAAATCAGTGGCATTGATTCAGTGCATACACCTGTCATAGGAAATCCCCTTAAACATTGAAAGGATACTACAACAAAGATATTGCTTTCATCTTCTGACAACTGATGGCAGATTATTTCACGAATATATGAATTGACCTGAAGAAGGACAGACGCAGGTCATCACACACGCTCAGTTTCCCTGTCGCTGTCTGTTCTGTGTGTGTGTGTGTGTGTGTGAGTGTGTGGAGAAGCTACCAGAGCCCCTCCTCAACAACGAATCAGGTTCATTGTATTAAATCCTTTAGCCGATGTGCCTCAACGTGATATTTCTTTATAACATCATTGCGTGTTTTATGTCATCAAATTGGGATCTGTTTGTGAGATCAGCCAAATTTAGTGACTACCGATCGAGTCATAGAATGTGATTATCGGGCAATATCGATCTGTGGCCGATCAATCAGAGCATCACTAATTTGCCGACACTTTTATCCAAAGGGACATTGCATTCAAGGTTCTTTTATGATTTCATGCATTTCCTGGTAAGCGAACTCATTATCTTGACACTGTTAGCGCCATGCTCTACTGTTTGAGCTACTGGAATGGACAATGTGTTTAAATGTTTCTTTGTTGCATTCAGTGTATGAAAATGTATAAACTGTCCAGTTACATTTGAATATTGATGAATGGACACTGAAATTTGTATTTGCTCTTTAAATGTTTTGGCTGTTCAAGGAGTCTGAAATATAATCAAAATGAATCTTAATCTAAATAAATGGCTTTTTTCGTGTGTGCTTATAGGAGGGCCAGAAGGCAGGACATCAAACATGGAGATCCATCCAGCCATTGTTGGGACACAGAGGATGGTAAGGAGGCGTGTGTGTGTGTGTGGGAGGGGGGTATAAGGGAAACCCTACGTAATGGGGACAAAGATGGCAATATCTGAAATCCTTGACCTTGTGGGGACATTTTTTGGTCCCCATGAGGAAAACAGCTTATAAATCATACTAGGGGATGTGTAAAAACTGAAAGTTTTCAATGGGTAATAAACAGTTTGTACTGTATAAAAATCATTATGTCTCTGGTGAGTCCCCATAAAACATGGAAACCCAACATGTGTGTGTGTGTGTGTGTGTGTGTGTGTGTACGCATATGGAGCATAAAAGCACTAAAAGCTCTGTTTTGTTTTAAGATGCCGCATTGTCCTGTGGGGCTCAACTAATGGACAATGCTAACCCAAAAAATACCTTTACTGTCTTTCTGATATGCTGATTGCTCTCTCTCTCTCTCTCTCTCTTCTCTTTGGCAGTGTTAGGAAGGAATGTCGAGGAAAAGGTGTTGTACGGAGTGGAGAGTAACTCCTCTTTTCTTGAGTGTGTTTCTAAATCCCAGCAGGCCTTGATCCGCTGGTTTGTACTGAAGCCAGGAACGGACCACCGTCAAGAGGTATCACCAACATACATCTGCTTTACTCTATGTGTGTGTGTGTGTGTGTGTGTGATTCACACACTTTCCTAGTTGTATCAACTTGTCAGTTGTTAGCTACACTACAAAATTAAAAAAATCTAATTGTTTTGAAGTGTCTAACTACATTGGATCAATTTAAACAGATTCTGCAATTAGAACATACAGTATATCTGACACAAAAACATCTAAATAAGAGTGATAGCATTAAATTGAACCTAATTTTACAATAAAAAAAAACTAATAAAATTAAAATCTTTAAAAATATATAAAAATGTGCATAACGAACAGCAGCATTTAACTAAATATTTTGCTAAAAACGAAAGCAGTGCATGGGGTCATGCAAATTAAATGTTGAATAATTTATTTTGACAGTGAATTTCTTGTTTACATAAAGTATGCAATCAAACTGATTCACCAAAATAAATGGTACCATAAAATGTGGTAGTGCATTGTTTTAAACGTCATTCAGCAATAATGTAATCTACACACACCAGAAAGAGATTTACAGTAACTCTCAACACCCTGATGCTTAGAAAAAGTAGATGTTGCATTATTCTGAAATTCATATTATTAAACAATGTGTTGTATCAGAGAAACAGAGAACTCAAACAGTTATGTTGGTAATCGTGAAAATGGCCGGGGGCTCAGAAAACTAAGGGAACACAAACATGGAGATACAGAACACAGCAGAACTGTCAAGAAGTGACCTTCACTGGTGGATTCACCTTTCTCTTTCACTGTTTTACACCTACACATTTAATCTTATCTTCACTGCTGTCTATGAATACAGTTTCCCCAGTTACTTTAGAAATACATACAAATACACTCATCTTTCAGATATCTCTGATGGATGCTATATACTAAGATAAAGATACTCCATTTGTTTATTTGAGTCAGTGTTTTGTGCAGCGTGAGTGAACAGCAGTCTATTCAAGTGTGTAGTAATGGATCTATGTGTGTTGTGGATGAAAGTTCATAGTGCAGATACAAAGGTCATTTTAACCTTGTGCTGTGTGTGTCCCTCGTCTTTATAAGCTGTGATGAATAGATGGGGGCCAAGACCTGACTCTGAAGTGGTAGATCAGCATATCCTTCTATTGATCCATCTCCACAACAATTAATCCCAACAGGAGTGTGTGTGTGTATGTGAGAAAGAGAGTTGAAGACACATTTGGGGAGGCATGACAGCAGAAGGTCAAATCAAAGCACAAATGTCACAGGATAGATGCAATTCTAGAAAAAAACATGCAGTTTCCTGCTTTTGGAAATATCCTGCAGTCCCACGTCTCAAGTAAACATTAGCCTTGCTATGATGCATTTGTTTTATTTTAGTTTCCCTTCCTGCTTTTCTTTTCCTCCTTTCTTTCTCCTGTCTTTCCCACAGCACAGAACAACTCCCTACTGCCCAGCTGCCCACAACACCTGCAACATACAATCTCACATCTTAAAATATCACCCCACACTTCACCTCATAAAAGACAACAATGAATGATAGAAGAGAAAACGGTGCTTGCGTGTTTGTGTGAATGTTTATCGAATCAGAGTAAACTGATATCTGGTTGCAATAACAGAATAGACGCTTTGTATCCCACATAGCTGAGAACACAACAACTATGGGATGGGAATTGCAAAGAATTTATTGGTTCCCATTCTGATTTTGGTTCCTTAACAATTCTGTGAAAAAAAAGTCAAGCATATACTTACACCTTGAATTGATTTTGTCTAAAACTAATAATAAAAAAAATAAATACAAGATATTTAGGCCCATATTTAAGATTTAAAAGATTTATTTCTATTTTAAAAGATTTATTTAGTTATTTATTTATTTCAGTCTGTATTTCTATTGCATATAAAATTTTCATCCCTTTGCATTACAGTTTTAACATAAACTAACAAACTCTAATATGCGGTACATATTTATATCAGTCATACATAAATAAAACAATTAAGAAAGAGATGTATGCAATAGTATTAGTATTTTACACAATAACTAGGTATATATGTGTCATCAATAAGTCCATCTCATACATTTTAACTTAATGAATTGCTTGTTCCATAGCTGACCATATCTGAACCATGTTCATACTTTTTAATGAATTAAATTTAATTATTTTCACAATTAAAAGATTTACAGTATGCTGATTCTAAGGAATTTGAATAAATACATTTTGAAAATATATATTTTTTAATAGATGCAAACGCTTTATAAATAATAACCTATACTATGGTTCATTTTTGAGTGCATAAGTGGCAAAGAGGTTGTGCAGGGCTGACATGAAAAAAAGAAGCATGCATGCTGATCGTCATGACAACTGTGACATTTTATAGTCTAAACTTTAGTACCTCTGATAAGTATGCAGCATGTTTTATTATGATGTTCCATGCATGTAGGTGGAATAATCCAGACATTCTAGAACCATTTTTGAACCAATGTAACAAAACGTCATGAAAATCCTTCCTGTATTAATACCTGAACAGCCCTAAACAGGACTGTTCTCACTCCCTCTCCTTCTCTTTTTCCCCTTCATCCCTCTACCCTTTTCCATACGCTTCACTACCCTCTTTTTACAACTAAATATAATTTCCCAGAGGATAGTGGGTAACCGGCAGGCCAGCTCGTATTTGAGATATGAGACAGATCCTGTGCTGAAGGTTCCAGATCCTCTCTCTTTCTCTAAACCCACAGCCAGACCCAGCGGAGACCACAGGGAGACAGAGGCCTCGTATCATAGTTTTAATGCCTTTGACCTGACTCTTAGACCGTTGCTGTGCTTAAACCTGCGTCTGTGATCAGAGGCCAGTTTCCTCCTGCCCCTGCCTCCCCAGTAAAACCTTCAGCGGGAGTTATACGGCGTGATATACTGCTGAGATACGAAACACAGACACATGTTCACTTCCAACAAACTCACACACCAGAACATCTCCATGACATACACACACGTTTCATCTTGACACTCATGTGCCCTTGGCCTTTATGTTTTAGTTCCAGCTGTCACAGGTGCTGTAGACAGTGCAAAACCGCCCTATTTCCTCTAATTCCGGACACGTTTCTGCAGGGTACGATTTGTAGTCATGCTCCAAATTTAGATTCCAAATCTAAAGAGTTGTGATCATGACTATTGCATTTACTTGAAGCATCTTGTAGATGGCAGATAGATTAGCATAAGTCAATGCAGCGGTAAGCAGTTTGTGTGTGTTTTACAGGGATTCGGCATGCTTTGAAGCTTTCTTTCCCTCCTCTCTGTACTGCACAGCTGTATTGATTTAGTCCACCACTACAGCAGGAGAAGTCAGCAGGCTCAAAAACACAGATAACAGTGAAAAAATGAAAAGTAGAGGAAGAATAGGCAGATAGGAACGGAAGGAAGGGAGGCAAAGAGATAGAAAAACAGATATTGAAGAAAGAAAATTCAGTGCAAGGGCCAAAAAGAAATATTAGCATGACTAAAGCTGGTGGAGATGATTGATTTGTGAATAAATTAAATATTTTGAATCCGTTATTTTTTTAGTGATTCTATTATGTAAATTATTTTACTAAATCGAAATCTGTGAAAATTCATGTTAATTCTTATTTTGAGTGACAGCATCAAACTTGAACACTCAAATATATATGACCAATACAGCTAAAATCGGCATAATTTATACAACTGAAGCAAAAAGATTGTGATTTCAGCAATATTTAGCACCATACTAACCTTTGACCTTCTACTGTTTAAAATAATCTGCTTCTCTGCGCGAATGAATTCGGTTCAAGGCACCGATATACACATGAATACAGGACATCTTAAAATTTAGTTTTTACAATGGGTGTTTTGTAAGTTAGTCACATTGAACGATCCATGGCTAATTTTTGTTATAACTTTCAGCATTACACAACTCACAGCCTCAGCTACTTTTCTCTGTATAAGAATATAATGTGACATGCTTGGGCAAATGACGTTTGTATGCAGTTTCCTATGAAATTTGTCCCAACAGCTCTAAAATATAAATTATAGATTTATTATATTTGGGTAAAGAAATGGTTTGGAAGTTGGATTTGGATTTTTGCACTCTTTTTTTCAAATCTTTTTTAAAGGGTTAGTTCACCCAAAAATGAAAATTCTGTCATTAATTACTCATCCTCGTAACACCTTCGTTCATCTTCGGAACACAAATTAAGATATTTTTGATAAAATCTGATGGCTAAGTGAGGCCTCTATTGCCAGCAAGATAATTAACACTTTCAGATGCCCAGAAAGCTACTAAAGACATATTTAAAACAGTTCATGTGACTACAGTGGTTCAACCTAATGTTATGAAGCGACGAGAATACTTTTTGTGCACCAAAAAACAAAATAACAACTTTATTCAACAATATCTAGTGATGGGCGATTTCAAAACACTGTTTCATGAAGCTTTTCGAAGCTTTACGAATCTTTTGTCTGCCAAAGTCAAGTGAACCATTGAAATTTCGAAACACTTATGACGTAACAAACCCTCGTTTACTGAAATCATGTGACTTTGGCAGTTTGATACACGCGTAAAGCTTCGAAGCTTCATGAAGCAGTGTTTTGAAATCGCCCATTACTACATATTTTTGAATAAAGTCGTTATTTTGTTTTTTGGCACACAATATCAATCTCGTCGCTTCAAAACATTAAGGTTGAACCACTGTAGTCACATGAACTGTTTTAAATATGTCTTTAGTAGCTTTCTGGGCATCTGAAAGTGTTAATTATCTTGCTGGCAATGTAGGCCTCGCTGAGCCATCGGATTTTATCAAAAATATCTTAATTTGTGTTCCAAAATGAACAAAGGTGCTACGGGTGTGGAACAACATGAGGGTGAGTAATTACTGACAGAATTTTCATTTTTGGGTGAATTAACCCTTTGAAGTGGATTGATTGATTAAAATGAGTCCTATTTCTAAAAAACATTTTGTCTGTATGGTCACAAACTGATTTGTATGAACTGAACACACAGAGCACTTTGAATGTCAGAGGTGACCTGAAAGATGGACACCTTGCATATAGATCAGTGCAATAGATCATGCAAACACCCTGAGATGAAAGTAGACCATGTAATTTCTCAAGACCTTCTCTGCCCCCCTTTTTCCTTCTGCTTTTCTCTCTCGTTAGCATTAACATGTGGTCAGCTTGTCTAATTTGTCTAATAAGGCTGTAATGACCAACGAGATGGTGTAATGTGAGGTCAGCAGGAAGCGGAGCGCAGAGGTTAAAGACTGATCTCTGACCTTGAGGTAGTCTTACTGTGGGTTCCTGGGTGGAATGATTTATGAGAATAAACCCAGCAAGTGACACATAAATTTACTGTTTGGCTGTGATTAAGTTGGTGTGTGTGTTCAAGAAAGTATATTGATATAGTTGACTTTTATAAAAGAATCCTAAAAATTGTGTTTGTTACAGATCAAACCAGATGAGCGTCTGCTGATAACCGAGAGAGGTTTGCTGATTCGTTGGCTTCATCTTAGTGATGCAGGTTCCTACTTCTGCACCTCTCAGGAGCACAGCTTCACCCGTAACCTCCTCCACCTCTCTCTGCACGTCCTGGACCGTGGACAGCTCCACGGACACCATTCTGCTATACGGGAATCATCAGAAAACCCTACCGTGACCGAACCCCGTCAGCGCTATAAGGACTATTTGCGCCTGTTGAGCGGCCCTGCACGCTCTCTAGATGAGTACTGTGAAACGCTCTGGCACAAAGAGAAGAAGCAAAAACAGAAGGGCAAATGGAAGCATGTCCAAGAGTTCCGCAAGAGCAGGAATCGACGCCACCACTAGGGGTGCCAATGATGCATGGATTAGAGTGTGAGGTTAGAAGGGTCACAGTGCCCTGGAAACCACTGGATGTGGATTAAATGAACTCGAACAATCTCAAAACCAAATACAAATACAGAAATTAACCACCTCCTGACCAGTCTGTTTATGCAAAGCAAAAAGTCCTCCAGAAACATCAATCCTACCATTAAACATTAATCATGTTTCCGTTTTAACTGATGCCTCAAATATGACCCAGTGATTCTTTACCATTTAGAAATTAACCTTTAGCCAAAATACCAGTCATTGACCAGTCATCTTGGCTGATCTTTAAGGCAAGACACAACAGGCAAAACCATTGTTTTTCAAGGCGCTGGTCAATTTTGATATTTTGGGCTATTTTTCTTCCATAACTTTTCTTCTTTCAGACTAGCAGAAAGAAAACATCAAAATGCACATTTAATTCTCAAAATATATATAGTTTTTCTCATGCAGTGAGTCAAAAATCTCCACTTTAGTAGTACTTACATGAACCATATATATATATATATATATATATATATATTTAAAATATTCTGTCGGTTTCCGGTATTTTCTGTATGTAAAGTATACAATTTCTATGTAAAGTATAATTATGCAAATTAGTGAATATTTAATTAGACAATACATAATTTGCATATAAAACAGCATTTTAGAAAACTTGTCTTAATGTACTCTGAGTAATCCACTGGGGACGTACGGTGATATTTATTAGTTAAACATGTTATCCTATGTACCTGTAGTGTCTCTCCTTAAAATGTCAGAAACTATGGGGCATTGTATGGTATACTAAAATCATATAGCTATAAATCTGAAAATGACGTTCAAAACCAGGATTGTTCAGTCTAATATGTCTGGATTAGGTTTTTTCAAAACATGGCATCAGTTCATTGCGCTTTAATTTTAACCAAGAATAAAAATGCATTCATGTTGAATGTATGTAAATATTTATATTATTTGTACATGAGATTGTGCATGCGTTAGCATTATTTACATAGAATTCTCTTTTGAGATTACAGTTTTAACCAAGCATTTAAGTTTCACTGAGTAAAATACATTATTTTTGTATTTTTGCAATTTGTCTTACTGTAGGTAATTTGTTTATGGCATATGACGTTATTTAAAATTACCATGGTGTTGAAATAAACTTTTTTATTTCTACTTAACTGTGCAGTGGAGAAAAGACAATGACTTTATTATTTAAAGAGAGAGTTCACACAAAAATGAAAATTTTGTCTTCATCTCTTCATGTTGCTCAAAGTCAAACTATGTCACTGCAAAAAATGCTGTTCTTACTTAGAGTTTTTGTCTTGTTTCTAGTCAAAATATCTTAAAGTTCTTAAATCAAGAAGCATTTTCTTGACAAGTAAAAATTATTTTCTTGTTTTCAGAAAAAATAAATCAAAATTAAGTGAGTTTTTCCTTAAAACAAGCAAAATAATCTGCCAGTGGGGTAAGCAAAATAATCTTATATCAAACAAAAAATAAGATATATAATCTTGTTTTCAGTTTGGATTAAGATTATTTTTCCTAAAAACAAGAAAATAAATTTTACTTGCCAAGAAAATGCTTCTTGATCTAAGAATTTTTAGATATTTGGACTGGAAATAAGACAAAAATTCTAAGTAAGAACAGCATTTTTTGTAGCAGTTTTTTTTTTTTTTTTTTTTTTTTTTTTCAGGTAAAAACAAAAGGAGATTTAGCAGAATATCCAGGCTGCTTTTTCCATACAATGCCATTTTATGGTGACCATGGTCTTGTCAAGCTGTAAAAAGGCAAAAAAGTGACATAAAAGGGGTCTGTAATATCCTGTACCCTCTTCTGAAGCTATACATCTGTTATGAAAAGCATATGAAAAGAGTATGTGGTGAATAAAAAATAATAATAATTTGAAATGGCACATATAGCAAGATAGTTTAATGTCTATAATTCAGTATTTTATATTTTAATAAAATAATAATGTCAGTCATAAGGGTTTTTTTACTAGTATATTATTTTTTTTTAGAAATTGGCCCCACTCACTCACTCACTGTCCCTCCCCCATGCTCTCAAATGTCTGCATCCCTCAGGATACAAAAACCATTTAAGGGTTAAACACAAGTTCAATATTTGTGATGTAATATAGATGAAACAATCTGACCCCATATATCTGTCACAGCCTCATAATCGCACTTGTATACGCACATACACACTCTAGGCACAGTAATATCTCATATACCATGACTTCACATCTGAATAAGAGTCACGCAGTGCTGCTGTTATGATTGATCTGAGAGATTCATCGATGGGCTGCGTTTCTCTGAGGTCAGCCTGCCTCAGATCAGATTAGAGAGGGAGTGAGCTCCTCACACATACTTTACAATATAGCGCGACCTCAGATAACCTCACTGCCTAAAGCATTTGTGCATGTGTTTTGAAGGTCAGGGCTCCTCTCCCATCAGGATTTCTCATCTCCTCTCGTTTGGTCAATAGTGCACGTGGTGCCCTGCTGAGGAAGTCAAGGTCAGTAGGTCACACTCGCACACGCAAACTCATTACTTTATTTTTGTTTGGTTCATATCTTAAAGGGATAAAATAAACAACAATTTAATCCTTTATAAACCTAGTTAATAATCATTTTACACAAGTAAACAAGTCCTAAATGAAACACGTTGTGCCAGAAAACCAACACAGGATCCGTTTTTGCTCTGGGTTCGACAACAAGGCCTTTCTGTCCGTGTCAGGGCATGGCCGGGGATGGCAGTGACAACCACATGGGGAGTGCAATGAAGGGGAAATGACTGTTTCTGGGCTGATGGGTGAACTCATTTATCAGTGCTAAAGTCTTGAGTAATACTGCTTTCTTATCCCGTACCTCCTGCCACGGCCAAGACAAGCAGAAAGTGATCTTTTCTCTCCAGAATGCCCTCCTGTAGTGGTAATCGCTGGAGCTCTTTAACTATACAAGAGCATCTATTAACAGAGATGTTCTGCTTCATGCCGTGGCAGGTCAAAGGTGGAGCGGATTGACAGAAAGAGACAGAGACAGACAGAAAGAGAGTTTCAAATCGGATAGATTAGGCTCAGCTGGGTGTTGTCTGTATTAATGAGTGTCTTTGCTAATAGTCAGTTTAAATGCTGCTACTTATGAGTTTGGGAATTATAATTACGATTCATGTAATTTTGGTTGGAATAAAATATTTCTCTTGTTTTAACTTTTGTTTTTTTATTTTTGATTAATTTATTTTTATTTTATTTATTTTTTGCTAAAAAAAAATAGCGCAAAGGATGAACATTAGGAATGTAAAACTTTTTGTGTGTATTTTAAAGGGGACCTATTATGCCCCTTTTACAAGATGTAATATAAGTCTCTGGTGTCCCCAGAATGTGTCTGTGAAGTTTCAGCTTAAAATACCCCACAGATCATTTATTATAGCTTGTCAAATTTGCCCCTATTTGGGTGTGAGCAAAAACATGCCGTTTTTGTGTGTGTCCCTTTAAATGTAAATGAGCTGCTGCTCCTGGCTGCTTTCCAGAAGAGGGCGGAGCTTTAACAGTTCATGCTTCAGTTGCTCAATAACAAAGCTGGAGAAACTCACATGCAGCCAAAATGACGATTGTCAGTAACGGTGTTCAGACTTACATTGTTCAAACTGGAGTCGGACACTGATGGAGAGACTAAGGAAGAAGTTACAGCTTATAGAATGCATCTGGACGTTTCTGAAAGGTTAGTGGATAAATTTATGTAACATTAGTTGCTGATGGAGTTGATTCAAGTCATCGACTAGCATGTTAATCTTTTGTGCAAATCCAGCGTTGGATTGACCCTCGTTTGTGAAGCAGTCCGGCTTAAATTGATGGCATGGTAACAACACTCTACTACAACAACTCTTCCTCTTCTCTAAAGCAGCCCAACATCGCCCCCTTTGTTCCGTGTTCTCGGGGCAGGGTTTATGTAAATTTTAGGGTTAGTGATGTCACTAACCCAGGAAGAAGCTCGTTGTAGTCTCTACCAGCCATTTGTTGTAGTTCTTAAACAGAGAATTCTTTAAAATTTGAGCGTCATAACTTCGCAGATGTTGTTTATGCTCAAACAGCAACATTACACACTAACTAAAGTTAAAAAAGTGAAATCACAATCAACCACCCCTTTAACATTCACATGATGCTAACAGAGAATAATGACAAATGTAGTTCATCACCTCATAAATTGGCTAAATCATATATTAGTAATAAAATATTTAGTAATATTTGTAGCTATTTTTTTCACCAGTGCACCATACAGATGATTAAATATATGATTAATTTGACCAGTACCCATTCGTTTCACTGTGATTCTTTAATTGACACATGCTAAACTCGAAAAGTCATTGCTCAAAGAATTTCCCACAGGTATAGTATGACATTGTGGTAGCATTAATGTGAATTCATGTTGTAAATATGATCATTTTGAATCTAAAGGCATAAAAGAGCAGGTCTGACGTGATTGGTCCAAATTCATGCGGCTGGCTCGATCATTCATGTTCCTTCTAGTCTTTTGGAAGATGTCTGGATTGAATTGGGACGCGGTTTTGCAACTTGGCTCTGATTTTGCATATTTGATCAATGTTGGCTATTGACTTAATGAAAGTAAAGATGTTTTCGCCCAGCTACCATGGGTTGGTTTGGACTGTGATCTGAAATGTTTCATAATCATCTCTTATCCGTGTACAGGCTAATGACAGCATCAACACATTTCAGTTTAAACACTCTGTTAAGCTGGTACTTTAACACAGAACCAGTTGTAATGTGCTTTGTGAATTTAAAGTGCTTTAGCTTTACATTATTTTCATGTAAAGTTTAGCATAATTCCATATATTTGGCCATTACGCTGTCATGTGAAACTAATGATGCACAGCTACATTGTGACACTGAACAGTTTTGTTGACATGAATTTTATACAACTGACACATGCAACTGAAGTTATGTGATCCATGACTGTTTGACACATCATAAATTATGGGTTCCATAGTTGATTAATTCTACCACTAATGATGCTTTAGTTCTGTATCAAACAGTCATGGATCACATAACTTCAGTTGCATAAAATTCATATCAACAAAACTGTTAAGTGTCCCATTGTATCTGTGCATGGGTCATAATGCAGACACTACTGTAGGTCAGTCCACTCTTGATCCCAAAAAGTGCACGTTTGCAGAAATGACCCTGACTCAAACTGATTAATGTGTCTTACAGTCTCCCAGTGGACGCAGGACACATGATGACCGTGTCCTCTACAGGACACAGACAAATAGATGATCTACAAAACCTGGCGCGAAACCACATACCATTTCAAGCAGCATTATCATAACTGTATAAAGTTGCTTCTTCTCCAGCTGAGATCTGAATATTTGAGGAATTTGTGGTTGTATCATCAGTAGTTGTGTGCAGTGTTTTTCTGAGATTTGCTCCCGCAGTGCATCCGGCACAGGGTTCACGCATTCCTTACGGCAAGCATGCGGTTTTCCAAAAGCCTGTGGAGAGGCTAAAAAAACGGATAGATAATTATACGATCTCTGTGTGGAATGTATGATTCTGATAGAATTCATTTATCGTTTTGCATGTTGAAAATGGAGAAATGTGCGCTGAAATATTGTGTTGGTTTCTTATCTATTATTCTCGGCTCTGTTGCTGAGTTTATAAGAGCGTTCACTCTCTCGCTCTCTCTTTGTTAACAAAGCTGATGAATATTTCAGACCATGTGTTTGAGAGTTTTTGAAGCTTCATTGTTTATTTAATAGCTAGAACAAATCGGAGCACCTATCCAAGAGAGAATGCAGGAACCCTGTGGAAAACTAGAGGCCAGTTGTGATTCTTAGTACTAAATTTAGGCCTTTTTAAAATAATATTAAAAGTATAAACTATTACTAAAGGGGACCTATTATACTCTCTTTTACAAGATGTAAAATAAGTCTCTGATGTCCCCAGAGTGTGTATGTTAATATTTAGCTCAAAATACCCCACAGATAATTTTTTATAGCATGTTAAAATTGCCACTTTTTGGGGTTGAGCAGAAACGTGCCGTTTCAGTGTGTGCCCTTTAAATGCAAATGAGCTGCTGCGCTCGGCCTAAGAGGGCGGAGCTTCAAGAGCTGATTCTCCGGTATCAGGAGTCAGTCAGGACACACTGTAATGTCAGAAACTGCGAATATGCTGCATGGATATAGAACAGGAATAGTTTAATTATGGTTATAACTTATATTGTCTTCTTGTTTTTATCCACTATATTAGTACAACCCTGTTTGTCGACGAGTTTTATAACGTTTATTGTACTTAACACAAAATATGAAGCATTTGTTTTCACTCTAGAAAATCACTGAAATAGCTTAATAAAACACAGTGCAAGTGTGCATTCAAATATTATCCATAAACTCTCTCTCTCTCTCTCCCTTGCATTATCATCAACATGCACAGCGAAATACACAGAAACACTCGTTACAACTATATATAAAGACCTTATGCCTTTTCGGGTGGTGCTTAATAAACTGGTAAACTTTTTATACGTAAATCAACTCCGATGAACTGTAATAAAGTGCTCTCACCTTCATTACTGCCGTATCCAATATCACTCTGGAGACTGTAAGCTGGATCACGAACAGTTTACTGATCTATCCTTGAGTAACAACTTTTTAGCACAACCTCTGTTTTATATTGTCCCTTTGTATTGACATTCGTTCACAAAGCAGTCCGGTGTGAAATGATTCGCGCAGACATAAATGAATTTCAATAGTTGAGGGAGCATTTTCTTTGAAAACAAAATTAATCCACCTCTGTCTTCAGCGGCTCAGATTTTGGGAGAAAATGGAGAGAGCTATGTGGATTCATCTATCCAGCTACAGAACACCTAAAACGCTTGGGAGACATTCTCGTCAGTGCAGCAATGGCGGACTTTGTACAACTCGCTTTGAACTCGTTCAGGGCGGTTCTATGTTAAAACGGCAGTGTCTGTCAACATTCGTGGGTGGGGCCTGTGGCTAATGTGACGTCACATTGTCAGGGATCTGGAAATGGCTTGTTCTGGGACATTGCTTATGATTTATTGGGATTAAAATAAAAGGAGTGGTTGGATTTTTATCATTATAGGGTGGTTGTGTACACACACTGCCAACACACATTTATGTCCAAACACCATGCAAAAGTGAATTTTGCATAATAGGTCCCCTTTAAGGTACAGTAGCCCCAGCCCAATTCATTTTTGGGTGAACTAACCCTTTAAGTTGAGTAATAAAAACTCCATCTCCGTGCCGCTTTTACAACATTTAAATCCCTCAGTTCTCACCATCTCCAAAAAGCCATGCCAATGTTGATTCTTGTTTTATTACAAACTCTGTCGCATTCTCTTTTTTGCCAGCAGACTCTCTTCTGTTTGGCTTTTTTTCTTTCTTTTTTTAAATGAGTGATTCCACAAAGGTTTGAGATTTAGCATGCTCCATCTAACCTTTCTCTTTCGCTGTGACAACTAACCTATGCCACTCCCACACCATACACGGATCAAAGTAGCCGGAGCAACTTTTCTCAATGTACGGATATGACGAGACACACATGGGCATGATACATTTTTTTCAAAATTCTTCGATGAATAGAAAGCTCAAAAGAACAACATTTGAAATAGAAATAATTTATAACATTATATTACATACATATTGGAAAACCTGTATTTTTAAAAGTGGTGTGGAAATGATTCTTTGACTGATTTGAATCATTTATCAAAAGATAAGCTAAAAAACACATACACAGGCATGCTTGTGTGTGTTTGAACGAAGGTGCTGACAGGATTGACTTATCAAAACAAATGTCATGGAAAAAAGGATTGAGATATCAAGGTGGTACAAGGTATGTTTGGCAGAATATTACAGGGCAATTACGCTGCTCCAGATGTGTACCGCAGCGCTGACAGACAGAAAGAGAGAGAGGTGCTTCCTTTAAGCCAGTGACAAGGGAAGAATATTGATAGTGTCCTGAGGGAAGAAGGACAGGAGGAATGTATGATGGAGAGAGAAACAGTTGTTACCTCTGAGAGGGTAATGACTACCTGTGCGGCTCACACCTGATTTATGCCCAGGATCTCTCCACCTGAGCACTGCCACGACATGCTGAACACACAAACACACACACCTGTGAAGTGATGGCTTCATTCACAGGAAACATTTGTATGTCTGTGTTTAGGCAGCATCTTAATTTTCCATGTACCACCATCTCTGAAATTACAGGCCACAGCTGGTTTAAGATACGAACAATATGAGCCTGTAGTTATAGAAAATTCCTTCTAGTCTACCCTGATAATGTTCAAAAGACACCATTAGGGTAAGACAAATTACACTAAAAAAATGCAATAAATATTAACATAAAATCTCACACAAAACACCTGAGTCAGTAAAGAACAGATAATCTCCCTGTATTGGACTCATAATTATCTGAATAGATTTAACTGATGGAGGTCAAGGGTTGGATGGTTGGGGATTGAGTTACAACTTCTGCATGGACTGATCTGCATTCAGTTCTGCCCTGTCTTGATCATGTGTTATGGGTAAATGTTTGTTGATTTAGGGTCAGTAGGAGCTCTGGAAAGGCCGCTGATGTCACTGACATCAAAGATGACGGAGGGTGCCTTTTGGCTTAAACCTGCCGTTGCCGAGCATTGCTATGCGGATGTTTTGGAAGATGAAAGAATACTCAATTTCGAAGTTTGGTATGTTTGGTAATAATTATCTATGATGATTGAAGTTTGTTAATGATGCAGCATCTAATGCTATATAGCAGTATTTTTATTTATTTGCCCACCTAATAGATATTTTAAATAACCTGACAATCAACTCCACTCGCACACCATTGGCCTGACCTTTGACCCTGTGCTCCCAGGGTTTGTGGGTAAAAGGTTGTGGCAGGGCACCACAGCCTTTTCATGGATCACTCAACAAAAAGAAACAATGTCATTTGCAATAACACTAACCAGATATAACCTAAAAAGCATCAGACATCAAACAGTCACGTCTGACAATAATTGTCTTGAAATTTATTGTTGAATTTCCATTTGTGGCTGTAGCGGCATTGCTTTAAGGGGATGAATTTAGAGACTCAAGATGTCAGAGAGGGTTTTAGCTGCTGAAACTTTACAGTTACTGTTAATTCCATATAAATCAACACAAAACCCTCAACTAATTTACTACTGTATATATTTGACCTGACCTATCCGTAGACAGAACTGATGCAATAACAGTTTGGTGGAGCTCAGCAAGCAAGCAGGCACTAAAAACATAATGAGCTATCAACTACTAACAAGCATTAAATCTGTACTCTGCATAAACTCTGTCCCAGATTAAACTAGGAATGTTAGCTTGCGTAAGAGAGCAGCAGTTTGACAGGATTTTGGCAATTTTTTTTAAGAGCTGCGCTGTAGAATGAATGAACCTCTCAGTGCATGACAGAGATAATTTCATTCAAATGTCTTACTATCGTAACCATGCTATTTCCTGTGCTGCTGATTATTTAATACAATCACAATATCATATGTATTTCATTGGCCTTGCTAAATAAAAGCTAACTTTTTCCTGACGAAAATACAATAGAGCAGAAAATGTAATTGAATGCTGTCAGTCATTCTTTTGTCCTCTGGGCTTTTAACATTTATTAAGGGAGAAACATCAATCTAACTCTTTTACTTGGACAAAATTGTAGAATGCTCCTGGCAAGCCTTGAGAGAAAGAAAGTGAAAAATCCAAAAGACGGCATAGGTTTGAACTTTAATTTGATTTGAAATTTAGAAGAAAAAAATTCTAAACAACGCGATGTGAAGTATTCTGACTAAACGTGAAATGCTGTGTCATTGGGTGCAGTTTTGGGGGTAACACATTACAAGTAACTTGAGTTACGTAATCAGATTACTTTTTCAAGTAACTAGTAAAGTAACGTCTTTGCTGCTGACCTTCAGTGATCTAATTCGACCATACTAATAAGCAAAGATTACTTTGGATTAGATTTAGAAATAAGAGTGTTGAACTTCCTTCTTCTGTATCCTATTCTTCTTTAAGCCAGAATGGCAGCACAGCTGAAAGGTTTGTTTGTGCTGCGCCCTCTACTGTACATGCGTAAATATGCATTTCCTTCAGCCTGAGGCTTATTCATTTCACTTTTGGTGTGAAAGGGCCCTTACATTGGCCAATAATAGAACTTTGTTTTGTTGTTATTAAAAACTAACAAGCAAGCCCAGCCCAGGTTAGAAAAAGTAACACAAAAGTAATGTAACACATTACTTTTCATAAAAAGTACAGTGCATCCGGAAAGTATTCACAGCACTTCATTTTTTCCACATTTTATGTTCCAGCCTTATTCCAAAAGGGATTAAATTCATTATTTTCCTCAAAATTCTACAATTCCCCATAATGACAACGTGAAAGAAGTTTGTTTGAAATCTTTGCAATTTTTTAAAAAATAAAAAATGAAAAAAGTATTAACAGCCTTTGCCATGAAACTCAAAATTGAGTTAGGTGCATCTTGTTTTTACTGATCATCCTTGAGATGTTTCTACAACTTGATTGGAGTCCACCTATGGTAAATTCAGTTGATTGGACATGATTTGGAAAGGCACACACCTGTCTATATAAGGTCCCACAGTTAACAGTGCATGTCAGAGCACAAACCAAGCCATGAAGTCCAAGGAATTGTCTGTAGACCTCCGAGACAGGAATGTATCAAGGCACAGATCTGGGGAAGGGTACAGAAAAATTTCTGCAGCATTGAAGGTCCCACCAGGACTCTTTCTAGAGCGGGCCGCCCAGCCAAACTGAGCGATCAGGGGAGAAGGGCCTTAGTCAGGGAGGTGACTAAGAACCCGATGGTCACTCTGACAGAGCTCCAGCGTTTCTCTGTGGAGAGAGCTGAACCTTCCAGAAGAACAACCAACTCTGCAACACTCCACCAATCAGGCCTGTATGGTAGAGTGGCTAGACGGAAGCCAATCCTCAGTAAAAGGCACATGACAGCCTGCCTGGAGGACTCTCAGACCATGAGGAAAAAAAAAAAATCTCTGGTCTGATGAAACAAAGATTGAACTCTTTGGCCTGAATAGCAAGTGTAATGTCTGGAGGAAACCAGGCACCGCTCATCACCTGGCCAATACCATCCCTACAGTAAAGCATGGTGGTGGCAGCATCATGCTGTGGGGATGTTTTTCAACGGCAGGAACTGGGAGACTAGTCAGGGTTGAGGGAATGCAGCAATGTACAGAGACATCCATGAAGAAAACCTGCTCCAGAGCGCTCTGGACCTCAGAATGGGGTGAAGTTTCATCTTCCAACAGGACAACGACCCTAAGCACACAGCCAAGAAAACAAAGGAGTGGCTACGGGACAACTCTGTGAATGTCTTTGAGTGGCCCAGCCAGAGCCCAGACTTGAACCCGACTGAAAATCTCTGGAGACATCTGAAAATGGCTGTGCACCGATGTTCCCTATCCAACCTGATGGAGCTTGAGAGGTCCTGCAAAGAAGAATGGGAGTAACTGCCCAAAAATAGGTGTGCCAAGCTTGTAGCATCATACTCAAAAAGACTTGAGGCTGTAATTGGTGCCAAAGGTGCTTCAACAAAGTATTGAGCAAAGGCTGTGAATACCTATGTACATGTGATTTTTTTTTTCGTTTTTTTTTTTCTTTCATTTTTAAAAAAAACTTTCCCCAACACTGATTGGGTGTAAAGGTATCCTACACAAAAATTATGGTTCGGTATGTACATTGGTTGTCACCATTGTACACTGAAAGTCACTATTCAGTATGTCTTCGGTACAGCGGGGGAAAAGAAAACATAAAATTGGTTCATAAACAGTGGTTTAGTGAACAAACTATGACTTTATGGTGCTATTGTAAATAAAGGAAGAGATCTGAAGTGCTTCCACTTTGGGATGTAAAATATTTTTAGCAAAATGTATAGTTTAGTTAGAATTATTGCACTATTTGTTCTATTGCATGCCGTCTGTTTGACACCCCTGCGCACGTCTGCGCTCCTTCAGTGAAGTCTGAAGTTTAAAGGTGCTGTACTAAAGCATAAAAATACCATAATATGTTTGCAGAGATTTAGGAAACATGCCAAGTTCGAATACTTGTTTCTCTGAAAAACAATGTTACAGCCAGTTATTCTACTTTGATTACTTTGACTATTCTGCACTTTGATCAAAAATGCAGTAAAACAGAAATATTGTAAAAAAAAAAAAATTACACCTGCTTAATTTTTTACTAAACTGTAGTGTAGGCTATAGGCTATATGCAAATAAAATAAAATGTGTATGGATAGGCTATATAAATATAATCTAGATATATGAATATAATCAAGTAACTAAATCTTTAAAAAGCTAAATAAGTACTGAATCACTACACACACACACAAATTACTGACAAACCAGGTTTCCTGTGACAGGTTTTAGTGTGTCATTTAGTGTTCTTGTGCTCTATTGATCACTGATACACTCTCCACTCTCTCCCATTCACTATAGGCCGAGGCCAGAGCCAAGACAGAGATCAGATTCACCCCTGCACAGGAATTAAAAGCACACAGACTGGTAGCATGTTTCTGAAGAACACCGCAGAACTGGTGTCAGATTATGTCTTTTGCAATATCCCTTACTTACTTCTTTTCTTTGTGCAATCTTCTTCCACCATCTCTTTATATCCATGGATGAGGGCAGGTGACAACAGCTGACAACATCAAGATCCTGCTTAAAAAACAGATTCAGAAGTACTGACCACACTATTCCCTTAATCCTGGTAAGACAATTAAGAGTCTATGATAGCCTTTTATTTTACTTCTATCTAATGTAAAGACTTTTATTTTTATATATTTTATCTATGGGGAGAATTATTGGTATGGGAATTGAGTTGAGTAGCTTTCATCTTGCACTTTGAATGTTCTGATTCGTTCCTTTGCACATTAAAAATTGTAGTCATTTGAATCTTGAAACCTCTGGAATTCTGCAGAGTTGACCATTTTCAAGCCCTTGGTTGCTTACAAGCCCCACAATTGACACCTAAATGATGACTAAGGACACGTGGACACCAGTGGTGATGAAGATCTAAGTTCACATGACGTGAAATGAAGGTAAAACTCTTTCTTTGAGGAATTGTTATGCTTTGGTTGATATACAGGCCTCATATGACTACTAATGATGCAAACATTGTTGCATCTTAGTGTGGCTATCACACTAAAAAGGGTTTAAAAGGGGATTGTCTGGAAAATATTGACATTTTTGTGCATTTGACATGTTGTAGTTGTAGTATAAGCCCAATGCATGTGAAACGGAGGTGGTCTTTTTGATATACAGGGCTAATGATGTGTAACTAATGATAAAAATATTGGTAATGCTTCTTAGTTTGGCTGTCATATAAGAAACAAGTATATTTCTCACAATTTCAGCTTTTATTTTTACAATTTTCATCTCTTTTTATCTACAGTTTGACTTTATATCCAACAATTGTGACTTTATTTCTCACAGTTTGGCCTTATATATCACAATGTAACATTATTTCTTTTTTTAAAATTTATCTTATGATTTTTTTTCTCTGAGGCTCTGATTTACTCTGATTATGTTTGGTGATTTATTTTGTCAGACTTGCGCATGTGGCAGGCATGAATAGATGCATTCATATTTTGTCAGTGTAATGAAATCAGACAGCACACGGCAGGCTGAACGCTGGATGTATTTTTAGTCAGCTGATAAGGGTCAAGACTTTTTGTCCATGAGTTTTATCTCTGCAATTATTTGAAGTTCCAAACCCCAGGCTACCCGTTGAGTCCAGGAAGCCAGCCCATTCTGTCCATAAAACACCTCCACACATGTCAATGTTGTTAGCATTTTAATCACAACTCCTCAGCTAATGTACTTTGGAATAGTTTTGAGTATCTTCAAAGTCTTATCAAAGTGTTTTCTAAGATATAAAAAAGCGTAGACATTAGACATAAAAATAGCTCTTTAACGGTATGTGTGTGTGTTTTTATATGCATTATGTTGTAAACAAATAATGAGAAGTGGGTCAATGGCAGGCAACACGTAAAAGAGCTGCTTTCATTGTACTTCAGTCTTTGACAAAGTCCTGCAGCTTTGGTGCAGAGTATAAGGTTTTTGTATTAGATTATCCAGTTATATTTATAGTGAGTTATTAAATTTACCCACATGTAATTTTTTTTGTCCATGAGTTTTTAATGCTTTTCATGGCTCCTTTTTTTCCCTAGCAGAATGGGACAAGCCTTACTACTTGCTATAATACGTCTCTGCAAATATAGTGCACTGAAGCAAGCAAAAAGGTTATATTTCTGTTTTTAGGCTTTTTGATTAACTTAATGGCCTCATTAACTAACCCTCCAATGTTATAGTCAGTAACCAATGACTCTGATGACTGTGGATTTGGTAAAATGAGACATCTCATCTCAGAGGAGCTCTCTAGCCAGTGATTTATCACCACTAATTAACGTCTGCGAGTGAGCAGATGTTTTCATTTCCATTAATGCACCTGAAATGGCACCATAACAACCATTTATTGAGTGAGTGTTGAGAGAACCTTCACTGGGACAAATATGAGCCTGAGCAGACTGATAGATATAGTACGTTTTGCTTTTTAAAACAATAGCTCATTCAACTAGTATGGTATTTATTCCACACATATTGCCAACAAGTAAAACATAATTTTATAAAGGAAGCAAATTATGTTTTTGATAGCAACTGCAGCCACAACATAAGTGGGGGAAATTTTTTGGGAGGTTGGTTAGATTGTGAGAAGAAGTGAAAGTGATTGATGAGACCTGTATGCATGCCACCTCTCTCACTGGCTGGTTTATTAGTGGGCCGCTTTGGTTGTGGTAATCTGAAGCAGATGGCAGTTTGTTTGAAGTCCCTGCAGATGGTCATCACCGCTCCGCTCTTCAGCACCTGAACCGTGAGGGATCCAGACGCCACACAGAGGCCTAACCTGCCAAAAGAGCTAAATTACCATTGTGCAAAATGACCAAAATAACCGATTCTGAAGGATGAGTCAAAAAACTAATCAGGTCTAGAAACCCGTCCAGTGTGTCAGCCGTGATTAAAGGTCTAACCGTGCTGTATTACCAGCATGTTCTGTTTAATTTAATCAGGAGTGGCTATTCTAACTAAAAGAGCGACATTAGCATAACAGGAAAGCTTGTCCAGACGTATGTTATTTTAGTTCTGCATTAACCTGCATTTTTCCTGGCACATCTCCATTAAAAACTCCTTTTAGTCTTAGAGTGAGGTAAATTTGTACTTGGATTTGACCTACAATATTAGGTTGTACAAAACAAACACGTCCTCATTGACACAGTCTGTGCAGAGTGCTATGCATTCTGGGATTGAAACAAAAACGCAAGGCTGTATGTGAAATCGCATCTTAAAAATATATTAATAATTGTTGAGATTAATATAGCTACACTCTAAAAATTGCTGGTTTAAAAACAACCCAAGTTGAGTTGAAAATGGACAAACCCAGCACTATTGTTTAAAAATTACTGTATGGCTGTCTTAAAATGAACCCAAAATAGTTTGGAAATTAAAAATCAGACACATAATTACTAGAGGCTACAATAATAATCAAAAGATGAACATTTATTAATAAGCAATTTAATAAATGTTTATTGTTTAATTATTATTCATTAAACTTATTCATAAATGTTCATTAAACATATTAATAAATGATAATTTCCTAAATATTTTGGGTTCATTTTAAGCAAGCAATACTGTAATTTTTAAAAAATAGTTGGGTTATATAAAACTACCCAGCAGTTTGGGCAAACATTTAACCCAACCGCTGGGTTAAAACAACCCAATTGCTGGGTTTGTCCATTTTCAACCCAACATGGGTTGGTTTTAACCCAGCATTTTTCTAAAGTGTAATATTAATAAATGCTGTAAAAGTTGTGTTCATTGTTAGTTCATGTTACCTAATGTATTTAACTAATGTTAACAAATGAAACCTTATAGTAAAGAAATCTAAAGTCCATATGCTACATAAATAGAAAAATGGACATTCAAGGTCAAAAAACACGTAATGTGAGCAAAGTTTTGATCCGTGATGCCCATAGTTAAAGGTTATCAAACCCATCTCCAGCTTTTGCTTTATTCCAACAGAGGCTAAAGTGTCATTTCATACTCCAGAAAGCATGAAGGATACAGTCATGGGCATGGAAGAGACTTTCCAGTCCTCATCTGTGCCAAATACTTCACAGATGAACGACATCAAACGATTTGTCTGCCCTTCATGGTTATGCTAAGATGCAAAAAACGATTAGTCAGCACAATCATCATCGCTTTTTTCTTTCACGTGGTGTCATATGTCACAGCGCTCTGAGAATATCATGCTGAAATGTAACTTCTGTGGTTCAGTGGAGTGTGATCCTTGAAACGTGACATCTAACATCTCGTTTTATTGGTTGAGTAGACGATAGGATGTACTTGGCAGGAAATGGCCTTTGTGACACACTCAATAGTGTATTGCCTTTTTCCTGTTGTTAAAGTTGTGAAGGACAGTGAGACCAAAATGAAGAAATACGTTGGAAGTCCTGCCCTATTGTTCTGTTAATCTCTGGAGACTTAATGGAGTTCTCAGTAATGTTTTATTGGTCAAACTTTACAATAAAATCTCATTTGTTAACATTAGTTAATGCATTAACTAGCACATTAACATTTCTTAATGCTAGTTAATAAAAGAACATTTGTTCATTGTTTGTTCACGTTCAGAGTGCATTAATGTTAACAGAACTTTTGATTTAAAAAATATATTAGTAAATGTTGAAATGAAAATTAACTAAGATTTATAATCTGCTAACAGGGAATCTCAGAACTTTGGCTAATGTTCTAGCAAGGTTATGTTAAAGGAGTCATAAACTGCATTATTTTATTATTTTATAATAATAATTTCCTAGGGTTCACTTATAATGTTATGATTTTTACATCAAAAAGTGTCATAATTTAGGAATGAAAGGCATTTTTCCTACCCTGATTTTAGCCCTCTTAACGCTCTGTTTTAAGGGGTGTGTCTGCTGTGGGACTTCAGTGTAAACGCCCACTGCTGTGATTGGCTAACATCCTTGCCTATGAAATAGCTAAGTATTCATATGGAATATATACATGTGGAACTATTGAAAACTTTTAGCACATTTTTACTATTACAGTTCTCAAGGTTTATTAATTGTGAAAAATATTGATTATAGCATTATATTGAGATCGTGGCATGAAAGGTTGCAGTGATGTAGCCGATCATAGACATGTTGAGTGAATGCAGTGATCTTGTCATTGTAACTCTGTTTCTGCAAACTAACGAATGCTTTCATCATAACTAACAGTGCAAACACAATAATGTAAATAAGAGATTAGTTGATTCTAATGCGCGTTTTGGAGAGAGTCCAGAACTCAGTCACTGATAACCTCGCACTGTTTGATTGACAGCTCCAGCGATTGTAAAGGGAACGTTCTTTGATTTAAATAACAATGTTAAACAATGTGACAATAATCGACAAACATCTGACTGTACATGCATCATTACATATCAGAAATCACTGGTCACTGGTGAGTTTGATTAGACATCTACACATAATCCGTACATGTCAAACGATTTGTAACTTTTTAAAAAAAAATTGTCATTTTTTTTACTCACATAAGAGTGTTGCGCCGTTCCTGTCAGATCCAATATAGAGGCACAGCATTGTTTTTTTCACCTCAGGCTCTCTGCAAATCCAATGAGCTACTGTGTTTTTCCACAACCTGGCACTGCACAACATTTTGCACTCTTCAAAGGCAAGTTTATCACTTAGTTGCTCGATCCAGTGTTAGCGTAGCATAGTATTACTTGTCATGTGCGAATCAGTGGGCGGGGCTACAGTAGTAATGATGTAAAAGTAGGCGTTTATCTTCTTCTGTAGAGGTGGTCTTTCACCTATCTATGATGTAATAAATAGGCACATTCCACAACCAGTCGTAACCTGGGCTTGGTTTAAATAAAAGCTGTTTTTGGACTAATAAGGAAGCTTTCAGTTCTGAAACTTACAGTATATTCTTGTAGTATGATGACCTGTTATATGTCAAAAGCTCAAGGAAAATTTGATTTCTCAATTTATGACCCCTTTAAAGTTATGAAAAACATTCTTCCAGTAATGTTAATATAGCATTCATTTAAGGTCATCTGGTCTTTAATAATGTTTTCAAAATGTTAGCACAAAACATTATCTATACATCGTTGAAAAAAAAAAAAAAAAAAATTTTAGTTGCACTTTATTTCCAGTTCTAATTGTTTCAGAATATTCAGGAAACATCCAAAAGTAAAGTTCGTATAATGTTTGCAAAATGATCAAATAAAATGTTTCCTTATTGTTCGCATAACCAATAGAAACATTTTAAAAAACACATTTTTTTTTTTTTTTAAATGGGCATTTTGAATGTTTAGAGAACATTCAGAAATAATGTTTTCATAATCTAATTTTATTAGCAAATAAAATTAATCTAATTTTATTAGCAAAACGTACTTAGGACATATTATTGTTAGCTGGGTAGATGCTGTAGAAGTATTGTTCATTGTTAGTTCATGTTAACAAATGAAACCTTATTGTAAAGTGCTATCGTTTTACTTCAGTGTTTAACTTAGTTGTTGGCATGCATTAAGAGCTATAAAATGAATGTGGATGTAACTAATATAAAAATTTGATTTTTCCCATTAAGAAGAGTTTTTGCTCCGGGTGATTGGTATTTTTCCCTTTCATTTTTGTTCTCGTTGAGCAAAACTTTTATGTTTTCTTTTTCTATAAGAAATGTAAAAAACATCTAATGCAGAATATTTTGGCTGTTTGTCACTGAGTATTTCATTTATGAAGTAAATATTTAATCTGATTGCCAGAAGAATGTAGAAGCTCTCATTAGTGTTGTTTTTCTGCCTTTTTTCAGTGATATAAATTGAGAAAAAAGAAAAGAAAAAGATATTTATGTCAAAATAATGTTATGGGCTTCTGTATGATTTCAAGATTATTCCGTTTGTTGCCGCTATGAACTTGAAATCACTATATTGTTCTAGGATGCTAATATCTGTCATTATTTACACATCGTCATATATAACTTTCTTTTTTGGCAATACAAAATTAAAAATCTTGAATACTGTACTGGTTGGTCTTTTCCATGCTATTAAAATGAATTGTTATTGGGGACTGATGCTTTGAAGCTTCAAAATAGACACAAAAGCAGCATAAATGTTGGTTAAAATAAATATAATAAAAGTGGTTAATATTGAATTCATATTGAAATCCCATGACATTATATAAGTTTATGTCAAAAAAATTTTTTTTTTTTTCTTCATACAGTGGAAGTCAATGAGCTCCGATGTTGTCTGGTTCCCAATAAACCTTCAAAATGTTTTTTTATGTTTTGCAGAAGAAAGAAATGCATATCGGTTTGGAATGACATGAGGATGAGAAAATTATCACAAAGTGTATAATTTTGGGTGGATTGTCCCTTTTAAGTTCAAGAAGATCCTGTTTGGTCCATTTTAACTGATACTTTTATAGTGCTTTTGCATCCTTTTTGAAGCTTGAAAGCCTCAGCCCCAGTTCATTATAATTAAGCAAAAGAGCAACTAGTACAATTCTTCAAAATGTATCTTTTTTGCACCATGGAAGGCAGAAAACCATGGAAAAACATTATGGGGAGAATAAATAAAAAAAGAATTTTTGATGGAAATACAAAGTTCTGTCATAAAACTCTAGATGGCACAGGCTGATAGGTCCTTAACTTAATCTGCTTGCAGTCACATCATTCTCTATAGGGCACAGCTGATTGGTTCCTGCTGTATCAGTAGCCAATGAGCTCCTTCAAATACTTGGTCAGCATTTGCTGTAGCAGTTGCAGTGCGCTTTCCTCCACCTTCCCCAGCTCCACCTGTTTAGATCTTCTCATATAAGCTATATTGTACAGCAGCAGCATGTCTTACTTGCTCAAAGCAGCGTGTTGTGTATGTATTGGCAGTAGCAAGTCCCGTACTTGCTCTGCAATAACCAACAGCAGCAGCAGCAGCAGTGTAGCACATCTATTCCGCCAAGACCAAACATTACAACATCGTCATATCCATTAACATACCAAACACTCTGAGAGTTGTCATGACAGAACTATTCCTTTCCAAACTGTATGGCTGAGAAAGTGACATAAAGATTTCCCTATTTATTTGAAGTACCTTTTTCAACTGCTTCCACATCCTTCCATCTCACTTAAAGAGGATAATAAGAGGGCTTTGCAGGGGATGCGGTCAACTTATCAGACTCACACCTGATTCCTGAGTGACATCTGAGCCTGAGTCTTTCCATTAATCAACCCCTCTCACTCTCTCTCACACACATACGTATACAAAAACACAAAGAAGGGTTGTTTGTCCATCGCATGTAATGTCTGGTCATTGAAAGTCGCCATCAACCACTTTATATAAGAGGTGTGGATGGGATACAGGCCTTTGCTTTTAAGCACACACACACATACACATGCTGATAGTCAGAGATAATTGGCCACTGCGACTCTAGGAGACATACTATCACATTATTCACTCCCTAGCACACAACACCTACACACACTTAACGCTAATGTACTTAGTAATCACACACACACAGACAGACAGGCTGTAAAGACTCAGTCAGTAAGTGACTTTACAGCAGGGTTATTATATGTTATTTTAATTAATTTTGGAGTCATGAGAATGTAAAGTTTAATTTCACCTTTTCCCTAGTTGTATTTCAGTTAACGAAAATGTTTATAATTTTTGAATTAGTTAATTAATGGTAAAAATACTGCTCAATGGACAGCGTTTTTGTTTGAAGTTACCTTTTAAGGACACTGTTTTCAGACAGGCTTCCAACCAAGGCACCATAAAACGATCTAAAACAAATTCAAGTGCACTTTAGAATAATAAATAAATATTACGAATAAATATGTTATGCCTACTATGCTTATTTCCCATTATAAATGGATTCATAAATTGAAAACAATGAACATTTATGAATTGGCTTACTTTTTTATTGCTCCAAATGCCATTTTTATTTTTTTGGGTTGTGGCATATGTAATAAAACATGAAGAATACCTTTTAAAAACCAATCAGATTAAGATTCATAGACAGGAGATCAGTTATTGTGTTTTCAGATGCAGCCATTGTAGCCGTTCCAGTCGCTTTTCCTGCATCACATCCCTTTATTCTTCTGAAAACAATTGCAGACAAACAGAATTGCATTCTAGAGACTCCTAGAGATGACATTCTGCACGTGTCACTTTAAAAGTATATCAGCCCTGACTGTGGGAGGTGAAGTTTTAACCCTGTGCAGTGTGGATGTCACTTTAAGAATGTTGAGGAGAGACCTTGACCCGACTAATTAACCCGTCCATCTTCAGTGCCTCGCTCAAACTCTGAGATAACTGACAAGAGCGCCACGCATACTGTTTACATCCACTAAAAATAAGAGGTCGGACATATACATGCCGACCTCCTGCGTGCCAGTGGAAACAGACACACTGAAGACACAGGGACACCCGACATGAAGACGGCCAATCAGCAGTCAGTGTGATACTGTCGACACCGTCTTCCAACACAAGGCCTTTAGGGTAATGGAGGATCTTGTGTCAATGTGTTTGCATATTTATAGTGTTCTGTGCCTCATGGAAGTGATCAGGGTGTCTCTAGAGTTGATTTCAGTAGCTTTAGCACTTCCTGGTACATCTTAATTTGATCTTTATTAATGGTTGTAATGTTATAACTATTCACAGGCTGTGAAACATACTGTTTTCCCTTCTCTTTTACAGTGAGAACCAAGTTTGGTTTACAGTGTGGTTACCAACGCAGTGTAGACTGAATTCTGTTTACATAATAGCTGAACTCAAAGATCTAAGACTTTTTCTATGTACACAAAAGGCCTATTAATCTCAAATATTGTTCACAAATCTGTCTAAATCTGTGTTAGTGAGCACTTCTCCTTTGCCGAGATAATCCATCCACCTCACAGGTGTGGCATATCAAGATGCTGATTAGACAGCCTCACAACCGCAGACCACGTGTAACCACACCAGCCCAGGACCTCCACATCCAGCATCTTCACCTCCAAGATCATCTGAAAACGTCAGAAACCGTCTCAGGGAAGCTCATCTGCATGCTCGTCGTCCTCATCAGGGTCTCGACCTGACTGCAGTTCGTCGTCGTAACCGACTTCAGTGGGCAAATGCTCACATTTGATGGCGTCTGGCACTTTGGAGAGGTGTTCTCTTCATGGATTTTACTGTGCAGGGCAGATGGCAGACAGCGTGTATGGCGTTGTGTGGGTGAGCGGTTTGCTGATGTCAACGTTGTGGATTGAGTGGCCCATGGTGGCGGTGGGGTTATGGTATGGGCAGGCGTATGTTATGGACAACAAACGATTTCAAAACACTGCTTCAGGAAGTCACGTGATTTCAGCAGTTTGACACGCGATCCGAATCATGATTCGACACGCTTATTCATAACGCTCCAAAGCTTCCTGAAGCAGTGTTTTGAAATCGACCATCACTATATAAGTCGTTATTTTGTTTTTTTGGCACACAAAAAATATTCTCGTCGCTTTATAATATTAATATTGAACCACTGTACTCACATGAACTGATTTAAATGTTTTTAGTACATTAATGGATCTTGAGAGAGGAAATGTCATTGCTGGCTATGCAGTCTTCACTGAGCCATCGGATTTCAACAAAAATATCTTAATTTGTGTTCCGAAGATTAACGAACGTCTTACGAGGGTGAGTAATGAATGACATTATTTTCTTTTTTGGGTGAACTAATCCTTTAAGTTATACTTCTGTAGTTATTTTGGTGAAAGTAACTCAAAAGTAATACAGGAGTAATGTAACGCATTACAATTCTGAGACAGTAATATTGTAAGGTAAAGAATTACTTTTAAATAACAGTATAATAAAAGTAATCTATGTATTACAGTTTGGAAGTAACTTGCAAAACACTGCTGATCAACTCTATGCGAAGGAGATGTGTTGCACTGCGTGAGGCAAATGGTGGTCACACAAGATACTGACTGGTTTTCGGACCCCCCGGACGCCCCCCCAATACAGTAAAACTGCACATTTAAGAGTGGCCTTTTATTGTGGCCAGCCTAAGGCACACCTGTGCAATAATCATGCTGTCTAATGAGCATCTTGATATGCCACACCTGTGAGGTGGATGGATTATCTCGGCAAAGGAGAAGTGCTCACTAACACAGATTTAGACAGATTTGTGAACAATATTTGAGAGAAATAGGCCTTTTGTGTACATAGAAAAAGTCTTATATCTTTGAGTTCAGCTCATGAAAAATGGGGGCAAAAACAAAAGTGTTGTGTTTATAATTTTGTTCAGTGTGTATGTGTGTACAGTATATATATATATATATATCATATCTCAAATTAATTAATCAATTAATATCTATTTTTCATATTGTATATTATATTGTGATTCCTAAATTCAGTTGTCACATTTAAATGATTGATTAATTTTATTGTTTTATTTTGTATTGATTTAGAGAAAATAGCATTTATTTATTTTATTGAGTAATTTATATATTTTTTATTGTTGAGTAGTGGTGTAGTATTACTTTGTAGCATTTAAATTATTTGTTTTTAGTTTCATTGTTCTATTGTTAATTTATTTAGCCAAAATAGTAAATAATTTTAATATTGGCCATCAACTTACCAACCAACCTTAAATTTTATGGATTGTTAAGCAGTGGTGCGCTAACACTTTGGGCGAAGAAACCATCGAAACCACCAAAAACATTCTATAAATTGGATAGCAAGCACTGGCAACCACCACTCACATTGTAAATGTAAAAAGGTATTATTAGTTGTTGTTGTTAAGTACATCTGCTGTCTAATTTGACCACAGCACTATGTAGGAACTCTGTAACAGCTGTAGTAATAAATAAATGACAGATACGATCAAAGAGTCCTTTATAGTTATTCATGCAAGTGTACGTACTCACAGAACAAAAGCTGAATGAAAGTGCTGATTGGTCATTAGCTCCCTAAAGGAACGCAGTGTGTAGTATCAGTAGATCCATGTGAAACTGAGTCAGGCACGTATGAGGATACGTGCTCGTATAGTCTTACAGACCACACGGAGTGCAAGCGTCTCGCTAATGCCACACGCGCGTGTCTAACACATTGAGGCACTCTATGAAACTGGGCCAGGGCGAGACCCACAGCTTGTCCTGCACTTGTGTTCGTGCATGTGGTGGTTTTTAGATAGCATATAATGAATAACACACCAACTTGTTTGGACATCCACGATTCATTGGAGAAAAACAAAATCTTGGCAGATCGCTCTAGCTAGATGATAGAGGACGAGGAAAGCGACTAGGGGAAACTCCAGTTGTCTGGTGGCTCGCAGTGAAGGGCAATGAGGATATCCAATCCAAACACACCCCGGTTCGGGTAAACACTCAGAGCCTTTTTTTGCTCTTGCCGCCAGAGTTTAACCAGGCCAAAATCAACCCAGCTATCTGAACCGTTCGCCTCTACTTGCACTTCAAACATGAGAATCCAAATCCAACCCCTTCTGATCAACCACCATTTCTCTAACATCAAAACATGCAGGCATCTTACTTACTCCGCTGTCTAATGACCTGCGTTACGAATAAAGACATGTCTTATTGCCTTGATGCTATGTGTCATTGATGCTAGGTATCTTGCTTTAATTCAAAGCGACTTGCAACACAATTATTATGGGGACAATCTCTCTGGAAGAACCTTAGGTATCTTGTTCAAGGGCACTTCAGGTCACAGTCGCCCCATGTGGGATTTGAACATTCAACCTTGCAATTTCCAGCCCTCATCTTTACTAAATTGCACTATCACCCCATTCAAAAGAAAACTTTCATTGTTTCCTAAATACAGCTGGTGCAATGGAGCAAAGCAATAAATTAAATCAATTCTTTTTTCTTTGTCCAAAACAAGTAAGAAGCCATTTATTCTTTCAAAAGTGACCTGTCACAACAATAGTAAACAACAACAATCCAATCAATTCCTGATGGACAAAATCAAGTCCTGCCTTACATTTTTTCTTGTTCGAGAAGCCGTTTCACTAGGATATACATAACAATGGAAGAAAGGACTATCACACCTATCGCAACTTTATAGTTTTTTACAATCGCTAGGACCCATTTCTCAATACTTGGGTCACTTTTTCAAAACTCTTCACACAGTGAGAGTGAATCTAAAAATCAAATACTATCAAAGCATTAGATGAAACTGAACATCTACAGAAGCGTTAGTCTTTCAATTTCATTACCATCCATTCAAAGTGGAAAACTTCAGAATCATTTTGTATTGTTATGTAATCATGGTTCATGTAACATAAACTGCAGTGAATTATAAACAACAGAGTGTGTTATTCTCAGGGCTTGACATTAACACCCGCCAACCTGCCAAATGCGGGTAGATTTCAGCTGTGGCGGGTAAGACAGCCACTCCCACTAGCCACTTTGGCGGGTTGAATATAATTTCAGCCTACAGTCAAATGAAAGGTAGCTAAACTCGTCGTAACACAAAATTACAATCCGATCACAATTCGTTATCGATTAACTTGCAGTTAGTAAAAGCGGGATCGGCGGAATCGCGTTGAATGACACACAACAGAAGAGTTTAGGCTATTTAATTTACTATTAGTAATTTGCTTCTTTGTTCTTTTTATATAGCCTAACAAATATAACATACAATTATAAAATTTATCATATTATGGTCATATTACCCACTAGGGCTGCACGATTAATCGTAATCGAATCGAAATCGCGATTTGGCTTAGTGCGATTATGACATCGCAAAGGCTGCGATTTTTAATTATATAAATATGTACACAGTGTGTTAGTGAAGAGCTGCTCTGTGATCAGTAGTAAATGACGCTCCATCTGAGAGCACTGCATTAGAAAAAGCAACACACGATATATACAAATATACAAACTTTCCAAACACGAGAAGCCTTTATGAACTTCTTTTCTAACAAAAGACAACATTTAATGTGTTTTTACTCCAAACTCACTTCATAACGTCAGTTGAGTGTTTGAAATAGCATTTTGATTAGCATTGGATTATAAATATACTTTATTATCACGGAAATACCCGAGAAGGCTTGAAAAAAACATATAAACCATGCATTGTTTTAGTCGTCTGTTTATTTTATTCATGTTTAATCAATCAAAGTGTTTCTTCTTCTGTTTATTCAGTCACATCGATAGCATGATGATGCCCATTGGGGATTTCCTGGAACAGCGTTTGTTATATTGCGTATATTTGGAGTATCTGCTCAAGGGCGCCCTCCGGCGTCCAGTATGAAACAGACATGTTTAGCGCCAAGTAAAGCTCACACAATCCTATTCAGGGTAAAAATAGGAAAAATAATTCCTCTCTCTAAAGAACTTTGAGGGGAACATATAATCAATATGTTTTTCTCCAGCGTACATAAATGTACAGGGTTTTTTTTTTTCCCACAGTGGATGCATAAGAGGCACGTAGTTCACATTAAATACATGGACTCCATTTTTAGTGACACTCCTGACAAAAATAAAGAAATTATTGAGACAGATTTTTATCATAATAATATAATATTTGATAATAAATCCTTAGACCTTTCTAATGATTTATAGACATACTGCTTGCATGTTAACAGGTAACCCCACATTTTGTCATACAAGTTTTAAATATTATTTTCTAATTATCATAGTTATATTTATAACTAAATACTAATGCTAAATACTTTAATAATGAAAGTTATTACAACAGTAATATTTCTTTTTTGGTTTAATATTTTTATTTAGCAATAATGATAATAAAAATAATTAGTCAAAATAATATATTAGCACAAAATGTCGGGCTAAATTGTGCAGCCCTACAAACAAGCAAAACAAGCCTGGTATTGTTTATATATATAGTTTTTTCATTTGTTTTATAAAATCGCATTTTAAATCGCAATTTTAACCAGAAAAATCGCAATTAGATTTTTTCTCCAAATCGTGCAACCCTATTACCCACCCCTTGCCCACCTGTACATACCAGCCGATATACCATGTAGGCCTAGTCTTGATTTTGTTGGTCAATCTGCATTTGAATGTTTAAAAGGGTTTTAAATCTAGCTAATCAAGTAAAATGACTCAAAATCAAGTAATTTTAGCATGTCAGAGTCAACTTTAATCATATAAAATGTAATTTCCCAACAGCAAAATTGTGGCCAGTGAAAATGCTGAGTGGCTAGTAAAAAAACCACTAGCCACTAGCCACAGTGACTGGTAAGCAGAAAAGTTAATGTCAAGCCCTGGTTATTCTTGTTTTGTTAAGAAATTTTACAAAAGAAAGCACTGTATAATACAACCTGATGTTAGTGTTTTTTAGGTCTGTATTTTATGACTGAAAAAGAGTGTTTGCTGGGTGAAAACCTTTGCTAGTGTTCTGGAAGATTGAGTTGATTTGAGACATGAATGAAGTGTTTTGGTAGATTTAGTGCATTTTGAATGTGAAATTAACTGCTGTGCCAAGATGAAAGTTGGTTAGAAGAACTGTGTGAAGTGTTTTGAAAAAGTGACCTAAGTACTGAGAAATGGGTCCTAGCGATTGTAAAAAAAAAACAACAAAAAAACAAAACTGTAATATCTTCACGCATTATAGTTGCATTTAGTGTATTAGTAGGGTTGCCCTTGACTAAAGATTTTTCTAGTCAATTAGTAGTCATTCATTTAAGAGATTAGTTGACTAATCACAAGTGTATTAATAAGTAATAAATGATACAGGGCTTGACACTAACACCCGCCAACCCGCCAAATGCGGGTGGATTTCAGCAGTTGCATGTAACACAGTCACTTCTACTAGCCACTTTGACGGGTAAATTTTATATTTATTTATATACAGTATTTATACATTTATAAGAAAACATGAGTTGCGTCCCAAATGACACACTATGCACTTAAACACTATGTACTCAACAGTATAGTGAACTTTATAAGGTTATTTTGTCATTCAGCATCAGAGTCTGATAGCAATCCCCTCTGATACATAGTTAAAGCTACGACAGTTGAGTGCATGAAGTGTCAAACATTCCACACTTCATGTTTTGGATAATTAAGTGCATCATCCGGATATTTAAAGTGCACTTTTCAGTGTGAACACACTACTCACATTATTTATAATACAAGGTGTAGAATAGTGGGACACACTTATGTATTTATGCTAGCAAGCTTATTCATTTTGATGATTATATTTTGTTAATTCAAGTGTGGAGGTGACTGTACTTATTTCTTGGCTTTGTATTCGTGATGGTGTTGTTTTCTTTTTGTCCTCAAAGGGCTGGATCGGCCTGACTCATTATTACCTTTAAACATGAACCTTTCTGTAATTTCTCTTGGAAGGCCTTGAGGAATAATAACAGATTTGTGGTTCCAGTATAAAGCTGCGTATTTGTCCTGGGATATGGAGCCGTTTTACTGCCTGGCCTCAGGATCACCAAGACCTGGTTAAAGTAGTTCGGTATCACGGTGAAAACTTGTTTGCTTGACAACGTCAGTTTCATATTGGACGGATTCGCGTCTCCTTCACGGTTTGTATTTGGTTTTGTCGATTACTGTAGAGTTTTCCATGGTGGCTAGGTATAGGTTTGGTGTTTAGGTTAAAGGCTTTTGGCTGAACTTATTTTGGTGTAGTATGCAAATGTAAACAGCCTGTGGTTTCCATTATGGTATTTTAGGAAAGGTCACGGAGTAATGGAAATGTTTGGCTTTTGGCCGCAGGGTGTGTGTGTGTATGGCCGACTGTTTCGTGATGAGAGATGAAGGTATTGAATAACAGAACTCAGGAGTCTGGCTGGTAATTAATATGGTTTTTAAGCCGACACATCCAGTGTGTCAGCTTGCCAAGAGCCATCTTCAGAAGGGGCATGTACCCATAGAGAGGGGTCAAATATGCCACAGATACCAGCATATATTACCTCAAGCAACAATAATGTGTAATATAAGATCCTGTGGTTATGACACAGCAACAAAACAAATGCCAGAAAACCCAAGAGAAGCAGTGCGCTTTTCATTTATCAAAACATCTTTAATGTTTTATTCATACAGAATTACAATTACAAGGATGTTTAGCGAGCGTTACTTGGCAAAAAATCTACCGTTGAGCAAATGATCCTCCAAATGCAGCTTAAAGAAAATTTTATGGACCATTTTATTGTTACATTATATCTGAGTTTATTTTATTTTTCTGGCCAAGTTTTTTCATTATCATTTTTTATTTTCATCTGGTTGAAGTACTTCATTCAATTATTCATTCATTTAAAATTATATTTATTATATTATAATTCACCAAAAATTACTATGGTTAAAGTTAGTGCCTTTCTATATTTTTCTTTTATTCTTGTCTCCTTTTTAACATATTTTTTTTCTGAAACCATATAACAATACATATAACTTATGCAATATAGAGTAATTTATCGTTATGGCTAGTTCATGTCACTGACTATAACAATGGTACATATGTCCATCATTATCAGAGCTTATCTGTGTCAGATGTGGTATTGCTGGCTCTTATTACTAGGCAGACTGGTATTAGCACCAGTAACTTAAACTAGGTTATATATTCTCACTAGTGTGACAGAGCTATTCCCATCCCACTAACTCTGAAGATGCACTGTCTGTATGCGAACATGAGTCGGCTGGCAATAGTCTGTCTGCATAATAATATTTGTGACTTTTGATTTCTTTTGATGCCTTCAGTAACTTGGTTGTTATTTAAAGAGTTTTAAGGCCGTATATAGGTACACTGTAAACCCTAATGCTCAAAATAATTAATTGGTTTGAGTAGGACAAACTTAAATGAAACAAATTAGTTCAGTCAAATGAACTTTAATGAGTATTTAGCACTTTCAGTTCACAGAACTGACATAATTTAAGTAAACTGAACTGTTTCATTGTTTTGAGTTTTATGAAGTAATTTCTTTTAATTTAGACAAACCTAAGTTTAACTGAAACTGGGCTAGGATTCTATTTCCCAGAATGCTTTGCCCATGACACTCGAAAGGGAGAGTAAATGCTAAAATTAAGTGTTGCATAATGTTTTTTGGGCAAGATTAATATTTAGTGGGAGATTTAGTAGTGATTAATGTTTTGTTATTAGAAGAATTTCTGTTAATATGGGTTTTTGGAGAGTTACCATCATGGTGACAGGTGGTGCATGTGGCTTGGTTTGAGAGCATGTTAAATATTTATATAGCTGCACTTATTCAGGAAGTGCTATACCATTCTATTGTTAACATGTTAGCAAATGAGCAAGTTAGCATTTTTTGAAATAGCTTGTTATAGCTAGCTAAATTTCCACTAATAAAAATGTTTACATTGAGATTAGATGATAATTTTAAGTTAAATGTATGAATTAGTTTGCGCAAATATTTCAAATTAATAACAATTATAAAACGGTTAGTTCCTGTCCTTGATTCTGAGTGGTCAATAGCTGTATTTTATTCACGATAAAACACGACTATGACCGCTTCACCCAACAGTTCTGTGTATCACTACACAACACCCTTAGCAACCACTCTTAGCAATGTAAACTTTATGTTCTCAATTGATATTGTTCATTGAAGCTTACTGTATTATGTAGAAGAGTGTTGTGAGAAAGAGATCGAGTGAGCGAGTTTATTACCTGCATTCAGATTTAGCATTTTCCTTCAGGTCAGTCCTATGAATAATAACAAAATCTGTTTAAAAGTCTGACGTATTATCTTGTCCTTTTAACAGTTAAGGGGTTTTCCCATGACTGACAGCGTTAGTCAAAGCATTTGTCAGTTGCGTCTTGTTCCGTGTTCACAACAATTCAAAACAGTTCAAAACAGCCTTTTCAATGTAAAAGTCTTCGCTTCTGACTGACACACTCATAAAGACAGTCTTTGCCGCTATCTAATGGCGTAATAATGTAACTTCTAAATAAAGTTTACTTCATGAAAGTTGCGTTGATACATATTTCTGGCTTTAATATTTGTATTGTGTGGTAACCGTTTCATAAAAGCAATAAGGTACTCGAGGCTAGTGCTGTATCAAGAATAAGTCACGGCTGAAGGGTTTGCAGGCACTCCGCTTCGCGTCGTACTTAACAACCGTTAAGTTCAGCCGTGACTTATTCACGATACAGCACAGCCTCTCGTACCTTATTGCTTACTTAAAATGTATGAGTATAAAATAAAAATCTGCCAATTCTGCTTGCTTAAACTGTAATTCTTAACTTAAAAATTTTGATGTAACCGATTACCTTAATTTTTTTGAGTTTTGCCAACTTATTCGAGTTTACAGTGTACATATTTTGACCATTCATATCAGTGCAGCTCCTTGATCTTTTTCCCAGATTGCTTTGATCTGTGAAGTTTCTGGTCCACAGCTGGTTGGCTGCTGTGTTTTAAGATGTTTGTAAGTTGTACATTATCTTGCCTGTAGCTATTACTGCATTTCTAACTTTAGAATGGTGGTCTCCACTTCACTTGATATTTGTATATTTCTATTCACTGCTGTGGTTCTTAGTATGACTTAGTATGGCATTAGTGTTACTTAGTGGTTTTTTAAAAACAATCATTCTAGATTATTATTAGTAGTATAGTAGTAGTAGTTTTCAAGACTTCAAGTATAGTCAAAATTACACCAAAATGAAGAATCACCCTATTCTGATCCACCATAGGCTGTTTTCCTTTCTCTTTCTCGAAAGGTTAAGAGCAGTTTTGAATGTTGACGTCTGGCTAAACCCCAGTAAAAAAAAAAAAAAAAGCGTCTCATGGGGAGGAAGGTGGAGGCTCTCTGTACTTCATCCGCACTCAGATTGGGTTTCAGTGGCCGGACTCAAGATTTCTCCTCAGGAAACTGGGTCTGATGGACAAAAGTGTAGCCTATCTCCAGGGATCTGTGTTCCAAAAAGGTTTATATTGTGTTTTCAGCTCCCGCAGGACTGCAGATGTTGGTGGCAGGGCCCAGGCGTGACGGATGAAAACACGCATACGTGCAGGATGTGAGGAGAATGGTCAATGTCAGGGAAACGTTCTGTCCGAGCGCTTGTGGTTCAGGAGACAGGCACCATTGTGCTGGAGCTCATTTTGGGCTCCCTTAAATGACTGAAACGTATCCGACTGAGCAATCCAGATGCTGCAGGAGTAATGTTCTGGAATAGACTTTAACCTGTAGTGTTTATTTAACATGCTTCTGGTAGGAATGCAGACTAAGTGAGCAGCGTTACATCAACATTTAATATCAATGACTTCTTCTTGAAGGTTAATGGTCTGTAACATTTAATCATTAAAGAAATAGTTCAGCCAAAAATGACAATTCTGTCTTCATTTAGTGACCCTCATGTTGTTAGAAACCTGTATGGTGTTATTTTTCCAGAATTATTTTCGGCTCCTAATAAGATTACTTTACTTTACTTTACTTATTTTACTTTACTTTACTGTACTGTACTTTACTGAAAGTAGTGGCTCCTTATAAAACATCAGAGATTTTATTTATTTTATTTATTTTATTTTATTTCATTCTACTGAAAGTGGCTCTTAATAAGATTTCAAAGATTTATTTTTTTATTTTTATTTTGTTTTATTTTATATTTTATTTTATTCTATTCTACTGCAAGTGGCTTTTAAGAAGATTTCAAAGCTTTGTTTTATTTTATTTCATTCTACTTCATTCTATGGAAAGTGGCACTTAATAAGATTTTAAAGATTTATTTTATTTTATTTTATTTTATTTTTTTATTTTATTTTATTTCATTCTACTGAAAGTGGCTCTTAATAAGATTTTAAAGATTATTTTATTTTATTTTTTTATTATTTTATTTTATTTTATTTTATTTTATTTTACTGAAAGCGGCTCCTAATAAGATTTCTTTACTTTACTTTATTTTACTTTACTTTACTGTACTTTACTGAAAGTAGTGGCTTCTTATAAAACATCAGATATTTTATTTTATTTTATTTTATTTTATTTCATTCTACTGAAAGTGGCTCTTAATAAGATTTCAAAGATTTATTTTATTTCATTCTACTTCATTCTACTGAAAGTGGCTCTTAGTAAGATTTTAAAGATTTATTTTTTATTTTATTTTATTTTATTTTATTTTATTTTATTATTTATTTATTTATTTATTTATTTATTTATTTTACTGAAAGCGGTTCCTAAAAGATTTCTTTACTTTACTTTATTTTACTTATTTTACTTTACTTTACTGTACTGTACTTTACTGAAAGTAGTGGCTCCTTATAAAACATCAGATATTTTATTTTATTTTATTTCATTGTACTGGAAGTGGCTCTTAATAATATTCCAAAGATTTATTTTATTTTGTTTTATTTTATATTTTATTTTATTCTACTGAAAGTGGCTTTTAATAATATTTCAAAGCTTTATTTTATTTTATTATTTTATTGTATTTTATTTTATTTTATTCCACTGAAAGCGGCTCCTAATAAGATTTCTTTTCTTTTTCTTGTATTCTGTTTATTTGGAGCATAACAATTAGAGAAAAGATTTTTCTAAATATTTCATCATGGTGAAAAAACAGGTTTAGAATAACATGGATGAATTATACCCTTAAAATAATAACTATGATTTGCTAATCAACACAACACTTATTTAGCACTTATTTTAAGTCTATTTTTCTTTTCTTTTTTTTTTCTTTCTTTCTTTTACCTGCATTTAAACCCACAAACAGCTATAGGGCTCAACCCCAGAATGATGTATGTACATCTGTGTGTAAGTATCTGTCTTTTCCAGATGAGACATTCAAATGGAATCTCCATTCACTTCCACCAAAGCCTGACCTGTTCCCACACAGAGATCCATGGGCCACTGGTCAGATTGTCATCTCTGTATCTCACTGGATACGAGTTCAGGTGTCTGTGCTGAGGTTGGTCTTGTGAAACGCTCTCCTGCTGCTTTCCCCACAGAGTGCTAATGACCCGAGAGCTGTTAGAATAACGTTAGTCCTGCTTTACCCCTCTCAAACACACACTGACCTAATAGTTTTACCACTCCTGCCGCTGTGTTTAGTGCCACTGTTTTTGTTTTTTTTCTGATGGACAGAGTGACCAGTGTTCCCCTGTCTGTGCAAATCATCACCACAACACCTGCTTGAAAGCCAATCGCCTACACAGTTGTCCAAACTAGTAGTTTTTTCTTTCTTTTCTCTTGTTACTTGATGATGGCGTACTGCATTACAAGCAACTAAGAACAACTAGACTCTGTCAGTTTGATATTGAACAATGTCCTTAAGGGTTTGCAATCCCCACCATGCATTTCAGTAAAAAGCTCAGATGATTAGAATGGAAATGTTTTAGTTGTTGCATCACTAGCGGTGTAGACGGAGTGAAAGGTAGAAAGACAAACAGAGAGAGTGTGTAAAAACAGATCAGCTCACCCCTGCTGTTAACTACTGCCACCTGTGCAATATACCACCACTTTCTCAAGAGAGGAAGAGGAAGAGAGAGTCTTACCCCTCCCACTTTAAACACCTCACTGATCTAAAAACAATAACAGTTTCTTTTGGTATCCAGGGACTGATTTTCCATCTCCCATGGCTCATTTCACTAATTCTCCTCTCAGTTATGAGTGCTGCAGTTCCACTGAACTTTCCCCTAATTGTTCGTTTGAGACTTCTTTTGTTGTATTATGTTGTACATTTAAAGGGTTAGTTCACCCAAAAATGAAAATTCTGTCAAATTACTCACCATCATGTCGTTCCAAACTTTCCAAGTTACGACAGCTAGGAACAGTTGAGAACAACTTAGTAGTCTTCAAAAACAATTAAATTAAACATTTAAGCAGAATGTCAAACGTCTTTAAATCATAAAAAATACAAATTCAGTAACGCGTCTAAACTTTTGAGTGGTATTGTACATGCCTGTGGCACCTTTAAATATGTTATGTATGTGGGTACATGTTCATGGATGTATCAATGATCATAAAGTTTGAAGGAAGGCAAGGCTGTAATTATGAGAGACTAAACATGTATTTATGTGTTCTCAGAACTCATGATCTGTTTCCATATTATGAGATGTGGTGCATATTTTGCATTTGTGAGATCAGAAACAGGGAGATGTTCTGTTGAGAGACACATCCTTCTGTTCTGATGTTCTAATGGGACTAATTTACGTCAAATGTCAAATGTACATACAGGGTTGATAGTTCTTCATGAACTGATCACATCAGACTTGCACACCCCTGCCTTCCTTTCCCGCAAAGGCTTTCATTTTACTGCTGTCACAGCATCATATGTCCTCCTTCCTCTCATTTCCTTTTACTCATCACAGGACCTGACTTCCTCTTCCAGTCTGTCATCAAACTTTTTAACAATAAATTGTAATTTCCTTTGGTTTTGTAGTAGACCCTGTAAAATCACAAATACTGAGCAAATATATAATTACTGAATACATTCAGATGTCCACTCTGTGCTGACAGGAAGAACAAGAAAAGACTGCACAAGCCATCATGCTGTTCCGTAGATAAAAGGTCATCAACTGAAGCCTGATGGTCCGGTACAGGAAGTCCTCAGCAGGATACTACAGTAACCCTGGGTGATTCATGCTACTGTTGTCAAGGCAACATTTAGCCTTTTCCTGTGTTAGGATATCCTGTGACAGAGGTGGAGGGATGGGAGAGAACATATGACAGGTATTCTCTGCTGGGTCAGGATTTTTTTCTGTAAAGAGTACCTACTTTCAATTTCCCATCAATAGAAATTTTTGTTTAAAGGGGTCCTTGATTATGATTTCACTTTTTTAACTTTAGTTAGTGTGTAATGTTGCTGTTAGAGCATTACAACATCTGCAAAGTTACGATGCTCAAGGTTCATTGCAAAGGGAGATATTTCCTTTTACAGAAATCGACTTTTAAGGACTACAACAAACGGCTGGTAGGGACTACAACAAGCTTCTTCCCGGGTTGGTGACATCATAAACCCTAAAATTTGCTAGTCAGTGAGTTGAATCAACACCACAGAAACTACATAAATGTATCCACTAACCATTCAGAAACATCTAGATGCATTCTATAAGTTATAACTTCTTCCTGAGTCTCTCCATCAGTGTCTGACTCCTGTTTGAACAATGTAAGGCTGAACACTGTTACTGACAATCGTCATTTTGGCTGTGTGAGATTCTCCAGCTTTGTTGTTGTTGAGCAACTCAAGTGTGAGCTGTTAAAGCTCCGGCCTCTTCTGGAAAGGGGGCCGGATGCAGCAGCTCATTTGCATTTAAAGGTACACACACAAAAATGGCGTGTTTTTGCTCACACCCAAAAAGGGGCAAATTTGATAAGCTACAATAAATGATCTGTGGGGTATTTTGAGCTGAAACTTCACAGACACATTCTGGGGACATCAGAGACTTATATTACATCTTGTAAAAGGGGCATAATAGGTCCCCTTTAATTTAGATGAGTAGTTCACAAAAAAATGAAAATTCTGTCATTATTTACTCTCATGTTTGACCACTTGGGTGACTGGGACACATTTTGCCATTGAGATGACTTGGAAAAAGGGTCCCAATCAACCTGAATTCACCCCCATCCTACAAATATTCTCTTTTTGTGTTCCACAGAACCTGTTACCTACAGCTTTTTAACAACATGAGGGTTAGGAAACTAAATTTTCATTTTAGGGAATACAGGTATTGACATAAAAGTATCTCAGGAATACCTGCGTTCAGATCATGAATAATGGGTCTTTTCAATCGTGCTCATGGAACAGTTAAGTTCATCAGATACTATATAGCCTCAAGTACTCCTGGAAGTGCATTCACATCACAATGATGGTTCTTTATTAGGCCTATATGTACTATGTTATTGGACAGTGCAGCCCTGAAGCAGCTCTTATTTCCCATCATTGATTGCCCGACTTCCTGCAATAATAAACAGAGCAATTGCTCCGGATGGAATATAGGAGGATATCAGGGTTTTTTGTTCTCCTTTTCACATGCTGTTTTTGTGTAATCACATATGGACAGATAAAATATCTAGTGTTCTTATTCCTTGAAAAATTTAAAGGACAACAAAACCTTTAAATGATTAAAGGCACAGTTCACCTAAAAATATCTGTCATCTTTTACTCACCCTCATGTCATTACAAACCTACTTACCCTCTTCTGTGGAGCACAAAAAAGATATTTTGAAAAAATATTTATTATATTTCTTATATATAATAAATTTTTTTTTTTTTTTTGTGAACTTTCCCTTTAAGTTATCAGTCGAGTCATGATAATTGGCATTTTCACCAAGGTCTGCTGGCTCAGTGAATCATGGGGAAAAATGCCATTGCATGCAAAACTTAAGTAAAGTTGAAACTAAATTTAAATTCCCAGGCATGTTGCATGTCTCTCATAAAGGTTAAAAGTTAAGGTGGAGAAGGACACATTTATTTTAGACTGCAGATATGATCCATTAAAAAAGGAAATGCATTTCCTCACAGGCTGACAGCTCTTTAAAGAAATCCAAATCGAATGACCCCGGGTTACGCTGCTTGTGCATAGAAATGCCCTTCAATGTAGAATCAGGATGGCTTTTAGTTGAAGAAAGCTTTTCTTTTGCCTGTTTGCAAGTCAAGGTTAAAGGGTCTACCACAGGAATGATGGATGTTTTTGGGTAGAAAAAAAATTGCATATTCACGTTCATTCAGTGTTGCCGCACTAATTCATATTAATATTGCAAGGGTGGTAAAAAATTCCAAACATTATCAACCAGAAAAATAATTTCCTGCCCGTTTCGTCCTCGTTCATTAGGAGAGCCGCAGGAGAGGTCATGTCCTTGTGTGTGCAGCTTTAAATCGATACAGGAAATGACCCTGAGAGAATTCGGTGTGTGTGTTTGCATGTAGACCAAATGTGTATTTGATTAAACTATACATAAAACTCTTTCAATTTTACATTTATAAATGGCATCAAGCCAGATGTCCTTTTCTTATTTCCAGGAGTAATCTGTTTAATAAAGCTTTAATGATATTCCATAGACCAGCTCTGCAATTTTTGCAATAGACTGCTCCACCACTCCATAAAAATGGTGGGATAGATGATGATGTGTTTGTTTACTGTGGTTAAATATGGTTACTTCGGTATATTTTTCTCAGTAAACACTTTGAAGGAAATCGTTTCCCCCAGCTGCTGTAATGAAAAATGAACAAACTGTTAAATGATTTTTTTTGATGCATATAAAAATTTTATAAAGTTCAAATGAGCTTGCATTGATTAAAAGGATCAGGTCCAAGGCTTGGATATTAATCAGCAACTCAAACTTTTCCCACAAGCCTCTGAGGTGTCAGTAGCCATGCTAATGTAAATAGCTTGAAGTAAAAACTTTCAATCATTTTAAATAATAAAAAAAACCTAATATAATTGCGAAACCCATGTTTGTGTTTTGATATACTGAACTAAAAGTTTTCTTCATTTCCTCATGTTGTTCATAATGCATAAGAGATTTCATTCTTCTCTGAAACACAAAATGAGATGATTAACAGAATGTCTGGCTACTTTTGAGAGTTTTTGAGTATAAAGCTCTAAGTGCAAAAAAGTAGTCCATACTACGTGTGCTACCTTGCAATGGACTAGTGTACAAATGAAGAGTTCATTTGCAAAAACAGTTAACTCCATTTTTATTAATTCTCACAAATCATTTTTTTTTTTTTTTTTTTATTGTGCATTCCAAGTAATGTCAATCAAACTGCAGTTGGGTTGTTTTGATTAAGTAATAATAACTCCAAAAAATACAGGTAACTTACAAAATTAAAGTTCCTTGAAAGTATGTTTATATATATATATATATATATATATATATATTAAAAGTTTGTTTCTTAGCAAAAGCAGATAACTCCAACAGTCGTTTTTGGCAAAAGCAGATAACTCCACATTTTGTGTTTAAGAGTTAAACAAAACCAAGTAGCCTAATTGCTTTGTAATTGCATTTAAAACACACTCAAAGGCTGAATCCCAAATGGCACCCTAAACCCTCACGGTCTTCCTCTGAGTCCGCACTTTCGTGATGTAATGCCACTTTGACTGCCGGGTAAAGTCCTCTGCGTAGCTCGCGAATTTGCTGCCTCAGCTTAAGTGCGAATCGAGGGCGCATAGTGGCCACAAGCACCCTTCTGAAAACTAAAATGATGAAGAGTCTTGTGGACTAAAGCCCCGGGTATACTTCGGCCATCCGCGTTTCGTGCACCGTCCGCATAATGTAATTTTCTCCGATCATGCCCAGCGAATGTCCCGTTGATGACACAACTCAGTGATACCCTCCGATGTCTGGTCAGAGATCATATTATTATAGGGAGATAAGAGGGTCTGTATCTCTTACCATTGGAGAAAGCGTAACGGCTAACTTAATCACGTGGGGCACATCTCAGCCTATCGTGTCGCCGTTCAAAACTTCTCCCTGCTTACCGCCAGTTAGGATTAGCTGTTACGCATTTTTAGCTAAAGGTTGCAGGCTTGCCTTCCAGTGGCTTTGGTCTGGTATAGAAAAAAGTTGTACTGCGCATATGTCGAACTCAGTCATCCGCGGTTGAGTATACTTTGAAAAGGCAGGAACACACCAAGCCAACGGTCGGCCGACTAAGTTTTCTCAGTGTGTTCCGCACCGTCGGCTGTGCGAACACGACTGCACGCGAGACGCGTCCGGGCGCGGAAAGTTAAGTATACCCAGGGCGGACACGCGCACGCGCCAGCCATTGTAAGTCTACAGGACCGAAAGTGCATAGAAGTGTGCCATTTGGGATTCAGCCAAACACACGTGTGCACACAAACAAACATAAATGCAAAAGGACAACCAAGGGGTCAGCATTTAAGACGTGTATGGTGTACAAGGACTTGCAGGAGTCGAAATTATAAATCCTCGATCACTTTTAGTCAGCTTTGACGCAACTCTCCTCAGCTAACGCATCTTTTTGAAGGGAATAGAACCCTTGTCACCTGACCTGAATACTGCGCGCTGATTCGCTAAAACAGACTTATCGGTTTCTGTACACAAACAACAAGGGCGTTTGTAGGTTTCTGCTGTAAAATGTGAACTTGCGATGCCTTGAGAGTGGACAATACCGGCTTTTCTGACAAAACGTATTTAGGGTTCAGAACGTGCTATATGTGGAGAATAACTTACAGCATTTAGTTCATTTTTTTTTAAAAATGGCGTTTATCGGTTTTTGCAAATGAACTCTTCAAGTCTTCTGAAGCTTTGTGTGACAAACAATCCAGATTTTATGTAAAATCTTATTTTTGGTGAACTAAAATGATCTCTTAAGTACTAAGTGAGGGTAAGTGTTCCCAAATAAGATATTTAAATAAATCAAAATTATGATGACTGTCGATATTCGTTGCATTGGTTATACTGGAGCTCAGTGCATTTGTTATGGCTGACTGACAAGAAGAAGTGAGTGGTTATTTCATTTATTTACTTTTGTTCTTCATCCAATGGCAGTTTTTAAACAATATAAATTTTATTAAGAATGCATAAAGGTCATGTCATTTAAATATGCTCTCTCTTGTCCTGATCGTGCACAAGCAATAAAACACTTTTGTTTTCTATGTGATAGGAATGCTTAACTTGGATGCGCCTTCGCTCAGCTCTTGGAACTGAACGCTTTTCTTTGTAACATTCCAGATGATGGACCCTGCGATCTTTGGAATATATTTATTGCAAATCTTTAAGGAATCAATGAAAATGGATAAAACACACTCAAGTCAACCGGTCCCACTCTGTCTGACTTTCATGCTAATCACGGCACATTTCCTTATACCCCCTTCAGCATGCAGACTGGCCTTTCAGACAAGCTCTCACCTGCAGAGTCTGGCTAACATCACCGGAATTGCACTCTCCCATATGAAGCATCGTTATTGCAATGAGATGTATCACATTATACTGCTGGAACAAATGCACACATTTCTGCAGAGCTCAATTCGCACCTCCCCTTTACTCATGCACTAACACACTGAGGGTTTGATATTATTAATCCCAAGTTCAAGAGCATCTTGACGTCAGCGTGTACTCAGGTGGGGTTACACCATCATCAGCCCTTGAGACCTGCAGCCTTGTGCCAAATTTAGAGCTGTAACTAGGAGGGTCCCCTCATCTATTGTGTGTGTGTGATTGTGTGAAAGCAAGAATGGGTGTGGCATACACAACTACCATTAGACGCACGATTTCATGGGCTTTACTCTCAACCAGGTTCGTGTCTCGTTCTCACAGGATATTGGATGGTGTATCTTGGGTCTCAAGATTCCTCTGCCAACATCCACTGTGAGTTAAATCCCTTTGATTCCCCCAATTTATAATGATTTTACTGTTTGCTTCAGGTTTGAATTACGTGTAATTCTTTTAGTTTTATTTGTCTTTGTCAGAGTTTTATTTGTCTTTGTCAGAGATTTATTGTCCTGCTAACAAGACTGTGACGGCTGCAGGTGTTGAACACATAGAGAACATCAGAGATTTGGTGAATCCAGCTGTTATGAAGGTGGATGACGCAGGGATATCCAGACACAAGCCCTGCAGGCCGACCGAGAGTAGATGTGCGCTGAGACTTGCAATAATAGTAAGTTAATGCCCATGTGTAATATCATAGCTCTGGTTGGAGTAGCAATACATTAGTAATAGTATTTATACTAAATAGACACCAGTGAGCAAGACTGTTTATTATATTTTGAGAGAACTTGTGATTTAGTATCCTATAAAAAAAAGCTAAATTCTGGATTTTACTAAGAAAGTCACATAAATAGCAAAATATGTGAACATGGCACATATTTCTCATTCTAATTGAGCAGAAATTAAAGAAATCTTTGATCAGAGATGCTGGGAATTTTTTAAAACCCGATAGTGTAACACTTTCAAAAATGTTTGGTAACACTTTAGTTTAGGGTCCAATTCTCACTATTAACTAGTTGCATGCATATTACTAGGATATTGGCTGTTTATTAGCACTTATAAAGCACATATTAATGCCTTATTCTGCATGACCATATTCTACATCCCATAATCCTACCCAATACCTAAACTTAACTAACTTACTAGCTATTAAGAAGCAGTTTACTGAGGCAAAAGTTGTAGTTAATAGTTAGTTAATAGTGAGAATTGGACCCTAATCTAAAGTGTGACTAAATATTCAGTTTGTTAACATTAGTTAATGCATTTTTGAACTTTGAACAGCATTTGTTAATTTATAAAATACTACTGTTTATTATTAATTCAAATTTGCTTATGATACATTAACAAAGTTAATTTATACAACTTCAGATGTTAAAAGTGATTTTAACATTTTGTTAATCTATGAGAAAAATGTTAATTTATAAAAGTACTATTGTTCATTGTTAATTCATATTAGTTCATGATACATTAAAGTTTTATTTATTTGAAAACTTAAAGGGTTATTTCACCCAAAAATGAAAATAATGTAATTAATTACTCACCCTCATGTCGTTCTACACCCACAAGACCTTAGTTCATCTTCTGAACACAAATTAAGATATTGTTGATGAAATCCGATAGCTCAGTGAGGCCTCAATTGAGAGCAAAAACACTGCTTCGAATGCTTCAGAGCTTTACGAAACGAATCAGTGAATCGGAGCGCCAAGTCACGTGATTTCAGCAGTTTAGCCGTTTGATAGGAGATTCGAATCACTGATTCGAAACAAAAGATTCATAAAGCTCAGAAGCTTCACGAAACAGTGTTTTTAAAATCGGCCCATATAGATATTGTTGAAAAGTCGTTATTTATTTGTTTTTTTTGGTGCACAAAAAGTATCCTTGTCGCTTTATAATATTAATATTGAACCACTGAACTCACATGAACTGTTTCAAATATGTTTTTAGTACCTTTATGGACCTTGAGAGTTTGAATGGCTTTGCTCTCAATTGAGGCCTCACTGAGCCATCAGATTTCATCAACAATATCTTAATTTGTGTTCCGAAGATGAACGAAGGTCTTACGGGTGTAGAACGATATGAGGGGGAGTAATAAATTACATTATTTTCATTTATGTGTGAACTAACCCTTTAAGATGTTGAAAAAAGTATTAGTATATATTAGTATCTAATGTGTAAATTAACATTAGATTAATACTGCAGAATTATTTTTCATTGTTAGTTCATGATACCTAATGCATTAACTAATGTTAAGGAACTGAACCATATTGTAATGTGTTATGTGTATATCCAAATTAAAACTTTTTTTCCCCCATGTATTTTATTTAATAGTTTTGGCTGATGCAGTTTTAGTTTTTTATATATATATATTTATGTACTTTACCTCTTTAAGTGTGTGAAAAATTGAAGAAAGTGGAAAAAGAAAAAAAAATGAACTGCTCTCCATGCATATTTATGAGACCATCTTTCTTAGATGCTTCTTATTGTTCAAGATAATTGTGCTATTTATATCAAATCATGTGACTGGAATAGAGTGGGACTTTGTTCAGCCATCATGCATATTGAATCGTAATGTAAATGCCATGGTGATTATCTCATTGAGAGATGGTTTTGCTGACAGACAGTAGGACAGTTCTATGTGATCATCTTATTCCAGAGGGACTAGTTAAGGGTGAGCATGCTCGCTTGTGCCTGCTGGCTAAATTCTGGGCCATTAGGCAGAAATACATATCTACCAGCTGTTCAGATGTTTGAATGTGAGTGTCACTGCAAGGTTTTAATGTCTGCCATTCCCTTTGTGCATTTCTTTTTAATTAAGAGCGAAAGATGGTTGTTAGAAGCGCTGTGGAGATATGTCTGACCTTGCTTTCTGAGGGCTTAATGTTGACAAATGTCCCATTCGCCTCTTTCAACACAGACTGTCTATAAAGCACTGCTCTGGCAGATAACTATCAGGGGATTTGACTGTACCGGTTTTCAAAGACTTCACAAAGACTTTATATACTCATTGTTCTTACAGAAGTGAGGCTACACAATGATTACTTTACAGAATAGCAGAATTGTTTTTTTTTTTGCTAAGGTTCTGCATATAGTTTCTAGGGAGATGCTAGAGCATTGTGGGTGGTTGCTAAAGTTCTTAGAAAATGTTGTCAGTGGTTGCTGGGGTTGATAAGGTTCCTTGTATTTAGGGTGAAACTATAGCATTTTGGTTGGTTGCTAAGGTTCTGAGTGGTTTCTGGAAAGTTGCTAGAACACTGTGGGTGGTTGCTAGGCAGTTGCTAATGTGTTTGGAGTGATTTCTAGGGAGTTGCTAGAGCATTGATGGTAGTTGCTAAGGTTCTACATAGTTTCTAGGGAGTTAACATTTTGGGTGGTTGCTAGGGAGTTACCAAGGTTCTGGGCTATTGCTAGGAAGTTACTAGAAAGTTGTGAGAGTTTTGCTAAGGTTACTTAAGTGTTCTGAATGATTTCTAAGGATTTTTGTAGGTGGTTTTGTAGTCTCAAGGTTCTAAGAGGTTTCTAGGGAGTTGCTAGAGAATTGTAGACATTGCTAGGGTGTTGATAAGATGCTCTGAGTGGTTTCTAGGGAGTTATTGAAAAGGTTGAGTGTTTGATGGGCTGTTTCAAATGTGTTCTGTGGAATATGCATAGTTTCTAGGGTGCAACTAAAGCATCAGGGGTGGTTGCTAGGGGGTTGCTAAGGTTATGTGTGGTTTCTAGGGAGTTGGTGGAACATTGTGGGTGTTGTTAGGGTGTTGTTAGAATTGACAAGCATCGCTAACTAAATATTACTCAGATGAAACCTTTGCATATAGAACATTATTAGACATCTGTTGATTTATTGTGTAGCATCAAAGTACAAACATTAACAGTGTACATAATAAGTGTTAAACAGGCTTCAAATGGCCACATAATTCAGATTCTGTGCTTGTTTTTTCCATGTGTAGATTTATAATGCAACATTACACCTTTCATTAGCTGGAGCTGACCGCTAACATGTGGCTGTGAGTGTCTCGCATTGGATACAGCTCCAAATGACTTCTTGTAAAACTCGATCGCTTTCGAGGAAGGAGGCAATCAAACCATAGTTTTAAAAACATGTTACATGTTGTCTTGTGCTTGGTTTTTGGTGTGGCTGACTGATTTGGCAGTGTGGATTAAAAAAATGTCAGATTACCTTCTTGGTAGTTTGTCTCTGTGTACGGGGCAACAGTCTATTTGATGTTACGTCACATAAGTATGAACTCAGAGAGCTAAGGGTGGCATTTGGGATGGGTCCTGAGAATAAGCCATTCAATCAGAATGTGACTGGCAATTTCCAAATGCTTTTGCCATTTTGTGTGTGATATACACCAGACGTTCTGTTGACAGTCTGAGACCACTGTGACAATTGTATCAAAACATGGAGCAGGAGAAAGAGGGAGAATATGGCCATGTTGCATATTGTCTCTTCAAGTTGCTTCAGAATAATCTTATCTGTTAACATTGAATCAGATTAATAGTCTATAGGTATGACCGTGAAAAAAAAAAGCTCCAAAACTGTCTCAAAAAGCATATTGTATTTTTTTTCTTTTGCCACTAATATTTTTCCAGAATGTTACCTTAAATTTGGTCCCATGAAAGACATTCATAGCAGTGAATTACAGCGGAATTCAGGGAGCCATTTACAAATGTGGCCTTTGCAAGGTTTATTAGTATTATTCATGGATGTTGTACGCATGGAGTCACTTAAACTATTCCATGTAATTGCTTCCACTTTTCTTAAATGGCATATGGGTAGTTGCACACATGGGTAATTGATTCATGACAGGAAAAGACCTCTGGATTGTTGTAGAAAGTATGCTGCCTGTCTCCCTTTGCTGAGACTTCAGCATTGTGTTACTGAACAGTAAGCTAATGACCACAGTGGTTTCTGTCAGGATGGAGGATTGCTTTGAAATGGTTGCTGACATCCATGTGGATGAAATTCAGTTCCTAATGAGCCTTTGCTTAAGCTACATCATTGTCTCACATGAAAAAATGAAATTAGTCTCTTGCAATCACTTATAAATGGTTTTTAGACTTAAATGTACGTTTATTACAGTTCTTGTAGGGCAGAACTGTATTGGCATTCCTCAAATAGGTTAGGATTTGTTTTAAACTCTAAATGTTAAATTCTGCAATTAATTAAGTTTAAATGCGTAATGTGCTCCACCGAAGCTTGTTTTGAAAGACAGCATTTTTATTTGTGCTATTTTTTTTTTTTTCCCATTTTAAAGCTGCAGTCCATAAGTTTTGCCTCTTTGTCGCCATCTCTGTTTGACACCTGCAATTGCAGTTATTTGCGGAATCATCATCTTTACGTGGGTTGTGCATCGGCACAGCTCCTCGGCGTGGATGAATCTAATGTTTGCTGTCAGTCACCGCACCGGTGGATACTGTAGTTTGGAATCACAGATTGTAGTCTTGGAAGTATGACCAAAATAAGAATTTTCACCAGAAAATGTCATCTGAACAAGTAACAAATCTGCCACTTTTGTTCTGACCAATTGAGGAAAAAAAAGCATTACAATAACACGTGTGTTTCCTTTGCGCACGTGTGCCATTAAAAGCACAAGCTTTGCTATTGTAGAGCTTTTAGGTCTAGCTGTATCTATAAGGTCATATATATATATATATATATATAAGTCTGGAGCTGCACAGCCGAATCATCAGAAGTTCTGCAGGTATTGTGAAGCAAGCAAGGACAATAGCGAAAATGGCAGATGGATCGATAATAGCTGTTCATGATCCATGATATCATGATATATTTAGTGATATTTGTAAATTGTCTTTCTAAATGTTTCGTTATAGCATGTTACTAATGTACTGTTAAATGTGGTTAAAGTTACCATTGTTTCTTACTGTATTCACGGAGACCAGAGCCATGTCGTTATTTTCATTTTTAAACGCTTGCAGTCTGTATAATTCATAAACACATCTTCATTCTTTATAAATCTCTCTAACAGTGTGTAACGTTAGCTTTAGCCCTGTTAGCCGCAACATACTATCAAACTCATTCAGAATCAAATGTAAACATCCGCAAAATAAATACCATATTTACATGATCTGATATGCTGCATCACGAACACTTTGTAAAGATCCATTTTGAGGGTTATATTAGCTGTGTGAACTTTGTTTATGCAATGTATTATAGAGTTGCGAGCGGATCACAAGCATTTAAAGGGGAGACGCACTGAATCGGCGCATTTTTAATTACGCCCCAAAATAGGCAGTTAAAACATTGTATAATAAAAAAATCTATGGGGTATTTTGAGCTGAAACTTCACAGACACAGATTCTGGGGACACCTTAGACTTATATTACACCTTGTGAAATAGGGTTCTAGGGCACCTTTAAACTTCTTTCATTGTGAACATTTCTATTTCTATAGATTTCTGTGACAGTTTTGTGAGAGTTTTTCCCAAGCATAATAAAAGTATTTCCTTTGCACACGTGTGCCATTAAAAGCACAAGCTTTGCCATTGTAGAGCTTTTAGGTCTAGCTGTATCTATAAGGTCATCTTAAGAGAATGCTCAGGTTTCCATTCTTCCACATTTCCAGTCTGCCTGAACAAATGACTTCCTTTAAAACACTGCCTACCTGCTCGCCCCACGGCTCCTAAACAATCTACCAAACACAGCCGTACTGCTGGAATGCTTCTGGTGGGCATATATATCCTACATGTGGAATCCTAATGATTTGAACCATGAAGCACATCAAGCATCATGATTTTGTTTAAGGTCTTGTGATGGGATTAGCTTTTAGCATTTTAATAAGGGTAACACTTAAAATACCACTCCTAAAAGCTTTTAAATTACTATGAGATGACCTAGAAAGATTTCAATAATGGATATAAAGGTTAAGCTGAAATTAAAGGGGTCTCACAGCAGTCTTCTTTAGGCTTAATTGGATAATGCATTTTCATATGTTTTGACAATGTATTTTTACTGAAGTGCCATGTGTAGCATAACTAGAAACATGGCAGTGACTTTTTCACAAGCAGGCATTCTAGAATGTCTTTCCTGTTGATAGATGTTATCTACAGAAAATGTTAAAAATTACTTGCATTTTAGATTGCAAATGAATGTACATTAAAATAGTTTGAAATGTAATGAATTTTGTGATGCATATCAAATATTTATGAAAACATATGCACAATATATCAGTACCATATTGTTATAAGCAGATATGTTTTTTTTAGACTTTTTAGATGTTTTTTAGACACTAAGTGCAAATAGCAATAGATGCTATTTACACTAAGTGAAAATAGCGTATTTTCTTAGCGATAGATGCTATTTACATTAAATGATATTAGCAATTTATTTTATTTAAACTAAGTGACAATAGCAGCATTTTCTTAGCGATATGCTTTTTACACTAGGTGAGAATAGCAATAGATTCTATTTACGCCATGTAAAAGTATCAGTTCTTTGCAATAAAGTAAATGGTAATTAAATGCTATCTGTACTTTATATTGGCAGATACTATTTGCACCTCAGTATTTTTGTACTTTAACAGGATGCAATAATATCATAAAATTATTATTATATTTATTAAAAGTATTAAATTGATGCTGCCATATTGGGAGAATAAAAACCCTCCCTACACCTTCCTCTAACCCTACCCAATAAACACGTTTAATATTATTAAACACTTGTTCGCAGTTTATTTCCACTTATAGAACATTATTTAATTTTTATTAAAAATAAATGCAAGCATTTCAAAAGGCAGATTCGAACCCGCATCGATCGTTTTAAAAGCCAGATCTGCGAGCCTTACTCATTACTGCTGCTCCACTGAAGACGTTAAATTCCATGCGTCTTTTTGTAAAACTTGAGTGGCCCAACCAGACATTGGTGGGCGGAGCTAGTGTAAATAGCATTTGCCAACAAAGGACGCTATTTTCGACTTAGTGTAAATAGACACTCCGTTTTTTAATTGATCTCTATCAGTTGATATATAGGATATTTAATTGTTTTGCTCATTTCTCCAATTTTTATATTTAATTATAAAATACTTTTGCCATCATTTAACACTCACTTAAAGTTCTCAGAACTTTCATAACTAATCTAATGAGTTAATAACACTGTTAAATGTAATAATTAGCCCATTTAAATATCCTTTTTTTCATATATTTTAGTAATGCTGAAATTGTTGCATTGTGTTTAAAATGATTTTATTTTTATTTTTTGATCATCAATTTATTTAATCAAAATAATATATAATAGTATATAATATCGATAATTTATCATATAATGTTAATATCAGTCTATCCCTATACTGAATCTATATATGATTGTATATGAACTGCTAATGTGTATATTGACAGTTAAGTGTATTTGGAGCAAATGTTATAAACTTGGTGTTATTTTCATCAATTTTATTGTATGAAATTGTGTTCTCCATGTACACCGTTCAAAAGTTTGTAGTCATTAGATTATTATTTTTATCTTTTATTCAGCAAGGATTAAATTGATCAAAAGTGACAGTAAAGACATGTTTAAAGTTACAAAAGATTTCTATTTCAAATAAATGCTGTTATTTTGAACTTTCTATTCATCAAAGAATCCTCAAAAAAAAAAAACTCTTTCACAGTTTCCTTAAAAATATGAAGCTGAAAATTTAGCTTTGCCATCACATGAATAAATTATATTTTAAAATATATTCACATATAACACAGTTATTTTAAATTGTAATAAAATTTTGCAATATTACTGTTTTTTTTTTTTGTTTTTTTTTCTGTATTTTTGATCATATAAATGCAGTCTTGGTCAGCATAAATACCTTTTTCAAAAACATTACCAAATCTTACCAACCTCAAACTTTTGAATAGTAGTGTAGATTGTTGTAAAATATAACGTGCATAAACACACAGAATACCCCCAAACTCATTCCTTTAGTCATGTGTCTCTCTATCTCTCTATCTCTTTCTCCCCTCGTTTTTCATTCATTCTCCCCCTCTGTGTCTTGAGTGATATAGCACATGCATTGCACGGTTCTCTTGCTGCTATATCACCCTGCAGGTAGCCCCTGTTCCAACCCTGCTTTGTTTGCAAACTGTGTGTGAGTATCAGATTGCTCTTTGACAGGATGCAATGAGCGTGGAGAGGCCGACTGGTTCCGGTGATGTGCGGCCCACCTTAGTGGGTCCTCGCGTCTGGACAGAGAGGGTCAGTTGGGGGTGAATGCTTTCCAAAGCCTGTGTCAAAGCTGTGTTCTTGCTCTGTGTGTCTGCCATCACCCAGAATGACCTCTGGTCTTCTCCTTTTGGTCTCTGCACCTGATCCGGAGATGTTAGTTGAGCTACCACAAAACAGCTTGTCAGCATTTCTTCCTCTAGCTATGGCGGAATCGATCACTTTTGCATCTGCTTAGCTCTTTCAGAACAAACTGAGGGAGGGACATGCGTCCTCCCTTTGCCCATAAAAAAATAAATAATTTTATCTCACTTAAATCACTCATAAAACTGTATGTGAATAAATGATGATTGCATTTCATAACAGAATATCAAACCAGTGACTTTTTTTTTTTTTTTAAAGACATAAGCATAATTTCAAGCTTTTTCACAATAATATATAGTTTTTAGGTTTGAAAAAAGAAAACCATCAATATACTGTTCAAACTGAAGACTTTTAAAAAATATATTTATATATATTTGGGCACTTTCTGGTTGTCAGACATTGTTAAAAATAAAGGTTCCAAAATGGGGTTTTCGTAGTGATGCCATAGAAGAACCATTTTTGGTTCCCCAAAGAACCTTTCAGTGTACAGCTCTTAAAGGATTAGTTCACTTTAAAATGAAAATTACCCCAAGCCCTCAAGCCATCCTAGGTGTATATGACTTTATTCTTTCTGATGATGCATCCGAGCTTTATAATTGCAGTGAGCGGGATCGACGGGTATGAGCTGAAGAAAGTGCTTCAATCCACATCCATCCATCATAAACATACTCCACACGGCTCCGGGGGGTTAATAAAGGCCTTCTGAAGCAAAGTGATGGGTTTGTGTAAGAAAAATATCCATATTTAACAAGTTATGAAGTAAAATATCTAGCTTCCACCAGACCGACTTCCATATGCAACTTTCGAAAAAAAGCGGAACTGGCATCGTGTCAGCTTTTTCTGTAAGTTGAAGGCGTAGGACGTACCGTAAGCTTTTTGAACTGCAAGAGTTTTACTGCCATTATAAAGCTCGGATGCGTCAGGATATTTATTAATATAACTCCGATTGTGTTCATCAGAAAGAAGAAAGTCATATACACCTAGGATGGCTTGAGGGTGAGTAAAGCTTGGGGTAATTTTCATTTGAAAGTGAACTAATCTTTTAAAAGAACCATTTTTTTTTTTCTTATTGTGAAGAACATTTTAAAATTCTAAAAAACCTTTTTCCACTATAAAGAACCTTTTGCGCAATGGAAAGTTTTTATGGATGTTCTTCTGTAGTTGCCAAAAAAAAAGACTTTTTATTTTTAAGAGAAAATATGATGAACTACTACTTTATGAACTTGAGGGGAAGTGACTTCATACATCCACCCAGTAATAAACTATAAAAATAATTGGCTAAAGTGTTTATTAAAACTGTGCAGTGTCTAGTGCAATGAAATCAGACATTTTAAATGTGGCTTAAATATCCCAAAAACTTTTTGGGGCCACCATATGCAGCACCTTTTGAAATTCAAAACATGATTAACTGGATTCACTTAATTGTAAATTCAGATAAGATGTGGGGTTATCAGCACAGTACAATTCTCGTAATAGAGTTCTCATTTTGTAGGAAGTGGTTACAGACATGTTCAAAATTTAAAGTTAGCTCAAGGTTTTTCAAAAACAAGAGGAAAGATATCTTAATTAAGCAAACCATGAGTTCATTATGAACACTTCATTGCCTAAATGCAGAGTATGTTGGGCAGAGAAATTAAGATAACAGAGATGAATAGCCAATTAAGATAACGTTAATGAATGTAAAATTGAATTTAGATAAGAACAATTGAATCATCAAACACCTTCGTTAGAGTGCTACTGTCATCAAGAACTATTGTATCTTTTCTGTTCGGGTCTGCCACAGCCTCTCTCTCTCTCCCTCTGTGCTTATTTTATACTGAAGAAATTATTTTATTCCAAAATATTTCTAGACTTCCCACTTCATTGCATTGCAACACAAAACTATGTGGTTTTCAGGCATTGCAATGTGACAGTCTCAAGTCTATGATGTTTTGGTCTTCATCGATCTAATTCGATGCACTTTTTCTTTCCTTCCATCATTTTTCAGGTGAAAATTATCTAATTGTGTGGAAAAGTAGCATTAGACCTCAGAAGAGAATGCAGTTTGAGGTATCATAATAGTGCAGGACAAGTTGCTTGCAAAAGTTTAATACTTGGGGTTAGCAGTTTTTCAAAGTGTGATCAATAATAATAAAAATATAGGTTCCAGGGTCCTATCTGGTGTTTTGGACTATAGTTGCACTATAAGTCTCATCGCGTGAGCAGCGTTCCTACGGCTCTTCTTGTAACCAGCTTCAGTTTGAGACCTTGGGACAATAGAACAAGCGGCATGACCCACTTAATGTGAGCTAAAGACACTGTTCTTGACAAAGTTCATGAGACTGGAGCAAGATGGAGCGCACAGTCTGGGGGACAGCAGATACACAATCTTTCTGATGCATTATGCAACAGTATGTCAGACTTCATACTGCCAGTGACCATTTCTAAAGCTTTCATGCTTGTTTGTTTAATTGCTCTGAAAAATAGAAAAATTGGCAATCAGGTCAAAAGTGGTACTTTAAAAGATTAAAGCATGTGATCGCAATGTCATGCAAATGAGTCTACTTCAAACAAAAATGCTATTTTTGGTAACTGACTCTATCGTTATGCAACCTAATGAACAGCTTTCATGGTCTAACACTTCTCTCGTTCTGTCTTTGTACTTATTTATTTATTGCCAAAAACTCCTCACTCTAGATAGATACATCAAACGACCATGAGAACAATTTGCCCCTCTATCTGCCTCATTTCATTATTGAGTTGGGTGCATTCAGAGTTTCAAGGGGTCAAGGGTGCTTTTGTTTTTGGGGGTGCAGGGATTTGTATGGCTTACCCTCTCTCAGAGACACTTAGAGAGCTCCTTCACTGCGCAAACACTCACACATTTTGGCTTAGAGCAGTGGTTCTCAGCGGTTTTGCTTTAGGACTCAGATTTTATATTGGACATCAAGTGACAACACAACATGGTGCCAAAATAGTTTATCGCACTAAAGTGAATGTAAATGTTTTCAATGTTTTCAGCACAGTGTCTATGCAGTGTCAAGTTCCCTTCTGTTCTTTCCCAATTAGCATTTGCCATATTACCAAGTGACATGAATTTGTGCCAAAATGACATCCAAAATTGTCATAAAGTCCATCCATCCATCTATCCATTTATCCATCCATCCATCCATCCATTCATCCATCCGTCCATCAATCAAAAGGAGATTTGAGTTTTCTCAACTTGTTGTAAATTGAACTTGTTATACAACAACAAGTTGAGAAAACTCAAAAATCTACTGCAGCTGGTTGCCTTAAACTTTTAAGTTTTCTCAACTTTATTTTTTTTTACAGTCATCCATCCATCCATCTTTAACTTCTGAGTAATACATTTAGGATCTTTTTAATCATTGTATTTATTATTATTATCCATCTCATTTGCTCTTCTTTTTGTCTTGCTTTTTTATTTTTTGTTATGCTTTTTGCTTTTAATAAAATGTTTTTACATTCAGGATTATGGATCACTATGTATATTATACATTACTATTATTTCATTTATGAGCATTTAGCTTCATATTTTCCCTGTTATCTGAAACCCAATTTTGGGTTACAACCCACCAGCTGAGAATCACTTGTGTAGGGGCTGACTGATCTTGCAACCAGCAATCGTATGATATCCCAGCACATTTCCTGTAAAGAGGGTGTGGGAATGCGGGAGACACGCAGAATGTGATATGTGCATGTGCGTTTGTGCGTATTTGGGGGGAGAGAGGAGGGTGTCGTTTGTAATTGTGGTAAACAGGTTACTGAACCAAGGGGCCCCTTCTTTGAATGGTAAATCAGCTTGGCTGTCACGCGATTACAACACAACCTTATGTAGAGTAGATGGGCAAAGAAGATCGAAGCTTCCGCTTTCTTTCTCTTTGCATTTCTTTATCCTTATCTTTCCCTTTCTCCTCACGAATGAGGCCTTTCTCAGGCTGGCACTGGGACACTTGGCTTGCCATAGACTACTAATGTGCTGTGAGTTTTAAAGGGATGGCTCAATATGTTCATGGTCCTGATGACTGGAAGTTGTGGAAACCATCTCTCAACATATTACACACATCAGTTGATCTGCCAGGGGAAAGTGTTTCTGCTTATCAGGGCTGTAATCGGATATCGGAGCTTTGTATGTGTGTGTGTTTATACTTTTTCTCCTCAGGGTAACAGGGTCTTTTGCAGTCAGGTATGGATCAGAATGTATTGAGCGATGATTCCTCTTTTATTCTATGCATGTTATTGTTTCCTTCCATGCCAAATTCCAAAGCTTATACCTGTGTGTTACAGCGGTTGAGGGTTTGCTGGTAAAAATAACACTGTGCAAGTGGGTTCAGGGATCGGGGCTTACAGGGGTTAAGTGGCTTGGCAGATACGGTTTCCATGAACGCAAGCTCAAGATTACCTGGAAATGCTCAAATTCCACTTAGATTTTTAGCAGGAGCATACTAAGTAGCTGCATTTTGAAACCAATTCAAGTTAAAGTTACATTTAAAGGGATGGCTCACTCAAAAAATGAATTTACTCACCCTCATATCATTCCAAAACTGTATGACTTTCAGTGGAACAAAAAATTAATTATTTTGAAAAATGTTTGAAATTTAATTATTATCTGGGAATCTTTCACTTTTCTTTGTTTTTTACTTTTTTTCTGGTTCACATTTCATATTTTATAAAAGCAGGCAAGGACAGTAATGTATTATGGATGTCTTTATGCACTGTATTTATTATTATTATTATTTTGTCTTCTTTTTGCTTTTTTTAGTTTTTGTTGTTGTTTTTTCTCAGCAAAAAAGTAACGTCCCTTTTTCAGGATACTGTCAAATCCAAAGAAGCTTTACAAATCTTTATTGGAAAAGTGTTTAAAGGGTACATAACACACACAGTTTCTGCCAAGCTCATGTTAATCTTGAGTACCTATAGAGTAGTATAGCATCCTTCATATCTCCGAAGAGCCTTTAGTTTTATCATATTTATAAAAGACAGATACGTTGTACCGAGTCTTTCCGAAAACAGCCGAGCTGCCGGAGGCGTGCCGTGGGCGAAGCTAAAGAGTGACGAGCACGCGCAGCTTTTGTGTGGCGATCGGCTGCAAGCTATCGATGGTCAGCTAAACAAATGTATTTAAACACACACAATACACCATCGCATTGTCCCTGGATAACTTTTGAATCACTATAATGAATATAGCATATAGTGAATGATGAATAATGAATTTATGAATTCACTATGTTCTTGTTGATTACTTTATATGCACTTAGGCGCCTGTTGCCAACAAAACAGACATTTGATGCAGTTTTACTCACCACCTGCAGTTCCGACTCATGACCGGGATCATTATCACTGTGACCGCTACATCTTTCAGTTTCAAATGATCTGTAAATCCAGCTTTGAACTGGGCCTTGTTTATAAAACCATAAGTGCCGATCCTGAGGGTTCGAGCAGCCACAGAAAAACACAAGATATCCTCCATTCATTTTAACCCCAAAAAATTGATTGCAACTTTCAAACATGACTTTATCCTTATTTTGATTTACGGTGGTTTCTATGGTTATTTTAATGACAAATATCGAGAGCGCATTAATATAATGCGTGAGTACGAATCTCTCAGCTCCACTTAACGCTGGGTTCTTTGGGAAGCAAGGTTATCTTTCTCTCACAACCAAAAACACACTTCTTTGGTGACATTTTTGATTTCATAGTCTAGTGACAAATCTTTCTCGAGCAAGTCCTGTGCAGTGCTGCCGTTGACTTCGGTAAAGCCGAACGAAGCGCGTTGATGCTCTTGCTCTCTCGCTCTGGTCGATGTGTGTGTGTGTGCGCGCTCTTCCGGGAGAAGTGCCCATACAAGGAATTCCGACCTTTATTACATAATGCTCGAAAAAAACTGTCGGAAATCTGTGAGAGTATTTTTGGCACAGAAATACTCCGTCATACGTTCAACTCGTTTTTTGAAAGTTTGGCCATGTTTAGCATGAGAATCCAACTCTTTAACAGTGTAAATAAGTCAGAATGCATGAAATGGCATTAGGCCAAACATTGTTTTTCATGCTTTTCAATGAACCATAAACCATTTTTGCACATGCACCTGTGGAACAGTCCTTAAGACACTAACAGTTTACAGGCAAAAGAAAATTGTCACAGTTCCAATAACGTGTGCGAGAATTTGCCAGTGCTTTGGTGGATGAGTGAAGCAACATTTTACAGCAAGAGCTAGCAAATCTTTCTCAGTCCATGAAGATGAGATGCACTGTAGCACTTAAAGCAGCTGGTGGCCACACCACTTACTGACTGCTGTTTACTGACTGCTACTGCTAAATTTTATGTTTTGAATGTGCTACACAAATAACTTTTATTTTTATATTTTTATTATTCATTTGCACTTTTGCACTTCTGCATGCATAAACAAACTTGGCACATGAAGACGTGATGTGCCAGAGATGCCAAACAACGTAGGTTCCCTTTCGAGGGAACTCAATGCTGCATCACTTGCTGATGCATGTGTAAATTCACAGCAGTCTTATTAGCTGATGACAGTCCGATGACGTCACATAGAGCCCCTGAGCATACAAAAGGGTCTCTGCATTACATGTCATCAGATTTGGGACGCATTCCCATAGCGCCAGCCAACTGACGCAGTGAACCAGGGTTATATACGTAACCCTACGATGTTTTGTATATCTCATATTCAGATATCTCATGACTACTTCTAAGATGGCAAAAATGTAAATTATTATATGACTTTGTTGGCTTTTTTATTGTTTTCCTTGTTACAATCAATAGAGAAGCTTGTTAATGGGCTAGACTTTATAGTTAGGGTAGGTTTGAATTGTAAGTTTTTGTAAGATCTTTTTTATGTCCTAATTATATGGAAAAGAGCAGTTTAAACAATTCTTAAATAATATCTTAATATGTTCTGTTTTTTACAGGGGGAAAAAAAACATAATTTGAAGAGACATGAGAGTGATTAAATGATTAACGGATTTTTCATTTTTGGGGGGCGAACTGTCCCCTTTAAGCACAGGGAAAGTTTAAAATGAATATTAATACATTGTAAGAAAAAACATAACTCATTAAAACAGTTTTTTTTGTTTGGTTTTGTGTGGATACAGAGGGAAAAGTGCTGCAATGCACCTGTTTGTACTGCAATCCTAGAAAGTGGACATATGCACATCATCACTGCCTGGAGACAAGCTCTCTCTCTCTCTCTCTGTTTATCTTTCTTTATGGCTGTCTGTTCATCTTTTTCTCTCACTCCCTCTTTCTCCTCCCTCAACACCTGGATAGACATGGCATATGGTTGTGTTGTGTCAAATATCGGCTGCCGTCGAGCAGTAAATTAAAACGAGGTGCAATTTCCTCCAGTCTAATTAGCAGTAACTTGGCATTGTCTGTTTAGCCAATCTGCCCAAGGGTACAGAGAGAGATTGACATGTCATTACACAAGTGAAGGAATACCTGATACTATCACATTAACTTATCATAAAATTATCTTTTATGTCTTTTCTATTATTGTTTACATCAGTTTATATTTACACTGTGATCATCATCAATTTAACAAGTTAATTGTTATTTTATTACAAATAACTGGTAAAAAGTTATATAACCATGTTATTTAACCAATACAAACATTATATTGACTTTAAACATACAAATATTGCTGACGGCCCCAAATTACTGTTACATTCACTGCACGCTATACCAAACCATTCCTTTTCATTCCTGACAAAATGTGTATCATTAGAGGGATTTGGGACACTAGCTTTGATATTTGATCGCTGTTTATGATAAAAACGGTTACAGTGACAGTAATTTCATAATTTAGGTGATTCATTGCTATTTATTTATTCAATAATTCAGCATGTTATGTATTGAATTGCATTTTTACTCGACTGACATCCCTAAACTATAAGATATTAATGTAAGTTAAACATTTATGAAATCCTATTACCAGAGCAGCTAGGTTTTTAAGGGCGGTAATTCTGATCCTGCATATGGATTCAGTGCATTTGCTTGTGTGTGTGGTCCTGGTCAACCATATGTTGTGGCGACCAAATGTCCCCATAAATATAGTAATACCAGTCATTTTTCACCTTGTGGGGACATTTTTTTTTTTTTTTTTTTTTTTTTTTAATAAATCTTACAGAATTGTTTTATTGTTTTTTTGAAAATGTAAAAATGCAGAATTCTTTTGTGATTGGGTAGGGTTAGGGGATAGAATATATAGTTTGTACAGTATAAAAATCATTATGTCTATGGAAAGTCCCCATATAACATGGATACCCAACGTGTGTGTGTGTGCGCGTGTGTGTTTTTGTGACATATCAGGACACAAATTTGTATAATGACATGGGTATGACACAGGTATTACAAGGAGAGGGTGACTAATGAGGACATTACCCCATGTCCCAATTTTTCAAAAGGCTTATAAATCATGCAGAATGAGTTTTTTGAGAAAGTAAAAATGTGCAAAAATGTCCTGTGATGGGTAGGTTTAGGTGTAGGGGTAGTGTAGGGTGATAGAAAATACGGTTTGTACAGTATAAAAACCATTACGCCTATAGAATGTCCCCACAATTCACAAAAACAAACGTGCGTGTGTGTGTGCTCACATGGTAAAACACTATGCGCTTTGGTCAGGTCCGTGAATGGAAAGCATCTGTCATTTGTTGAGCTGTAAAAGCTGTGCAATGTTCCTTGACTGTTTTCATTCTTGAAAAGCAAGAATGAAAAGGAGAATGAAAACACAGAACAGCATCATGGAGCAGAACCCTTCTCTCTCTGTCTGTCTTTTTCATTTGGAATGGTGTATGTTGATGACCGTATTATCAAAGGTGAACTATTCCTTTAAAATTTTGTCAATTAAATAATCAGGGTGATTTTTGTGAGTTTTTTGTGAGTTTCTTGAGAGTTGACCCATCCTTCTCTTCATCCTTCTGTCTGCTCTCTCCCACTCTTTCCTGTATTTGAGTAAGTCCAAAGCCATCTATCTTCTACCATGTCTTTTTTCATTTGTGTGGCCCGGCAGCACAAAACTCAGAGGTGATTACTGGACTGCATTGCTGCATTGTTGTCCAGGATCTCCTGAAAAAGGAGAGGTGAATTCAGCATCGCATTCACTGTGACCTCAGCCTCACTCATCACAGTCAGTGTAGAACACTTCTCTGATCAATACACCTCCTTATCAATGTCAGTGAGACCATGTAAAGATGTAATCACACCATTAACCCGACAGAAACCTGAACTGTAGCCCTACCAGCAGCAAAGAAAACTTTTAGAAGGGTGCATCCTCACATTTTACATGGTATTCTGTAAACATTTCATGGTAACACTTTACAATAAGGTTCATTAGTTAAACATTAGTTAATGTATTAACTAACATGAACTAACCATGAGCAATACATTTTTTACTGTATTTACTTATCTCCGTTAAGGTTAGTTAATAAAAATACGGTTGTCCATTTGTTTGTTCATGTTAGTTCACAGTGCATTAACTAATGTTAACAAGATTTTAATAATGTATTAGTAAATGTTGAAATTAACATTAACAAAGATTAATAAATGCTGTAGAAGTGCAGTTCATATTAACTAATGTAGTTAAATAATGTTAACTAATGAACCTTATTGTAAAGTGTTACCCATTTCATTAATCCCTTCAAACATTTTCTTGTAAACAGTTTAATCAAGTAGTTGTAACCAGAAATTATCAGTTATAAGTCATCTTATGGGAAAGGGAATAGTAATGTTAAAACATTAAAAAAAAAATAAATAAAAAAAAATCAATTAATATTTTCATTCAGCAAGGACTGTCTTAAATGGATCAAAATTGACAAAGACAGTTATAATATTACAAAAGATTCTATTTCACATAAATGTTGTTCTTTTGAACTTTCTATTCATCAAAAAATCTGTAAAAAAATAAAATAAAAAAATGTATCATTATTTCCACAAAACTATTAAGCAGCACAACTGTTTTCAGCAGTGATAATAAGAAATGTTTCTTGAGCAGTAAATCAGCATATTAGAATGATTTCTAAAGGATCATGTGACACTGAAGATTGAAGTAATGATGCTGAAAATTCAGCTTTAAAAGAATAAATTACATTTTAAAATATATTAAAATTGAATATTTCACAATTTTACAGTTTTTACTGTATATTTGATCAAATAAAAGATCATACGAGACTTCTTTTAAAAATATAAAAAATCTTACCAACCACAAACTTTTCAATAGTAGTGTGTGTTTTTGGTCATACTGGTTGACCTGCAACAATAATTATCATAACCAGTTTGTGGCAGTAACAGACCTGCAGTGGCCATCTAAAACCAGACTATATTGAAATTGAAACTGGTCTGAGCTGGAAAGTATAGTTAGAATCACTAAAATGCTAAAAAAATAAATAAAAAAATTCCCTCATGTGTTTGTGACTAAATAACTGTTAAATGGCAGCACTCTTTTCTAGGCATAAGTGGCAATGTCTCAGGGTCATTACTGCTGTCCTCCTGTTGGGTGGCTGATAAGATGGCTGATTTTCTATAGCTCAACCTACTATTAATCTCCAACAGTGAAGATGTTTTTTTTTTTTTCTCCATTGATCTAGCTTCTGAACAATACACATGCACTGGCTTTCATTCATGCAACCTCAACTTTTTTTAAACAAATTTGTCTACGAAGCAATTAAAAGTGTGAAATTCAGTCAGTTTAAGCCACAGGAGAGAAATTATCCCAAATACATTGAGCATTGAGCAGTATTTGACTTTTAGCTTCACCATGGGTCACAAAAAAAGCACATTCAGACATTTTACAACAATATCAATCTCTGTCGCTGTGGCTTTTACTCAAATGACTCATTAGGAAATAATTGCTTTGGAACAATACAGGCCGCATTGACAGCATGCCATGATTTATGATGCAGAGAGAAAGCGTGCACAGGTGAAATCAATCTACTGTAACGAGAGAGTCCAGCGGAAGCACTCTCACCGGGATGAACCCGCACAACCTTTTCCAGTCACACTTATTCTCTATTAGTGTTTACAGTCGACCGTTCTTCTGGGTTTATGAAGGGGGCATTCACACCTAATGCCGTGTGGCACATGTCTGCAAGCATTGAGCTTCTCACTGCTGATCAAAGATACCTGAAGGGATTCCCCCCATTCAAACTTAATGAGGTTTTAATGGATCCATCCTACCTTCTGCTGCTGCCCACTTGGAGATGATCTGCTTAAACTCTGATGTAAGGTTCTCTTTGAGTTTTAGATGGTTGGTGTCACCAGTAATTTACCCACTTTTGAGCTCCAGAATTTTATAATATTTTCATGAGGTCATGGAGGATTATTGGAAGGGGAAGTGTTTGAGCAGCTGACCCAATTTGAGCTCTAAGTTCTCCTTCCCAGACTTAATTAACAATAGAAATAGGAAAATAGAAGAGGTGGTGTGTGGGTGGAAGGTTGCTGGAAGAATTGTTTCAGGGGTGAAGTAGCCAGATGTTTATATTCTTTGGGTTGTGATCAGTAGGATTAGATGGACGTGGTCCTTCTGAACTTTCGTTTTGAACTCATTTTAAGTGTTTTACCACCTTTCTATTGTCTACTTTGCCTTAGTGGAAAGGCTGGATGCTTACTTAGTAAAAATATCCCTTGTAAACACTAGTTATTGCTGGAGAGGTTCACCAAACAGCAGTGCATTGATCTGTTAATTGGAACTGATTGACGAAATCCAACGTTGATGTTTCAAATCCATTGCTGATTGACAAAACATGTACAATAAGTTTGAAATTTCCATTACTTTGTTTTCTTGTGATTGTCAGAACATATGAAACGTTATTTGGCAGGCATTTGAGCAAATTTAACCATTTTATGTATTAACAACTTTAGAGGCATACTAATGTTCACAGATCATTGTAGGTTCATAGAATATTGAGTTAATGGAATTAATAGACTGATTTTAGTGTATTTTATAAATAAGATTCATTAAATATGTTAAATGCCATTACACTCAGATGTATTCACTTAATTTGACATTTTATGGTTAAGTCTCTTATGCTTACCACAAATACAGTTATCTGATTAAAAATACAGTAAAAGCAGTAATATTTTGAACTAACACAATTTAAAATAGCTGTTTTCTATTTTGATATATTTTTAAAATGTAATGCGTTTATTATTCTGGTATTCAAGAAACATTTCTTATTATCAATGTTGAAAAAATTTGTAAGAACCTTGTGAAATTTGTGGAAAATGTAATACTTTTTTTCAGGATTCTTTGATGAATATTATAAATGCCTTCACTGTGACTTTCACTGTGACTTCACTGTGACTTGATCATTTTAATGCATCCTTCCTGAATACAAGTATAAATTTCTTTTAAAAGAATCTTACAGATCCCAAACTTTTGAATGGTTTTGTATCTTTATTATTATATTATATTATATTATAGTTTACTACATTTATCTGCCTATTGTCTCTAATATTGTTGATAAGTGGTTAGGTTTAAGGTAGGTGTGGGTTCAAAATATCTATACAAAGTAAAATGTAAGTATACAAATATATTTTTGTAGATTTTTACAATTCTAAAGCTGTGGACATAAACACTTTTATGTTTTAGATGCTGTCAATACATCCACATACATTTCAGTGTATATCCAAACATAAAAAAATGACATGGTAATAGCTACAAATACTGATGTGATCAAGCTAAATAAACGATGGAACATGATGTTTTACAGTGTCTTGTACAGAAGTGTTCGACTGACTTTGTGCTGAACTCTTCAATAAATGACTCTTGGAGGTTTTTGTGACATGTCAAACGTGTGGGTGCTGTTATAGGGGAAAATGGAAGCCAGAGGTACCGGCTTTATGGATTTGGTGAAGTTTTTTGTTATGACTACTCTGTGGAGGTGTAACCTTACATGCAGGCCACTCACTTTCTGTCCACCCCCTTTCTCCTCCTTTTCAGACGTTCTCCCTGTATTTTGTTAAATGATCTCAGCTAGCCTTGACAAGCCCTTCTGGAGTCTTTTCCACAGAAAGTCTTAAGACAGTGGTGTCAGGGTATCCACAATTCTTGATGTCATTTATCCACTCTGTGGTCTCATGATAACAGTATACCAACATGTTCAGTGGAGCTTGTTTAATATGAAATTATATTAATTGAATTGTTAATTGTGATTAGAGATGCACCGATTGCAATTTTCTTGGCTGATTCCGATTTCCGATTTTTTTGTTAGTGTGATCTGCCGATTCCGATTTTCTTTCTAAGAACTATAATTGACAACATATACAAACAAAAATCTACTTTTCTTCAACGCAAAGTTTTATTTTCATAAAAAAAAGTCAGTAATAAAATATAAACAGCTCAAATAAATGCAACAGAATAAAGAGAGCTATGAAACTAAGTTTTTTCAGGTTAACTGGATTTTTTTCAGGTAAGAAAAAATCCAGTTAACCTGAAAAAACTTAGTTTCATAGCTCTCTTTATGAAAAGGTTTTTGATGAAAACATTCCAGGATTATTCTCCTTATAGTGGTCTTCAATGGACTCCACTGTTGAAGGTCAAAATTACAGTTTCGGTGCAGTTTCAAAGGGCTTTAAACGATACCAAACGAGGAATAAGGGTCTTATCTAGCGAAACGATCGGTCGTTTTCTTTAAAAAAAAATACAACTGTATCCTTTATAAATACAAATGATCGCCTTGCAAGTGCTTCCACTATTCCGCCTTCCATATTCTTCAAAGCTTACGCTGTATGTCCTACACCTTCCCTATTCTACTTACGGAAAAAACGGAACTGGCGCCGCGTTCGTTCCGTAAGTTGAATAGGGAAGGCGTAGGACATACAGCGCAAGCTTTTTGAAGAATATGGAAGGCGGAAGCACTTGCGTCGTGGTCATTTGTGTTTATAAAGCATATACATTTGCATTTAGAAAATGACCGATCGTTTCGCTAAATAAGACCCTTATTCCTCGTCTGGTATCGTTTAAAGCCCTTTGAAGCAGCACTAAAACTGTAATTTTGACCTTCAACTGTGGAGTCCATTGAAGTCCACTATAAGGAGAATAATCCTGGAATGTTTTCATCAAAAACCTTAATTTCTTTTCGACTGAAGAAAGAAGGACATGGACATCTTGGATGACATGAGGGTGAGTAAATTATCAGGAAAATTTTATTTGAAAGTGAACTAATCCTTTAACATGACAGACAGCAGCAGGAATATTGGACTGCTGTCCCTTTAAGAGTTTATGAACGGTGTTCAACGGACCCAATACTGTTACACACAACATAGGTTCACTTTCTTAGATATTTAACGATTCAAAACTGTTTATCTGAATACTCGCCAAGATTGCCTGTGCCACTGGTTTTGACATACTTTTGTATGTATTTGACAGTTTAAGCGCAGTAAGCCACTCATTTTGGTACTTGTGACTCTGTTTGACTTCTGTCTCTGTTTGAGACTGAGGGTGGCTTGTCAGTGGTGCGCGCGCTTTTGGTGTGAGCAAGAAACCTGCGGGAATGACTAAAATTATGCGCAATACAAGCACTATTTAACCGGAACGAATGAGACGAGTGAGAGAGAGGAGGCGCCCACGCGGGTGTGTGTCACTTTACCGTGACAGAGAAGAGAGCGAGAACGCGCAGCTGACGTTATTGCCTGTGCAGCTCATAACAAAACAGATCGGCTCGGAATCTGTAAGAAGTGAGACTGATTAGCCGATCACCAATCCGGGCCGATCATGAGGGAAATCGGCCGATTCCGATCCCTGGCCGATCGATCGGTGCATCTCTAATTGTGATTATTGTTAATAATACATTCACTTACCAATTACCATTGGTATCTTTTGTCATAGTCCTCTTGGAATTATGGTAACACTTTACATTAAGGTTCAGTTCATTAACATTATAGTTGACCCATTCATGAAAACCATGTCTTCTTTTACTCACCCTCATGTCAATCCAAACCTGCATAAATTATCAATGAAATGCAATTCTTATGCAGATCAAAAATTAAGACTTTTTAAAAGGGATAGTTCACCCAAAAATTAAATTTTTGTCAGCACTTACTCACCCTCAAGTTGTTTCAAACATGTATAAGTTTCTTTCTTCTGTTGAACACAAAAGAAGATATTTTAAAGAATGTTGGTAATCAAACAGCTGACGGTATCCATTTACTTCCATAGAAGAAGAAAAAATACCATAGAAGTCAATGGTTACCGTCAACTGTCTGGTCACCAACATTATTTAAAGTATCTTCTTTTCTGTTCAACAGTTACCTAAATCAGTAAATACTTGAAAGTATTATTCATGTTAGATGTTAACTAATGTTAACAAATAAACCATTATTGTAAAGTGTTACCAGAATTAATTAATTATTTGGTTGGTTTTGTTAAGTTGTTATTGTTTACAGCTGTAATGGCATTCACAGATGTATGCAAAAATGTGCTTGTGAACTAGTTCAAGAACAGCTTCTCTGAAGGGTTGAGTATTCATGACTATTTTGGGTTTTGACATCAAGGTTGCCCTGCATATGTTGACTAGATGATGGATGGTTTTCAGGGGCTGGTGTTTGCATATGGACAGAAAACTGAAAGTGCTTATGTATCCAGTTTATATAAGTACAAACTGGAAATTTGCTGCCATTTCTCCTCCCATACCAAGACCAAGTGTTGGCAAGGGAAATGGGATGGATGCCAAAGTAGTGTGACTGTTCCAAGATCCTTCGGCAAGAGCTTATATTGTTCCTATAACAGTGCAATAATACTGTACTACACTTGTATTTTAGATGTTCATATTGTGTTTGAAGTAGAAAACTAATCATACTCTTGACTTCACTTCCTAATGTAATCATTAATTTGGGCTTCTGTAATGTTATGTAAATACAGTATACATTACTGTATAAAAAAATCTGTCAAATATGCTTTTAAAGGAGTCATTTCTGAGTCTGAAATGAGTAAAATAGTGACATCTCTTTCAGCTCTGGTGCTTTTCAGTTGAGCTTTGCATAGTTTAAAACATAGACGCCGCTGTGATCCCTTCATCTCCTCAAACTCCCTCACATCCCCTTTTCCGTCTGCTTGTCGTCGTATTTCCCTCACTTTTCTTGAGGTTGGCACGGGCCACCGCGTATGTGTGTTAGGAAAATGATTAGCGTCAAGAGTAGTGCTTTAAAAACCTGCTTTTGTCTACAGCTGAAAGATTTGAATGAACTGCTTTAATCCTTCTTAGCAGACGTGAGGCTGCAGGGTAAAATCTTCTTCAAGGCCGTGGCTGCCTTAAGCTACAGGTAGGAGTTTCTCAGTCTCTGGGAATTTGCATCATAATTGGGTTTAGCTCTCATAAATGAGGTTAATTGCAGTAGTGTGGATTTAGTTTTAGACTCTGGAACATATTTAGGTTTGAAAGTGACGGTTTAGGGGCTCATTGAGATGGAGGCACATACAAACATTGCATTACTACTGTGGTTTGCGCCTAATAAATAAGATAAAATCTAGCTCATGTTTGCTCATGACAGTTCTAGGTAGTTCTATTCTAATTCTAAGTAGAATGGGTCTGAAAAATGCATTAGTGATAATAAATTTATGTAGGCAGTGGTGCATGTCCCAGAACGCACCTCTTCAGCAGGTTGCTTGAATGTAGAGGGATGTTACATGCTGTAGAGATAATGTCCATGGAATATATTTATGTATACGATAATTAGAAATCTTTCTTTATTTACCACATAACTTGTCTCCTTAATGTGTTTCTGTGTTTTAATAGCTCAGCTAACCAAATGAAGTGATTCATAGATGTAACTACCGTTACGGTTCAAAAGTTTGGGGTCTGTGCGAATTTTTTTTGGAAGGAAATGTATATATTTATTAGCATGAATGCATTAATGCATTAGTAACGATGCATTAAATTGATCAAAAGTGCCAGTAAAGACATTTATAATGTTACAAAAGATTTCTATTTCAAATAAATGCTGTTCTTTTGAACTTTCTATTTATTAAAGGATCCTGAAAAAAAAGTATCATGATTTCCACAAAAAAATTGAAACATTGATATTAATAATAAATGTTTCCTGAGCAGCAAATCAGCATATTAGAATGATTTCTGACAGATCATGTGACACTGAAGACTGGAATAATGATGCTGAAAATTCAGCTTTGCCATCATAGGAATAAATTACATTTTAAAATAAAATAGAGAAGACTTCACAAGACTATTTCACAATTTTTTTTTTTTTTGATCAAATAAATGCAACATTGGTAAACATAAGAGACTTTGAAATATATTACAAAATGTTACCAACCCCAAACTTTTGAACGGTAGTGTATATGCATTTAAATTGGGCAAAAATTAAAGTTTGTTTGAGTTCAAAGGTTATTCAGCATGCATACGTACATTTATGTGTAAAACGAAGCAAAATGGCTGAAAGAAACGTTACCTGATTTGAACCACATGTGCAGCTTCTGTGCAACTTAACAGTTGTGTTAAAGGTCAATACCATGAAGTCCCAGTTTTACCATGTGCACGGTGGCACTTAAGGGAAGGGTGGGTCGACCTCTGCACGGTGGGAAGGCGAACACATTGCGCAAAGTAATTTATTCATGGCTTTGTGGTTTTTCACGTTATTTTGCCATCCATTTTTTATTGAGAGAGAGAAACTGACTCACACGGCATGGTGTTCTTGTCCATTAATACTGCATGCCGGTCTCAGCCAGGATTCTACCATGAAATGTTTATAGAGTAAATAATTGCTCCTGGTTAGGGCATGTTGACGACAACCAGAAGGTGACGGCCTGTGTTTGGATCACAAGGGGACATTCTGAATTTAGGCCACTCCCTTTTACCCCACTTTCTGATGTCTCTCTCTCTCTCTCTCTCTCTCCCTGCTCCTGTGTACATGTCCAACTTTTTGAATTGAGAATATTGTAGATTCTATGATAGTAGATAATTTCAGATTAATGCATTAAATGGTTTACATTAGAGGCTTTTGTGCATTCTGACAATACCATATATATTATATATGAAATATGACATATTGAGTATCAAAATGCTATGCTGGTAAAGTGGTTAGTTAGCACAGGATTCCCTCAGTCAGGTAAAACGGTGTTTATGAGGATTTAGAAACTCTTACGCTACTGTTATTAGAGTAGGTAAAGCATAATTCTTTCATCATGACTCACACTGCCTCCCTTTGCATCTTCTCACACCTGTCACAAGGTCCCAGAGTCCCGGGACAGACTCTGCGTGGGCTTTTGGACAAATGGCTGAGCTAAATAGCCTCATTTATGGGATTACTTTCCCAGAGTCTTTAAACAGATGAGGCTTGAACACTCCACCCAAGTGGTCAGTAGTGGGTGGAGGTCGAGAGGGGGCCAGGAAGGGTGGATGGAGCCTGAAAGGGTATAGAGAGGATCATGGAGGTATGGTAGAGGTGTGGGCATCAAAGTGGGTGTGGGCATGTCTTTTTGTCTTTGGGGCTGTATGGATGGTGGGGATTCTGTGTGGGCTGATGGGAGGGTTTGTATTGTATTAATAAGTGCTGAGTATAGGATCTTCATATTCCCTGTGGTTTTACTTTGTGTGTTAATAGATCATTAAAAAAATCAAGAAGAATATTTAATTTTGTGTATAACTCCATGAATAAACTCACCCTATATCATTGTTTTTGATCAGTTAGTTTCAAACTTGTTAAAAGTTAACTAAAGAACTGGTCCAAATGTTTAGATCGCTTGGTAAATAGTTCATTTAGTCAGTGATTCTTTAAAGAATACTAATGGAATTTCTATCATAATTTGCAGCCAGTCCAAAGAAGATTATACACAAATCTGCTGAGAATCAAATAAGATCCTATTGGATAAACTGAAACTAAAATTTCCTTTTCTGCTTATCCAGTTGGATCCTAGCGGATTCTCGTTTGACCCCTTTAGAATTGCTTCCAAATAATTCTAGTTGTTTTATTAGCGTTTCTTATAACTTGTTGATATGTGTTCAGAGTATTTTAAGAAGAGTATTTTATTTTGCTTTTTAGCTTTGGTTTAATGTAAAATGAAGTATTAATGCAAAGCTTGGATTTTATTACATTGTTTGAAGTAATATACACCATCGTTCAAAAGTCTGAGGTCGGTGAGAATTTTTAATGTTTTTGAAAAAAGTCTCTTATGCTCACTAAGGCTGCATTTATTTGATGAAAAAATGCAGAAAAAAAAGTAATATTGCAAAATATTATTACAATTTTAAAGAACTGTTTTCTATTTTAATATATTTTAAAATGCAATTTATTCCTGTGATGGCAACGGTGAATTTTCAACAGCCTTTACTCCAGTCACATTTCTTATTATTATTAATGTTGAAAACAGGTGTGTTACTTTTTAATTAATATTTTTTTGTGGAAAAATGTATACATCTTTTAGGATTTTTTAATGAATAGAAATTTCAAAAGAACATAATTTATTTGAAATCCATTTAATGCATCCTTGCTGAATAAAATTTTAATTTCTTTTTAAAAAAGGTAAGAATAAAGTTAGAATAAATGGCTTCATGAATTGGTCCTTAGTCGATGATGTGGCCCTTAGTTAGCTCAACACGTGGATTGGGAGGGATTATAGAATCAGACTGAGTTACTTTGCAAAGACAATAAGCAATAACCAAACGATCTTCCAGATGAAGGTTTTTCTTCCAGCCTGAATATACAAACTCTCAGGAGCTTCAGTTTTCATATCATTGAGTGTGTTTGAAAGAGAATTAGTTCTGGATCTTCCATGCTTCTCCAAAGGACTTTATTTATTTACGCCTATAGCAATAAGACACAAGCTTTCCTATTCGGTCTGTCATGTCAATCATTTTTCTTGGGCCTATGCAGTTTATAGGGTCTAGTAATATAGAATTAAAATTGTAAACTGTGCATATAATGCAAAATCAGGTTTGAGAACCATTGAGATTAATTATGACTTTTATTATTTGTTCTGTATACCGCTGACTTTTGCTTCTTGGTGAGATCTTTCACAACTTGAAATACTTTCTTGCTGTTGTTGTTGCTGATGCAGCCTTTGGTCTCTTTGCATTGATCTTCAATCCACTTTTCTTTGGCTTCTTTCATGCTCTTCTTAATGTTCCTGTTTGTCCTCTTTGTATTTATTTGAGCCATCGATCCCATTTCTTTCTTTCTTGAGCTGACGCCTTGTGTCACAATGCTGAAGTATGTTATCAGTGACCCAGAGCAATATTTTGCCAGTGTTGCAGTTGCTTCCCACCAATGAAGGCTTGGAAACTCTGTGCGACTTCTGGATCATTATAGTCGTTCAAGGTCAAACTTATTTCAGGGATTTTGCTGCCTCTTGGTTTTCTTGAGACATACGCGGAAGTTCATGGTGAATAAGTCATGGTTGCTTCCAGTGTATGCCCCTGAAACGGTGTGGGTGCTGACTTGCTTTATTCTGCTCTTGAAACATTGTGAGATCATGATGTAATCAATCTGATTGTGGTCATTAGCTGCATGTCATGTGCTTTTACATGAGTTCTTGTGGTTTGCCAGTGTGTTTGCCAGTATAAGGTTGTCATAGGTGGCAAACTCCAATAGCTTTTCTCCCCTGCTGTTGGTCTTGGGGTTGCAAGCTGTTCTGCAGGTGCCTTTCCAGTCTGACTTTGCATCAATGCCCACCTTGGTATTCCAGTCACCTTGAATGATTATAATGTCTTTCTTTGGAGTCATGTTAATGGTATTTTGCACCTGGTTGTAGAACTCTTCTTTGTCTTCCTCGCTGTAATCTGAGGTGGGTCTATAGGCTTAGATGATAGTAATGTTGAAAGGTGTTGCACTGAAGCGGATGGTAATAAGCCTTCCTGAGATTGGTTGACAGCCTACGGTATTCTTGCTGTCCTTATGTACAAGGAAACCAACATGGTTCATGTGTCTGTCAGATTCTCTATTGGTGGCATTCATCTGTTGACATTTCTCTGAATTCTTTCCATCTCATGAATAAGTTCTGCATAAGTTCTCTGCAACGTAAGGACATTTCATGTGGCTATGGTCAAGATGTTTCTACCTTGTAGAAACTTGCTCTTTGGTCACTAGTAGCATACTTATCACGTCCTGGTGAGGAGCAATAGCATGGTCCTTGTTTTCCTAGGGCAACGACCGATTCAATATGGCATTTGGAGAGCTGTGTATCATCATTTGTGTGTGTCTTGGGCTAAGAGTAAAACCTGGCATTGCCCATCCTTCTACATGCCCTGTGGATGGCCGTGACTCCTTAGGAGCCTTACCACGCCCTTCACTTACCACAAGTGTTGCAACATTGGCTTCATGACCATTGGGTTCATATTGACCTCTTCCACTCCCTATGCTGATGTTGTCTTCACGTGCTGGGATAGGCTAATCCCAAACTCACCGAGGGTTTTCAACCTGTCGGCTACCCTCACAAGGTATAGTCTATCTGTTGAGATGGTTAACCAGGGTGTGGCTGCTACGCATGCTACAGCTTCTTGGAGCCCCAAGGACTCATCAAACCCCCCCACCACAGGTCAACCTATCATCCCATCTCAACCTTGACATCCCATACACCCCAAACTTGATTTTGCATTAAACACCAAGGTTCACATTTAAATTTTTTATATGTGACACAGTCAATACTTATTTGTCCAAATTATGCCTATTTACTGGTGCTGCATTTGTGGGACATGAAAGGCAGAAATATTCAATGAAAGTCCCTTTTTCTTGAAAAAGAATTACATGCATACTACCTCAGGCCCTTGGTCATCTGATTCCAATGTGAGATTTGCTAGAAAAGACCACGAACACTGTATGACGCCACGCTGGCCTTGTGTGAGTAAGTGGCATTGAATTACGTTATGTAATAGTTGGACCCTGGAGTCATGCAGGAATATGGCTCAGCAGATGAACAATTGAACTTCACACCTAAATTTACACATCAGATTCTACTACTGAACTAAACAGGCTTATGTTGTTGTAATATATATCATATATACTGTACAGCTGCAAGAAAAAGTATGTGAACCACTTGCAGAATCTGTGAAAATGTTAATAATTTCAACAAAATAAGGGAGATAATACAAAATGCATGTTATTTTTTATTTAGTACTGTCCTGAGTAAGATATTTTACATAAAAGATGTTTACATATAATCCACAAGACAAAAAACAAAATAGCTGAATTTATTAAAATAACCCCATTCATAAGTATGTGAACCATTGATTCTTAATACTGTGTGTGGTTACCTGGATGATCTACGACTGTTTTTTTTTTGTTTTGTGATGGTTGTTCATGAGTCCCTTGTTTGTCCTGAGCAGTTAAACTGAGCTCTGTTCTTCAGAAAAAATCTCCAGGTCCTGCAGATTCTTCAGTTTTCCAGCATTTTTTGCATATTTGAACCCTTTACAGCAGTGACTGAATGATTTTGAGATCCGTCTTTTCACACTGAGGACAACTGAGGGACTCAAACACAACTTTTAAAAAAGGTTCAAACATTCACTGATGCTCCAGAAAAAAATATGATGCATTAATAGATGGGGGGTGAAAACATTTGGATATTTAATTTGTCTTCCGGGAAACATGCAAGTATCTTCTGTTGCATCTGAAGGGCAGTACTAAATGAAAAAAATGATATTCAAGCAAAATAAGAAAAATTTGGACCTCTCCATCCTGTTCAAAAGTTTTCACCCCCCGACTCTTAATGCATCGTGTTTCCTTCTGAAGCATCAGTGAATGTTTGAACCTTTTTTAATAGTTGTGTTTGAGTACCTCGGTTGTCCTCCAAGTGAAAAGATGAATCTCAAAATTATTCAGTCACTGTTGTAAAGGGTTCAAATATGCAAAAGATTTCCACCATGTTTCTTCACCAACTGAAGAATTTTTGGGACCTGGAGATTTTTTCTGAAGAACAGAGCTCAGTTTAACTGCTCAGAATAAACAAGGGACTCATTAACAACCATCACACAACAAAAAAACAGTCATAGATCATCCAAGTAATGACACACAGTATTAAGAATCAATGGTTCACAAACTTTTGAACTGGGTCATTTTAATAAATTCAGCTATTTTTTTGTCTTATGGATTATATGTAAACATCTTTTATGTAAAATATCTTACTCAGGACAGTAATAAATAAAAAATAACATGCATTTTGTATGATCTCTCTTATTTTGTTAAAATTTTGCACATTTTCACAGATTCTGCAAGTGGTTCACATACTTTTTCTTGCAACTGTATATATCTATAATATAATAACAAAATATATATATATATAAAACAACAATTTAAGCCTATTTAGTTCACTAGTAGAATCTGATGTGTAAATTTAGGTGTGAAGTTCAATTGCTTGAGTTTGCGTCTCTCACTGGAAGCAGACATCAATTAGATAGGGAGTCAGTGGGGAGCTCACTGTAGTAGGAGGCAACTTTAATGAAAATTGAACACCACTTGAACTAACTTGGCAGACTGCCGCTCTCGCTCTGCATGCCGGCCTCATTATTTACCCATTAGCAAACTCTCTGTCCAAACCTTTATATAGCAGGCAAACACTTGCTACTTTATCATGACTCCACATGAATTTGAATAAACAGAGTTTAGTCTACTCAGCCTATTCTTACAGCTGGCATTTCTCATTATGATAAAATGACATTTAAATTCACACAGTAAGCAAAACATTGTGTTGTCTATTAGCAAAAAGTTAAAAGCCTGTTCACACTAAAGGCCCATTCACACCAAGGACAATAACTATAATGATAATGATATAGATATATTTCTAAAAATCTTTTTACAAAATGTATATAAATAAAGTTTTATGGTCCTGACTTTTTGACTATAGCTTATCTATATTATGCACTTTACAGAGAAGTAATTATATCATGTCATGCGAGATATTGTCTTTTTTTTGTTTTGTTTTGTTTTTGCTCTCATATGGCATCAGTTGCTGAAAGCTTTGGACACCTGACAATCGCAAGCTCGTTTGTCAAAACCTATTAAATCCCAATTACTGAAGTATTCATGCCCTGTGTGGTTTGTGCCAAACAGAAATATGAAGAGAAGTCTGGTGGCCTGTAGTTCAACATTATCGTGTTACAATAGGCAGCATCATGGCTATGGGATATTAAAAAGAGATCAGGCTGAAAGGACTGCTCCATTGTCTTCTAGAAGAGGTATGTTTTGTGGGGGAGGATTCACAGATAATGAGGTCAATGGTTTTGGGTTGGAGTGGGCGGAGTCACAGCAACTGGTGCCAATCAAACATGCACATAATTTACTCGCCCTCATGTCATCCTTTCCCTGTTATTTTCTTTCTTTTTTTGAGATTTGAAAAGAGAAGGAATGTCCAAGGCACAAGTAAAACACAAGTAAAAATGTGAATTTTTATTTATATTTGTGTTTTTATATATTCAAAAATTCAGGGTTGGTAAGATTTTATGTATTTGAAGGTTTTTTTTTTTTGCTCTCTCTCTTTATTCTTAAACATTTATGATTATTTTCAGTTTTGAAAACAGTTGTGCTTCTTAACATTTTTTGTGGAAACTGTGTTACTTTTTTCCAGGACTCTTTGATGAATAGAACATTTTTTGCAACATTATAAATGTCACTTTAATACGTCGATCAATTGATGATCAATTGATCAATTTAATACGTCCTTGTTGAATAAAAGTATTTGTTTTCCAAACATTTATATCTACATTTATATTTATATTGTGTGGGATGATTAAATGCTTTTTTTTTTTTTTTTTTTTTTTTTTAAGTGCAAATGAGATTAGTCAGCCCCATCAGAGGAGAAGATTATCAGTGAATAACGTCTTAAAATTCAGTTTGTTCTTCACACAAAGTGCATTCTTAAAAATATAGCACACAAGTTATATGGTTTGACTTGTATGATACTTTTTTGCAGTTATTTTGGAGTTGACCAATATAAAATATGAGAGTGAATAAATGATGAACTATCCCTTTAACTCCACAAGTTCCCCCAGCCTCTCTTTAAACATGGAATATCATCCTTTCTGCCACACGCCTATACCTCACAAGGGGAGACGTGCTAAAAATAAACGTCTGGTGTGAGGGTGGAGTTCGGCGAGTGTTTTTTGACTCCTGGGCGGCAGAGAACATTGCGAGACATGGACAGGAAGGGACAACTTCCTAATGTTTCAAGTAGGACGTAAAGTTTGTTCTTGCATTAGATATAGAGGGAAAAAACTGTGTGAAATTGTGACAGTGAGGTTAGGAAATATCTAACACACCACACATGCCCTCCAATGTCAGAATGATTCTTGTAGAGTGAGTACAACATTGACTGTGTGTGTGTGTATGTGTGGTTTATGAGGACACAAATTTGTGTAATGACATGGGTATTACACTGTTATTACAATGTAAAAGTGGTTTATGTGGACATTTCCTGAATCCTCATAAATAAAATGGTTTAAAAACATACTAAACAATGTTTTATTAAAAATATAAAAATGCAGAATGTTTTCTGCCATGGAATACAAAAATAAAAAAGTAATTTTTTTGACTTTTGCGAGTTTATATCTCGCCATTCTGTCTTTGAATTGTGAGTTATAAACTTGCAATTCTGAAATTAAATAGTTTAATCTTATAAATCTTTTTTACTTTGTTTCTTGGAATTCTGAGTTTACGTCTCACAATTTTGTTTTATTGTTTCTGTCATAGAATAAAAAAAGATTTTTTTTATCGCAATTGCGAGTTTAAATCTCAGTGATGATAGGACATTTCTAACACACCACATATGCCCTTTAATGTCAGAATGATTCTTGCAGAGTGAGTGCAAGAAAAGTGTGTGTTTGTGTATGGAATTCTAACTTTTTTTCTCAAAATTGTGAGTTTATTCCTTCCTTTTTATTTCCCTAAATACGCTTCTATAGTGTGTGGGATGTGGAAGTAGGAAAAAAAAGTCTACCTAGAGGATCCTCTGCTGGAAGCACAGCCCTCCCCTTCTCTCTTTCTTTCTCTCTCTCTCTCTCTCACAGTCTTTCTCAGCTGGCTCTGCTCTCTCTCAGTCTTGCGCTGTGACTGTGTGCACTGAGCTTTACAGAGAGACAGAAAGAGAGAGAGAGAGCAACAGAAGAGTGCCTAGGGCTTCACCAAGCTTTAGTTGAGTTTAGTCTCAGCCAAGTTACTATTTAAAAGTCAGAGAGGAAGAGCGCACAACATCTAGGAGATAAACAACCACAGGAACAGAACAAGCACACTTTGAAAGTGAAACATTGAGTGGAGTGGACACTCATGGTTATCACCTAACGCTGTGGCTGCTTCACCAGGAGAGATGTGATCATTGTGTGGTTCACATGCGCTGACTTATTCAACACACAGACACACCTGCTCCATCCTCAGGTGGCGTTCCGAAGGACTGGATTGCTGAAACAACACAGTGTTTATCAGAGGCCACTGGACTGCACACAGCCAGGGAAGAACATGGACTACCTGTGGGGGATTGTACTGCTGCTGTGGGCGCTCGGGGTGCCGGAGAGAGGAACCGACGCACAGAGGAGCAAGAACAACATACCCCGGCTCAAACTCTCGTATAAAGGTCAGTCACCTCCAGCTGCTGGGATTCTGGAAAGGAGAGAAATCAAAAATCATTCAGAATGATTAAGTAGAGCAGATCTTATAGGCTTGTTAAAGTTTGATAGGTTCAGTCTGTGTTGTAGATGCTTTCTTGTCTAGAGTTGGCATATGGTTCTGGATGCTTCTGGGGGATATTTCATTGATATGATTCACATGGTTTAATTATGCATGGTGGGTAATTTAGAAAGATGAAAACGAGCTGGATTTCAAACTGACAGTATAGGTGTACATATGGATTTTTATGGTTAAGTTTTGCATTCATATTTAAAAGCTAAAATATTAGAGTTGTGGTATTGAAAGTAATATGGTCTTTTGTGTTTGGCTGGTGCTAAGGGATGAAATTAAGGATTGATTTAGTGCAACCAGATGATTCATTATGATTCTCTTTTTTTTTAATGATTAAAGTGGTATAAAAAAAAAAGAAGAAGTAGTATTTAAGAAACACTGGCATTTTCTTTTCTTTTTTCTTTTTTTATTTTGTAACATTTAACCTTAAGTACATCTGCACAATAGTTATTTAAGGTATTACATCTACCTCATCTGACCCTTAAATATTATTTTTGTTGGTATAACCTAAATCAGTAATATTAAATAATATATTTGACTTGATCTTAGCTGTTCCTACATAAATTACATTTTCTAGGTTACCGGAAAAACCTTTTTTAATTTATAGCAGTATTTTAGAAGGAAGGGTTCAACTATATGTATGAAAGCATTTAGGATTAATTCTGCAAGACACATAATGTGTATTGCACGATATTCTGCTATTAATTTGAGTTTCATGCACAGATTAAATCAGGGCTTGCGTAGTTGAGTGTGTGTGTGTGTTTGCAGAGCCTGTGGGCTGAATGCGTTTGTCTGGATGCACAGGTGGGAATGTTTAAACTGCTGGCATTCATTGTTTCTCTGAAACACCTACTGTTCATATGCCAAAAATACAGCCCAAACTCTTTTTAAAGTTTATATTCTGCACATTTTGAATCTAACTTATTAATATTAGTCAATCGTAAATGATCTATCACAGTGGTTTTGCTTCAGTACCCAACACAATACCATAATTGTAATTCATAATTTATTTCATGAATTATTTGAACCTTGCTTAGTTTTGTTCACAGTTTATTTGTTCATTCAGACTATCTATGCTGGCATCTAATATGATTAGCTTCAAGTGATACCAAATTTGTACCATAATTAATTGGATATGCAGTTTTTAATGTCAACAACAGATATAGGAAATGTATCTCCTCTTTTAGAAGCCTATATATTTTGCTATGAGAACTATTCATGATGTTGCATTTTATTATTTCAATACAGTTTTGTTTGACAGTGTGACCCTATCAGAACAGACTTGCCCATTTTTGGGTTGTGACCCACTGCTTGAGAACCACTGATCATTCATATTCTTCTCTACGTGTAAATGTACTGTACTTTCCTTCACTTTTTGTTGCTCAGTTAGAGTAAATTGTTTATAAGATTCTCAGTGTTTTGAGGGAGTGTGTTATTATAATTGCAGACGTAATACACAAGGTGGCTGTTTTTAACGGTGCGGTTTTGTTAACTCTTCCCGTCCGATTGGTGTTCATGATGAAGTGAGCTGTCAAGAGTGAATTCACAGTAAGAGTGTTTAAATGAAAGAGCTCGTTCCACCCTCCCTCTGTAATTAGAAAGAGACACACAGAGAGAGAGGTTTAACAGTCAGGGCAGATGGCTGTATGAAAGTGAGCCATTTCTCTCTCTGCCAGCTTTCTAATTGCACTGACAGCTCCTCATTAGCTGGCTGGTGGAAGCTGAGCTCTATATGAACCTCGGTGTATGACTGTCAGGCGACAGATCGAGCATGCACACATGCACAAACACACGGGGGGCTTCTTAAGTACCCAGAGCTCTCATCTGCCCGAACACAGATGCACACGCACGTCTAGAGCTGTTCGCCGTATCAAACACTGACACCTACAGGCATGCACACACTGTTTGTGTGGAAAACAATGAAGAAAGAGACAAAGAGAGATGGAGAGGGAATGTGTATGTGCTTTTGCACTCAGTGTGCGTGTGTGTTTGCGATGTATGCAGGCTGATCTGAGCAAACATGACTTGGTGAAATGCCAAGATTGATTCTGATATCCACCAGCACCGGAGCAAGCTTGCACACCTGTGAACATTTGTCAGCACAGTCTGGCTGATTCATCTTTTGCTGATTTCTCATCAATTAAAATGCATGTGGGTTTGTAGAAGTAATTACTAATGGAGAGTATGCATTTGTTTTTTATACTGTCTTTACTTAATTTAGAGACTGCACATTCTGCAGGTTTTTTGAATTAGTTACTAAAACAAAACAAGAATGTATAGTTTTTGTATTTATTTAAAGATGTGTTGTGTAATTTCACAATTGACACTATTGTCACCAAGTGGAATTGCAAAAATATTTTATTTTGTTGTGTTTTGTTTTATGACCCTGTCATAAGTCGCACAGGTATATTTGTAGCAATAGCCAACAATACAATGTATGGGTCAAAATTATCGATTTTTCTTTTATGCCAAAAATCATTAGGATATTAAGTAAAGATCATGTTCCATGAAGATATTTTGTAAATTTCCTACCGTAAATATATCAAAAATGTATTTTTGTGAGTGGATATGCATTGCTAAGGGCTTCATTTGGACAACTTTAAAGGAGATTTTCTCAGTATTTTGATTTTTTCGCACCCTCAGATTCCAGATTTTCCAAATATTGTCTTATCCTAACAAACCATACATCAATGGAAAGCTTATTTATTCATCTTTCAGATGATGTATAAATCGCAATTTCAAAAAATTGCCCCTTATGACTGGTTTTGTGGTCCAGGGTCACATTTTATTATTTTATTTTATTTTATTTTATTTTATTTTATTTTATTTTATTTTATTTTATTTTATTTTATTTTATTATTTTATTTTATTTTATTTTATTTTATTTTATTTTATTTTATTTTATTTTATTTTATTTTATTTTATTTTATTTTATTTTATTTTATTTTATTTATTATTTTATTTTATTTTATTTTATTTTATTTTATTTTATTTTATTTTATTTTATTTTATTTATTATTTTATTTTATTTTTTGCTTTATTTCTATAAAGACATACTGGTTTTCATACTATGATTTACTATACTCTAACCTTCACAGAAAGTTGTTTACATTATCAAATTATGCTAAACATGATTACATGATTTACTGAATTAAATGCATTTCAAATATTGATATTTTTGATGCGTCAAAATCTAACCATCACACATATGTACAACCAAACCTGTACACAAACGTGTGTGTGTGTGTTTGTGATATATGAGGACACAAATTTGTATAATGACATGGGTATTAAACTGGCATTACGACGTAAACATGTTTTATGAGGACATTTCATGAGTCCTCATATTTAAAATAGCTCTTAAGGAGGAAGCCAGCAATGAGGAAGTCCTGACTGAACTCTAGTGTTCCTCACAAGGGTAGTATCAGTGTCCCTTCTGAGCCGAAAGTTCCCAGAGCAGGTTAACGATAACACCTTCACATAAAAGTGAAGTGGTGTGGAAATACAAAGAACATGAGAATATATGTGGCTGCATGTTGTCTCGAATAAGTGGTGCAGCTAGTACAAAAACGAGATTGGCTACTTTAGTGTGAGCATGTGTGTGTGCAAATTTGTGTGATGGAATAATGTTTTTGGTGTAAAGCTATCCCATTCCAAAGTGATTTTTTTAAGACGGCTATAATCTCATGAAGGAATGAGAGAAGTTTTATTTCACTTTAATTAAGCTTTTAATTCACAAACATGCCAAGAATCTGGTGTTGGGTTGCGTTTGCAGCATGTGAACTCTGTATCCTCTTCAGAAATAAAGCCACAGCATTAGAGCGCACACACCTAAAACAATACTCGGCCAAATTCCTGTGAAATGAAAAACATTTATGCCATAATACAGTTTTTCCCCTTGGAAAGCAAAAAGACATGGTGCAAATTGGATTAGATTTGATTTTAGGTATTTGATTGCCTTGAAATGATCTTTGGACCCTGTGGAAAGGGTTCAAACGATCATGTACACAAATAATCAGAACTCCAGATTTGATTAGAAGGACATGCATACTGTGATGAATGGAAAAAGGTGAGTGTGGATAGCACTCATGTTTCATTTGCCCACATACAAACAAACACGCACACATGTGCCCTGCAGAGCAGAGAGTGCAGGCAGTATGTAGGGTAGGGAAGTTTATTTTTATCAGCCTCAGATGGGACCGTTCCTCTGCCTCCACCTGCCCTCCCCTCATCGCTTGTGCTCTCAGATGTTTTTCCACAACAATAGATGGAGGGAAAGAGACAGAGAGATGGTCTCAGTGGTTTGATAGAGGATGAGACTAGCTCTTCTCCTGTTTGTGTGCTGTTTAAACCGGTGAGGTTCAGATTAGCAGCATGTCTAAAGCCACTTCCTCCTGTGTGACTGCGTGCTGGTGCTGTAGATTACCCACAATGCCAGGCAGGGACACCGTATGTTCTGGAATCTCAAACACAAAACATGGCCTGTTTTTGTCCTGACTCAGCTAAGTTATAATAAACTACCATTGAAAGGTTTGGGGTTGGTAAGATTTTTAAAATGTTTTTTGAAAGAAAACTCTTATGCTCACCAAGGCTACATTTATTTGATAAATGTGTAAATTAACAGTGTTAAAAAACAGTAACATTATGACATATCGCAATTTTAAATAGCTGCTTTCTATTTGAATATATTTTAAAATGTAATTTATTCCTGTGATAACAAAGCTGTATTTTCAGCATCATTACTCCAGTCTTCAGTGCCACATGATCCTTCAGAAATCATTCTAATATGCTGATTTGGTGCTCAAGAAACATTTCTTATTATTATCAATGTCAAACACAGTTGTGCTGGTTAGTATTTTTGTTGAATATTTTTTGTGGTATTTTATCAGGATTATTTGATGAATAGAAAGTTCAAAAGAACAGCATTTTTAAAAAAAAAAAAAATCTTATGCAACATTATAAATGTCTTTGTCACTTTTAATCAAGGTTATCAATTATCAATATATATTGATACACATATTACATACATTATATTACATTACAATAATATATTTGCAGAGTCCTTATAGACTTATAGACCATTTATTTACCATTTAAACCTACACTTTATTTTCTGAAATATGTTTCCGTAGCATCCATAGTCTGACTATAGTGATTTCAGTGATTTGATTCCTAAAGTTTTGCATTTGATCCCCTCAATCTTTAATATTTGGTTACATCCTTGTAGACTGAAACTGTTTGAATTTCCTTGTCTTTGTCTCTGTCAGCTCAAACCCTTGATTCTGAGAACCTGTTCCTCAGGGTGTTCTCAGGCAACTTTAATAGATAAATAACTCTGGGCTAAATGATGATTACAGCTCAGCAACTGTCACTATAGCTGAATCTGAGCAAAACCTGCCAAAAATAAAAACTCAGGCTCATTGGAAAAATGTGCCTCTACATACCACCTTTTAATCCTTTTCACACAAATTATGTTTGCAGGGACAGATTATCGATTAATATGATTTATTTTTGTGCTATATTATGACCACAAACATTTTACCATAGTGCATGATTTGTAAACTAAAACATTTTGCATTGTCATGTTCATGTTCTGTTTCTGTTGGTTATTATCCCGCTTGCCTGCATGCTTGAGTTTTCATTATTCTCCTTGGTTACTGATTGATTGGTTATTCTGTTCAGCTGTGCCTGATTAGTTCCCTTAGTTTTCCTCTCTTGTATTTATACCCTGAGTTTCAGTCTGTTTCTTTGTCCTTTCTCATTTATGCAAGTGGCTGTATATGCAGATCCTCCAGAGTTTTCCTTTAGCCACGTTTCCACCACAGGAACTTTCCCCAGGAACTTTGGGGTGGTACTCTGTGTGTTTCGACCACAGGAACCAGGGTCTAAATGAAGTTCCGGGTAAAAAATTCCCCCTCAGAAAGTCCCTGCTCACTAGGTAGTACTTTTTCAAAGTTCCAGAACTTTCAGGGGTGGGACTTGGGCACTGAACATGCTGATTGGTTGAGTTCACGCAGCATTTTGATTGGTTGACTCCATGCAGCATTTTATTTCAACCATCGCTTTTAAAAGTCTGTTGCGGTGTGTGCTGTAAGAGTTGTTTGCTATTCGAATCCACAATGGAGTTTAAAAAATACGACTGATGGACTGACGATGAGGTTCAGACTTTATCAAGCTTATATGCGGAGGACGAAATCCAGCGAGAACTGGAAATTTGCACGCAGTCCTACTTTCTACTATTCTACTAGTCCTACAGACTGTCTTCACGGTACTTTAGACCCATATGGAAATGCAGCTAGCAGTAGGTCTGGGGAAAAAGTTCCTGGGACAAATTGTTCTGAGTAATTTCGGTGGAAAAGCGGCTTTTGTGTTATATTAAAATACTGCTGTCATCGCATTCCTGTCGTTGTGCGATTTATATAGACAACCATTCTGTAACATGCATCACATAACCAGCTCCATATAAACTAATGAGCCAAAACATTATGACCAGTCACTGGTGAAGTGAATATCATTGATCATCATCTAGCAAGGCCACATTTTAAGGTTTGGGTAGATTAGATGGTTAGCAAACAATCAGCTCTTGTAATCAATATGTAATCAACTTTGATAAGAGCCAAATTGTTGTGGCACAGCAACTGGGTCAGAGTATCTCTGCAAGGCTTGTGGGTTACTCCCAGGCAGCAGTGGTGAGAATTTACCAACAGTGGTCCGAGGAGGGACAAACCACGGAGGGACAAACCATGACGACAGGGTGTTGGGTGCCCAAGGCTCATCCATGCACAAGGGCAACGGAGGATATTCTGTCTGGTCCGAGTCAACAGAAGGTCTACTGTGGCACAAGACACAAAATTTTGATGTTATGGGAGGAATGTGTCACAACATACAGTGCGTCACACTGATGATGACCCCCTGCCCACCATCGAAAGCACAATGGGCACGCGAGCATTGGAACTGACCTTGGAGCAGTGTAAGAAGGTCACCTGGTCTGATGAGTCCCATTTTCATTTACATAACGTGGATGAATACGTGTGCGCCGTTCACCAGAGGAAGTGATGCAATGTTCTGCTGGGAAACCCTGGGTCTGGTCATTCATGCTGAATGTAAATTTGACACATGCCACCTACCTAAACATTGTTGCAGACCAGGTACACCCCCTTCATGACAATGGTGTTTCCTGGTGGAAGTGGCCTCTTTCAGTCGTGTAATACACCCTGCCACACTGCACACATTGTTCAGGAATGGTTTGAGGAACATGATGAGTTCAAGGTGTTCACAAATTCCCCAGATTCCTAAGGTATTGAACCTCCAAATTCCCCAGATCTCAATCCAATCCAAGCATCTGTGGGATGTGCTGGACCAACAAGTTCGATCCACGGTGACTCCACCTCGCGACCTAAAGGACTTGAAGGATCTGCTGCTATGTCTTGGTGCCAGATACCACAGGACACCTCAGGGGTCTTGTAGAATCCATGACTCGGGCGACGCTGTTTTGGCAGCACATGGAGGACCAACAGCATATTAGGCAGATGGTCATAATGTTTTAGCTGCTCTTCTCTTCTTCTTTCGTAGTTAACTTGCTCACACAAAGCACTCTGGTGCGAGTCACGATAAAGGAGCTCAAAGACTTGTAGAAACGAGTTAAAATGGCATGGTTGCTTCAGAAAATGCGTTTTTATCTCAAGTTTGCTTTTGTAAGACTATCGGTTAGTGTATGGTTTAGCGTAGGTGCTATGTTATTTTCAAACAGGATAGAGCAGTAACGTTTTTAGCGCCACTTGCCAAACATTTCATTTCAACATTTCAAGACTTTATGTCATCTCTCTCTCTCTCTCTCTCTCTCTCTGTATGTGTGTGTAATGGACATTACTGATTAAAAAAAATACTTTTTCACATTTTTACTAGGCAGTTAGATAATAAATCTCATGTTCACATTTTGCGCAAGATCAGGTTTTATTACCTGAGGTTGTAAACTTCATGTTCTCAGATAGCATTTGATTACCAAGCCCAAGTAAATGCACTTCTCACACCTAGACCTGATCACACGCTTACAAAGACACACACAATGAGCAGAATGATGTACTAATTACATGATGTTTTACCTTTGGAATCTGATTTATGTGTTTGTTAATGCCCTGGCAACTGTCTGAATCATAACAGTGGTGCCAATAAATAAACATTACATCATGCTTTGTTTTCCCCTGCCTGATTAAAAACTTGTGTGAAGATGATTTATTTATTGTTTCGATAATGACACAGAAATAACATAAAGCCATGCTGTTTCAAAATGATCACACAAACACATTTGTACACACACACATTATTTGTTCAAATGTAATGCTTTTCAAAAGGTTCCCGTTTACAATAATCAAGTGCACAGTTAATTTCCTCTTCAAAAGTGAATGTTTGTGATTGTTGATGTAGCCATTTTGAGTTTTTAGAGAATATTTGTGTTCTTGCTGAATGTGTATGTGTAATGATGGGTCAACAGAGTGGGGATCCATTTGCAGCTTTATTGATACAGTCACCAACAATAACAGGGCAAAGGCAGAAGCATAAACTGGGACAGGCAAAGGTCGTGGCAGGCGGCAGACAAACAGGGTCGAGTCACAGGCAAGGATCAGGGCAGGCGGCAAACAAACACAGTCCAGTACACAGGCAGAGATCAGGGCAGGCAGCAGAGAATCACAGGGTAATAAACAGTCCAACAGCAACAGGGTAACAGTCCACAAGAAAACGCTCAGAAATGATCACCGGGCAAATCAAGACTTCGCGATGTGTGTGCGTGTGAAGGTGGCTTAAATAGTGTGAGTGTGATGGGGTGCAGGTGCGTGTGCAATCAGTCCCAGGAATGAGGGCCTATGGGTAATGTAGTCCGAATGGGAAACAGTCAATATTCAGGTGACGGCTCCCTCCGGTGGTGTGGAGGAGGAGGCGTGGGAGCCACATTCGTGACAGAGCCCCCTGCGGCGGCTCCAGACGCGAGGAGGCGGACGCCGGGTCTACCACGAGGTCGAGGCCGGTCTCTCCGGATGCGTCCGATGAAACTCCTCTAAGAGAGATGGGTCCAGGATATCATCCGCGTTAACCCAGGATCGCTCCTCCGGGCCGTACCCCTCCCAGTCGACCAGATATTGTAGTCTCCTACCCCGGCGCCTGGAATCGAGTAGCTCTCGAACCTGATAGGCCTCCTCGCCGATCATCAAGGGCGGGGGTTGCGGGCCACGGCTCCCTCGCGTCTCCTCTCGGACCACCGGAGGGTTTCAGCAACGACACATGGAAAGTGGGAGAGACACGGTAATTAGCAGGTAGCTTTAAACGAAATGAAACAGGTGTAATTTGTTTGAGAATTTGGAAAGGCCCTACAAACCTGGGACTGAGTTTTCTGCAAGGAAGTCTGAGACGTAGATCCCTTGTGGACAGCCAGACCCATTGACCCACGGCATATTCAGGATTGGGGCGGCGATGTCGATTGGCTTGAGTTTCCTGCCTTCTTACAGCCCGCTGTAGATGGTGATGAGCCAAATCCCAAGTCTCCTCACTTCGCTGCATCCACTCGTTTACTGAGGGCAGATTAGATGGTTCCCGGACCAGGAAATAGAGGTGGTTGAAACCCCAGGACGCATTGGAAGGGTGTGAGCCCAGTGGCAGGTTTCTGAAGTGAGTTTTGGGCATATTCAGCCCACATCAGGTAGCGACTCCATTCCGGTTGGTTCTGTTGGCAGTATGTGCGTAGGAATCTGGTGAGTTCTTGGTTCATGCGCTCGGTCTGACCATTGGATTCGGGATGGTACCCAGAAGTGAGGCTGACGTTGACATTTAGTTGCTTGAAGAATGCTTTAGTTGCTTGAAGAATGCTGACGTGAATTGGGGTCCTCTGTCTGACACAATATCCTCCGGTAGGCCATAGAAACGGAATACGTTGTTGCACAGAACTTCAGCCGTTTCAAATGCTGTAGGTAATTTGGGTAGTGGGATGAGACGACATGTTTTTGAGAACCGGTCAATCACTGTAAGGATGGTGGTGTGACCGCGGGAGTCAGGGAGATCAGTGACGAAATCAATGGCTATATGTGACCAGGGACGTTGAGGAATGGGTAATGGCTGCAACAGCCCCGCTGGAACTTGATGAGTTGACTTGGAAGTTTGACAGAGTGAGCAGTTGTTAATGAATTGAGTGGTGTCAGTGGCCATGGTGTCCCACCAGAACCGATTTTGCAGAAGGTGTTGCGTGGCGTAATGCCCGGGTGACCTGAACTGGGAGAGTCATGAACCTGATGAAGTAACTGGTTGCGTAGGTGTTCAGGGACGAAAGTGCGATTAGGTGGACAGTCTGAAGGTGGTGTGGTTTGTTCGTTGGCTTGGGTGATTTCAGTCATGACGTCCCACTGAACCGGAGCGAGTAGCAGTTTGGTGGGTAGAATACTTTCTTCCTTAATCGACCGTTCCACATCCTCAGACTGGCGGAGAGAGCATCCGCTTTGACATTCTTTGAGCCGGTCGGTAGGTTACTGTGAACTGGAATCGTGTGAAGAACATGGCCCATCTTGCTTGCCGGGGGTTTAGACGTTTTGCTGAACGAAGGTATTCCAGATTTTTGTGATCGGTGAGAATCGTGAACGGGTGTTGTGCTCCCTCTAGCCAATGGCGCCACTCCTCCAACGCCGCTTTCATGGCCAGTAGTTCGCGATTGCCAACGTCGTGAGTTGCGTTCTGCTGCTGACAATTTCCGTGAGTAGAAAGCACATGGGAACATTTTTGCGGGATTATCTTGGCGCTGAGAGAGAACGGCCCCAATGCCAGTACTGGAAGCGTCGACCTCGACTATAAAGGGAGTTCGGATCTGGATGACGGAGAATGGGTGCTGACGTGAATCGTTCCTTTAACTCTTGAAAGCGCGCACCGCCTCAGGGGACCAGAGAAGGCGTGGTGATTGTCGTTTGGTCATGGATGTTAATGGTGCTGCAACGCCACTGAAGTTTCTTATAAAGCGCCTGTAGAAATTAGCGAATCCCAGAAATCGCTGTAACTCCTTCAATGTGCGAGGCTGGGGCCATTCAAGCACTGCTTTTACCTTACTGTCGTCCATGGCCACTCCCTCTTGACTGATGACATAGCCCAGGAAAGACGTTGAAGTGCGGTGAAATTCACATTTCTCCGCTTTGGCGTACAGCTTATGTTGAATGAGGCGTTGAAGCACGGACCTGACATGTTGGATGTGTTCTTGAGATTCTTGGAGTATATGAGAATGTCGTCAATGTAGACGATGACCCAGCGATTGAGCATGTCCCGAAAGACGTCATTGATAAACGACTGAAAGACGGAGGGACTATTGGACAGCCCGAACGGCATAACGAGGGTCTCGTAGTGGCCAGTGGCAGTAGAAAGCCGTCTTCCACTCGCCGCCCTCTCTGATGCGGATCAGGTTATAGGCACAACGGAGGTCCAACTTGGTGAAATATTTGGCTTGCCTTAGTTGTTCTAGAGCTGCGGGACCAATGGTAGTGGGTAGCGGAATTTCACCGTGATGTCATTCAAGCCACGATAGTCGATACAGGGTCGAAGACTGCCGTCCTTCTTTTTGACGAAGAAGAAGCCGGATGCCGCCGGAGATGTAGAAGGTCGAATGAATCCTTTAGCCAGTTCCTCCTCAATGTAGGTCTTCATGGCAGCAGATTCCGGCTGTGACAGGGGAAATATTCTGTCCTTAGGGCGTGGTACCTGGCAAAAGGTCGATAGCACAGTCACTGGAGTCGATGAGGGGGTAATTCTGTGGATTTCTTTTTGCTGAAAGCGATCGCCAGGTCAGCATAATTAGCGGGTACATTGGAGTGCGTCGGCGTTGGGCTCGTGAATTGAGATGGTTTGTACTGGTAATGGGGTGATCTGTTTTAAACATTGTCCATGACAAGCGGCATCCCACTGAGCGATTTGACCCTCCTTCCATGAAATGAGCGGGTTATGAATTCTGAGCCACGGGAGACCAAGGATGACTGGGTTATTGGGCGAATGAATCACGTAGAAACGGATGCGTTCGTGATGAAGCACTCCGACTTGCAGTGTGAGCTCGGAGGTGATGTGCGCCACCTTTCCTCCTCCGATGGGTCTCCCATCTAGCGCTTCCACTGTCAATGGAGAGTTGCAGTCCGTTAGTGTAATGTTATGTTCCTTGATAAATGTATCAGACATGAAGTTGCCCGCTGCCCCAGAGTCCAGTAAAGCATACGTGGTAATATGTTGTTCATTTACGGTTATTTGTATGGGGATTTTGAGGCAGTTAGTGGAATAATGGGAACTCACCGCCTCGGGTTGGCTGGGTTAGGTCGAACGGGCAGTTGAGCTTGATGTGACCGGCTTGACCACAGTACAAACATAGGTGAAGTTGTCGTCTTCTCTCTCTCCTCTGGATGAAGTGGGGTGTATCCGAGTTGCATGGGTTCCATTGTGGGATTGGTGAGAGGGTAGATGAACGGGTCGCCGTGAACGAAGGAGATTGTCGATGTGGATAGTTAATTCGATGAACTCACTAAGCGATCTTCCCTCGTCACGGCATGCGAGCTCAGCTTGTAGTTCCAGAGATAGTCCTCTACGAAACAGTAGTTTCAGTGTGTCCTCAACCCAGTTCGTTTGAGCGGCGAGGGTTCGGAAATGTAATGCGTACTCAGCCGCTGAGGTTTTACCTTGGCTTAGCGACAGCAGTTGATCCCCAGCGCTCTTGCCACCTTCCGGGTGTTCGAAGACCTCCTTGAAGCTCTGAAGAAAGGCAGAGAAGGTGGGGAACACAGAACTGTCCTCTCTCCACACAGCCGTTGCCCAATCCAGCGCTTTACCAGTCAACAGAGAGCAAACGAAGGAAATCCGACTGGTTTCGGTGGGATAGAGAGATGGTTGCTGGTTGACAAAGAGGGAACATTGGGTAGGAATCCCTTACATTTCGCGGGGCTACCATCAAACTTCTCCGGGAGAGCGAGGCGTGGATTGATTGTGGGAGCAGCATGGAAGGCCTGACTGACGGGGAGCCGCGGGTGGAGGTGTGGCGGCCTCGGCGGCGGTGAAGCGAAGACTCTGCAGAGTTTTCACCAGCTCCTCGGTAAGAGAAGTCAAGCGATTCAGTTGATGCTGGTTAACCGCGAGCTGATTGGCCTGGGCAGACAGCTCGGTGGAGATCTGCATGAACAGCTGCTGGATCGTTAGTTGGCGAAGTCTTCTGTAATGATGGGTCAACAGAGTGGGGATCCATTTGCAGCTTTATTGATACAGTCACCAACAATAACAGGGCAAAGGCAGAAGCATAAACTGGGACAGGCAAAGGTCGTGGCAGGCGGCAGACAAACAGGGTCGAGTCACAGGCAAGGATCAGGGCAGGCGGCAAACAAACACAGTCCAGTACACAGGCAGAGATCAGGGCAGGCAGCAGAGAATCACAGGGTAATAAACAGTCCAACAGCAACAGGGTAACAGTCCACAAGAAAACGCTCAGAAATGATCACCGGGGCAAATCAAGACTTCACGATGTGTGTGCGTGTGAAGGTGGCTTAAATAGTGTGAGTGTGATGGGGTGCAGGTGCGTGTGCAATCAGTCCCAGGAATGAGGGCCTATGGGTAATGTAGTCCGAATGGGAAACAGTCAATATTCAGGTGACGGCTCCCTCCGGTGGTGTGGAGGAGGAGGCGTGGGAGCCACATTCGTGACAGTATGTGTATCTGTTTTAATTAGACCTCTGCATAAGTGCATTACGCAAGCAGACACTTGACAATCCGATGAGACTGCCAGTGTCAGTTGATGTTTCACACTCATGTGAAACAACCAAATGCACACAGTCACTCGTTTACACCTGCGGAAGAAGTAATCATAAAACATAATAAAAGAAGGATGAAAAAGAGGAAGGAGAGAGTATGACGGCAACAGTGACATAATTCAACAGATGTTTCTATGACATACAGCTCAAAGGAAATGCTCATTGAACTTTGTGCTCTTTATTTCCTCACAGTAAGAGTACACTCCAAAAAGAGTCCTAACTTGGTTGCAAAATGCATTGCTTTGAATTGTAGAGGCTTATCTTCAATTATATGGAAATAAAGTAATAAATATATATAAAATATTGACTTATAATAAGCCAATATATTGTAATGTTACAAAGTATTGATTGCATTTATTTTATTTAAAAAAGAGCAAAACCATGCATTTTGTTTTGTTTACAGTGTTGCCAATTTGCTAATGCTTTCAGCTATGAATTATAGTGCTCTGTTTAACACATTTTACCATGTTTAAAGGAATAGTTCACCCTAAAATGAAAATTCTGTCATCAATTGCTCACCCTCATGTTGTTCCAAATCCGTAAGTCTTTCATTCATCAAGTGAAGATATTTTTAATGGAATCTGAGAGATTTCTGTCCTTCCATTGAAAGTTTATTCACCCAAAACATCTTTATTTGTATTCTGAAAATGAACGAAAGTCTTGTGGGTTTGGAATGACATGAGGGTGAGTAATTGATGAAAGAGTTTTCATTTTTTGGATGAATTAACCCTGAGCACAGAGACAGTGAAAAAAGTGTCAGATTTTATGTGAGTTTATGATTAATGGAAGCATTATAGCTTTATGAACAATTTGTATTGTAAGAGATGCTGTTTTGTCTTAGAAAAAGCCTGTGTATGTGCATGAATGCCATTGAAGTGATGGTGAGATGAATTCCTGGTGTTTCAAGTGTGTCTGAGTGTGTAAAAGGCATTCTGAGAGTTTTTTAGTCATGGTGCCAAATGGAAACACCACAGGCACTCCAAAATGAGTTCTCCAAACCCAAGTGAGAGATTTACTGTCATTCTCTCTTTCTCCTCTTGTCTTGCTGACCTCTTTTAAGTCATCTCAATCCTAATCTTAACCTCTTGTCAACCTGTTCTTCTCTTTTCCTCTGTGGCACTCCACAGGTCTTGTCTTTCCATTCTCAAACTCTCCTCTTTCACTATTTCCTCTCTCCTGTTCCTCCTCTTTTTCCCCTTTGAAAAACTCTTCTGTCACACTGAATTCAGAAAACAAAGTGATATTCCTTAGTTATATCATTCACTCGTTTATTGAGCGCATAAGGTTAAATAGTGTATGTGTGTGTGTGTGGCCCTGGTAAACCCTACATTTTAGATAAATGTCATTTTTTTGGTCCCCATGAGGAAAATGGCTTATATCTCTAGCCCTTACCCTAACCCTTCCCATCAAAACTACAGTAAGTGCTTAACCTGAACCCTTACCCTAAACCTACCCTTTACCCAATTATAACCTTATCTCTAAAACCAAGTCTTGACCCTCAAACAGGCCTTTAAAGGGGTCTCAGAAAGTGAGGACTGGCCACAATGTCCTCACTTTACTCTCTTGGTCCTCACTCCGATGGTCTAAAACTCAAACCGGTCCTCACAAATCTGTAGAAGCACGCACACAAACACACACACAATAACTGTCCAAACACTGCCATATTTCTCAGCTGCTATTAATGTCTCTCTGGAGAGCAATTTAAATGTGACGGCAGGGAAAATCTTACTTCCCTTAAGGACAAATACTGTAATTATAGCTTGCTGTTCATTAAAGAAACAGTTCTCCCACCAATAGAAAGTCTGCCATCATTTACTCACTCTCATGTCATGGTATGACTTTCTTCTGTGGAACATATAAGGCGATGTTAGGCAGCATGTTCACAGTGTTTTTTTTTTTTTTTTTTTTTTTTTTCGTACAGTGCACATATAGCATGACAAAAGTGCTCTCAAGTCCTCCATAAAGGATGTAAAAATACCATAAAAGTGTTCCATACGACTCATGCACTAAATTATCATGTTCATTCTGTTCTGTATAGTCTTACACTTTTACTGCTTGATTGTTCATGGTGTTTATTAAATATTATTTGATCATCTTTCTGCACCACAAATCTTTGTTGGACTCTTCACAGCTACCCGTGACAATATTCCCAGACTTCTGAGGCAATATGATAGATTTGTTTGAGGAATAATTCACTGAAAATTCACTGTACCCCACAGTTATCATCTCTGCATGCACATTTTCAAATTTGAATGTAAAGATAACAAATTTTAATCTGTCTCTCACACAAAGCTCTATTGCATGTCTTCAGAAGTCTTGATACTTTAGTGTGGTATTTTTATTGTGCTTTCTTGTGGCTTGACAGCCAATGAGTGAAGTTTGGAACGCGAGGGTGAGTAAATGAAGACAAAAAAATGTCTTTTTTGGCTATAATAATTATTCCTATAATAAGAAAGAAATGAAATAAGAAATCCTTAGCAAATGTGTCCCATCAATATTTTGAAGCTACTTGAAACTAATTTTTACAGATTGCTTGTGTTTTTTATGGCTTGGCTTCATTCAGTTACTTGCTCTGTAGAGAAAAATCTACATGAAGAACAAAAGCAAAATCTACAAGCAAATAACTATGTGTATCCATGAGCACCGCCAGCTTTCCCAGCTATATTTTAGCCAAAACCACAGTCACACGTCTCACACACACTAGAGCAGAGCTGCCATCCCTGCTGAGCTGTTTGCTGTCAGTGCCAAGGTCCATCTTTTATTCTTCCCATCAGCCTTATAACTCTCAAATGAAGATTAGGTTGGGAAAAACATCAGGTTTTTGCATATTATTGACCATATTTTAAAGCTCAGCATATGTGTGGTCATTTTTCTGTTTCTGTTCAAGTTTGTTGGAGACCATTTCTCATACAGTATGTACAGTAAATCTTATATACTATGTTCACTTTTTCCCCACAGAAATGTTGGAATCCAACAACCTGCTTACTTTCAATGGACTGGCCAACAGCTCTGCCTATCACACCTTTTTATTGGATGAGGAGAGAGGTCGGCTTTTTGTGGGGGCAAAAGACCATGTGCTGTCCTTCAACTTGGTGGACATCAATATGGACCAGCAACTGGTAAGAAGATGGGGTTAGAATTGCTATTAAACCAATTTTGGTGATCAGCACTGCACATGGGACATCGTTCAAATGAAACTGATGTAGATTTGCTAGTTGTAGGGATGTGCAAAGCATACTTCAAACTTGACTGCCTGGTAAGTTGTCTAAACTAGTTGGTTACTTGGTCTTAGGGGAGCCATGCATAATTAGTCTGGTTTAGGGTCACATCCATAAGGGACTAATCAAACAGAGACTGAAAACCAAAACGTTGCTCACACAATCTTTTTTGAAGTCTGAGAGTTATTGTCTTGTAGGTAATTGTTAGAGATGGTGAATTGGTTACAGAAATTGTGTTTTGACAGAATTTAGAGTTTACGCAGTTTTGCTGAAAGTTGCTAATAGTGTAATGGTTAGCATGTTAAAGCTGTCAGCACTCTAAACCCTCTCAGGGATGTTGTCTCTCAAAATCCATCTGTTTTAAACCACCACTGCTAACAAATTAAAGCTAAAATACTTCATATAAACAAAAGTTTTATGTAAAATAGCTGTACTTTTGCTAGTCTCTGTCTCTTTGTCTTTCTCTTGTTCTCTCTCTCTGCCTTATACATACAAATGAACACATCAGCACACAGGGGGATCTGTTTCTAGTGAAAAGAGTATGAATATTTCAGAGTAAAGCTGTCATACTGATCACATAGAGTCTGGCTGAGAGCTGCTATCCATTCACCTGGATAAATAATAAACATAGCGAAGTACTGACGAACGGTGCCAGGGCAAAGCCGCAGCCCACTTTAACTTATATGCAACTTTATAAACATAACCTTCACAGAATAAAGGTAATATAAATGTTGCCATATGAGGAAATACAGGATATGCAAGTTATCCTGAAAAAATTTACTTTAGTTAGATGGCTTAGTTATATTGTAAGGAGCAGTTCACACAAGACATGTTGTTGCATTAAAGGATAAGTTCACTTCAGAATTAAAATTTCCTGATAATTTACTCACCCCCATGTCATTCAAGATGTTCATGTCTTTCTTTCTTAAAACATTCCAGGATTTTTCTCCATATAGTGGATTTCACTGGGGTACAATGGGTTGAAGGTCCAAATTGCAATGCAGCTTCAAAGGGCTCTACACGATCCCAGCTGAGGAATAAGGGGCTTGTCTAGCAAAACGATCTGTCATTTTCTAAAAGAATAAAAATTTATATACTTTTTAACCACACTGCTCTGCGATCCGCCACACATTATGTAATCACGTTGGAAAGGTCACAAGTGACGTAGGCAAAATTACTGATCCAGTGTCTACAAAGTGAACGTGCAAAGATTAAGTCAAACTCCCTTTACAAAAAAAAGGTATAACAAAGATGTCAGATGATTTTGAAGTTGGAGGAAAAAATTAGATGGAGTTGGAGTTTTTCCACCCTATCGCCGTACTTCCGCCTGATTATGTAATGCGTGACGCATCGCAGAGCAGTGCAAGATGGGGATTTGTGGTTAAAAATTATATATATATATATTTTTTTTTTTTTTTTTTTTTTTTTTTTTAGAAAACGGCCGATCGTTTTGCTAGACAAGACCCTTATTCCTCGTCTGGGATTGCATAGAGCCCTTTGAAGCTGCACTGAAACTGCAGTTTGGACCTGTTTTGTGTGAGGGTTGTGTTTAGGGGTTGGGGTAGGGTAGGTATAAGGGAAAGAATATACAGTGTGTACAGTATAAAAATCCTTATGTCTATGGAAAGTCCCCATAAAACATGTAAACCCAACGTGTGTGTGTGTGCGTGCTTGTTTATGTGATTTATGAGGACACAAATTTGTATAATGACATGGGTATAACACTTGTATTATAACGTAAACATGGTTCATGAGGACATTTCCTGAGTCAATAAAATGGCTTAAAAACATACTAAATAGTGTTTTATTGTAAAAATGTAAAATGCAGAAAGTTTTCTGTGACTGGCAGGTTTTGTGGTAGGGTTAGTGTAGGGGGGTAGAATATATTATTTGTACAGCATAAAAATCATTATGTCTATGGAATGTCCTCATAATTATAGGTGTACCAACATGAGTGTGTGTGTAAATTGAATATCTAACTGTATAATGGAGAAAAAATTCCATGACCACTGAAAGAGGATCTGAATGAGGTTACCATAATAGAGATGTTCCCATTTGGTAATTTGTCCCACTCTAAAACAAAAAAGTGGGTCGAAAAACTCAGTTTTGTCAGGAACAGTGACATCGGGGTCTAATGAGGGCAACATGTACCGCTACCAAAGAAAACTTTCTTCCTCCAGACAAACTTCCAAATCGTGAATATTCAGTATTGTACAGTAGCCTACTCTCTCTCTTTGTCTCCCTTAGAAACACAGACACACAATTTCACTCAGAGCTTATCTGATCAGGATGCAGTTTCACACGTTCACAGCCATCAGACAGGAGCTATATTACAGCACACTCAACTCTCTCCAGCCACAGGGAGAACATACAGTAACTCGCTGTGACAGCAGTCCCATAGAAACCTTGTTTTTCCCACTCATGCTATTCCATTACTCTTTTCACTGAAGCCCTCTCACACAATTCCTAGGATTTACACATCTGGAATTTTTTTTTTTTTTTTTTTTTGAAGAAGAAATTATTTATTTTATTCATAAGGATGCATTAAATTGATCAAAAGTGACACTAAATACTTACATCTGTTATGAATAAATTCTTTTTCAAATAAATGCTGTTCTTTTGAAATTTCTACAGACTGAACATGTAATGCGCATGTGCACGACCTCATCATTTCCACAGATTCGTGTTTTCGTTGTTTACACGGAGACCGTTTTCAAAAACTTGCACTTTGAAACCCGTTTTCAAAAGCTTGCATTTTCAGGCACCCAAAACACTGTTGTAGTGTAAATGAACAGCCAAAACGCATTAAAAGTTTTACGTTTATAGTTGAAAACGGTGTCGTGTAAAAACGGCATATTAGAATGATTTCTGTAGGATCATGTGACACTGAAGACTAGAGTAATGATGCTGAAAATTCCACAAAATTTCCACAATATTACTATTTTTACTGTATTTTTGATCAAATAAATGCAGCCTTGATAAGCATAAGAGACTTTAAAAAAAAAAATAAAAATAAAAAATTACCAAACCCAAACTTTTGATAGTGTATGTTCATCTGAAGGCATTTCTCTTCATCACCCTGTAATATTCCTGATCCTCCTATAAAGTAGGTGAAACTGCATATTTAGAGGCCTACAGTGTAGTTGCTTTGATATAAAGGTCTTCTCAGTAAAGGTTGAATCTCATTGCCATCTTCTGAGATGCTCTGAAGTTTCCTGTGTTGAAAATCATGTGGAATATTTTTGTATGATCTACTGAATAATAGCCACTCATATATGAGTAACAATAATGATTGTTGACTACTGTTGCATTTAATATTGTTTTTTTTTTTTTGTAATGTCTCCTTTTTTAATTACTATACATATTGAGAAATAAAGTGTGAAATAAATTGTTATATAATTATAAACATATATAATTATATTGCATTTCAAATACTTTGTGAAGATTGCTAAATTTGATCCAAAATGGTGGCTTCAGTAAACAGTGACCTTTTATAATATAATATATATAATATATAATATAATAATATTATATAATATTTTCCTGCTAAACTTGTTGCTATGCTACATTTCAGTGAGTGAACTGCTGCTGTATGTAGTTTTAACCTATTTTTAGTGGATGTAGTATGTGTATGTAGTATTTGTTAGCTTTAAACAAGTAGGTTGCTACTGTGGGTCTCTGAGGTTTAATAGACAACCAGAGCATAGAAAAAGAAGAAAAAAGAGATAGAGTATGAGTATACAACCAGTATTTCCTAAATAAATCAAAATAAAATATTCTTTCCCCTTTAACTTTCTGTCTCTTTCTCTCTCTCTCTCTCTCTCTCTGACTGGTAGATATCTTGGCCTTCTTCACCTTCTCGACGAGATGAATGCAAGTGGGCTGGGAAGGACGTCCAGGTAAGTGCTTTTCGCTTTATTTTTTTTTTTCCCCATCCTCTCTCTTCTGTCCTCTCTACAACCCTGAGATCTGTCGGATAGACTTCACCAATGGACTGAATTGCTTGTTTGTCTCTACCATTCCACTTTTCTCTAGTTCATCTCTCATATATCTCGCTTTGTAGTCAATTTTTTACTGTATGTGTGATATATAAACTCAGCAAGATGAGACTAAATGATTACATAAAACTTTAGTTTTGAACAAAACTATTATCTGTCATAATGTTTTAAAAGGGCCAATATTATGCACAAGATTTTTTCATTTTAATCTCTAATCTACGATTAGGGCCAACTGAATAATAGACGATATGTAATTGTGAGCAGTCATATTTTAATGTACAATTCATGAACAACTCACTTTTGATGGAGCGTTGTATTGTGAACATTATAGTACATTTACTATTTAAAAGTTTGGGGTCAGTAAGACCCCCAGCAATTACTTTTTTAAAGAAATTAATACTTTTATTCAGCAAGGATGCATTAAATTGATCAAAAGTGACAGTAAACATTTATAAAGATTTATATTTAAAATAAATGCTGTTCTTTTGAACTTTCTATTCATCAAGGAATCCTAAAAATATATATCACAGTTTCCACAAAAATAACAAGCAGCACAACTGTTTTCAAAATTCATAATAATATAAAATGTTTCTTGAGCACCAAATCAACATACTGCATTAGAATGATTTCTGAAGGATCATGTGACACTGAAGACTGGAGTAATGATGCAGAAAATTCAGCTTTGCTATCACAGGAATAAATTACAATTTAACATCTATTAAAATAGAAAACATTTATTTTAAATTGTAATAATATTTCACAAAATATCTGTTTTTACTGTATTTTTAGTCAAATAAATACAACCCCACCCCTAGCATACATTATGTCTACATATTGTACATCACATTTCAAGAGTAAAATCACATTTTCCATGATATGTTTTTTTTTTATTGAAAGTAAATGTAATATTTGAGATAGATCCAAAAACAAGACATGATTGGTTTACTTTTGACATGAACCGCTTGTTCTGAGAAGGTAAAGCTGAGCTTGTCTGTCATCTGTCTTTTTCCTTCACAAACACAGTTAAAAGTTTCTCCCACAAGATCAGCTCAGCAGATGTCAATGAAATAATGAATAAAAAAACAAATCACTGAACTGTGGGACAACGGTGTGTAAACACTTTCCAGGCATAGCTGCCATTTGCTCTCATAAATTCCAATGCAGATCCTGCCCGAGGCGCTTTCTTTTAACATATAGAGCCATAGAAAGCGTCCCTCTGCCCGGTTAGCATCATAAAGAAACCATAAGGTTGGTTGGTTCTCAATGGCTCTTATTTGAATTGCAATAACATGCATTGTGTGAGATTTTGATGTAAACTTGGTCTTGATGAATAGCAGGGTACTCACTGAAAGATGGCTTTTATGTGAAGAGAGGGGTGCCGGTGAAAAGAGACAGATTGACTGAGACTTGGTCTTCTCAAAGAGAGGTTGACTCAAGCTTGTTTGAAGTGAAGTGGGACAATGTCAATTTAGAGTCCTTTTGAGGGACGAAGAAGGCAGAAAACTGCTGGTTATGTTGAAGGATCTCAGACGCAATTTGTAAGAAACAAAAAAAGAGTGAGATCAATGCTCATGAGACACAGTCTTCACAAAAACATCCATTTATGTTGACAGCGGTGCTACATGTTAGGTTAAATTGTTAGTTTTAAATGCATCTGTGGAAATAAATAAATTATTTTTAACTAAATTACAATTTTATTTTATTTCCATTACTTTAGATTACAGATAGGGCTTGGTCGAAACCAAGATAGACATGTTCATGGATAAAGCAACCTTTTAAGATCTTTTTTTTTTTTTTCAATAGCAAGATCACAAACTGATTTCCTATTGGTTATTGTGCAATTTCACTATCAAACAGGGTGCATGGAAATAAAAAAACACTATAAAAAAAGGTAAACCAGCAACATTTTGATAGGAGAAATTAAATTTGAATTAAAACCATGTGTTTTTGTTTGATGAAGGCCTGTGTGCTGAAACATGTCAGTTTAAATAAAGTTTTCCAATTAACAAATGTTTGCTCGGAAATTAGCCTACAAATGAGCAGTGTTGGGGGCAACGCATTACAGTTCACGCAAGTTACGTAATCAGATTACTTTTTTCAAGTAACTAGTAAAGTAACTTTTAAATTTACAACAAAATATCTGAGTTACTTTTTCAAATAAGTTACACAAGTTACTTTGTTTTCCCATTTATTGACTGACACCTCTCCTTGTCCCCATGTTGAGGGAAATTGCAAGTGCCGAGGTGTTGTGTGCGCTGTGTGAATATGATGGTTATTGTAGTTCTTGTGAAGATATATTTACTCATTTTCTTCTTCTCCTGCGTCCTATTCTTCTGTATTCCAGAATGGCAGCACAGCTGAAAGGCTTGTTTGAGCTGCGCCCTCTACTGTACAGGCGTGAATTTGTATTTCCTTCAGCTTATTCATTTCACTTTTGGTGTGAAAGGGCCTTTACATTTGCCAAAAATAAAACTTTTTTGTTGCTATAAAAACAAACAGCCCAGCCCAGATGAGAAAAAGTAACACAAAAGTAATGTAATTCATTACATTCCATAAAAAGTAACTAATGCAATTAGTTACTTTTTTAGGCAGTAATGCAATATTGTAATGCTTTACTTGTAAAAGTAATTTTCCCCAACACTGCAAATGAGTTGAGATAGGAGATTGGAGAAATACTTTTTTGTTTGTCTCATTTATGTACAGATTTAGTTTCAGCTGTTACAATATTGATAAAGTAGAAGAAGAAGCCAGATCTTTGAGTCACGTATTATATGTTGTCATACTTTTCTGTAAACCTTTTCCACATCAGATGAGTCACTTCAGTTTGTTCCAGATGAGGCTTGCTCAGACACGTGGCTTTAACACAACTGAGGAGCTTCTGAACACTCACACACATTTCCATAGGCAAAATCCCAGCTCAGATGCTACAGTGAAGCTGACAAACACAAACACATTCGTATACACACACTACCCCTGAGAGTATAGGCCACTGGGGAGCTCTGGACGCCCATAACAGGATTTCCCTGCAAATGCACTAAACACCCTGCTGAAAAACAACTCCAGCTGTTGTAATATTTTCCTTTTAATAAAGCGCTTTGTGGGAGTGTGATGGTCAGCTGTGCCGCTGTGTGTGGAATTCTGCTGCATGTGTGAGAGAGCAGGATTTTGACGCATACAAAAATTACATACATTTGTCACAATCAACAGAGGAATTATGCAGTATTATAGAACTACAAATGACTGGGTCATTCCACAGATTACAGTGTAATAAACTCATATGGTCATGCAACATAAACTTGACTACACACATTAACTATGTTCCACTAACTATATTGAAAACCAGAAAGTACACAAATACTCAATCCATTTTCATTACTGTTAAAAAGTTTGGGGTCAGTAAGGATTTTTAATTTTTTTATTATTTTTTTTATGTTTTGAAGTCTTAATTTCACCGAGGCTGTTGATTAAAAAAATAAATAAAAATACAGCAAAAAAGGGTAATATTATGAATTTATGAAATACAACTGTGCTGCTTAATAGAAAATAACTGCTGCTTAGTAAAAAAAAAAAAAAAAAAAAAAACTTATTTGTTTTAGGATTCTTTGATTAATAGAAAGTTCAAAAGAATTTATTTGAAAAAAAATATATATATATATATATATATATATATATATATATATATATATATATTGTAGAAATGTGTCACTTTTGATTAAATTTAACAATTCTTGCTGAATAAAAGTAATGATTTGTTTTGTTGTTGTTGGTATTGTTTTTTTTTTAATTACTGACCCCAAACTTTTGAATGTAGTCAAATATTTGTTTGCTATTTTGCACTTTGTTCAGACGTTAAGTGTACCCTTAAGTGTCCAAATACTTTCTAGTGTGTGTGTGTGTGTGTGGTCCTGGTATTCCCTACGTTATGGGGACCAAATGTCCCCACAAGTAATACCAGTAAAATTTTGGTCCTCATAAGGTCACAAGCTTATAAATCATACAGAATTATATTTTTTTGAAAATCTAAAATAGCAGATAGTTTTCTGTGATGGGTAGGTTTAGGGGTAGGGTTAGTTTAGGGGGATAGAATATGCAGTTTGTTAAGTATAAACCATTACGTCTATGGAAAGTTCCCATAAAACATGGAAACCCAACGTGTGTGTGTCCGTGTGCGTGTGTGTGTAGGTGATAAGCTGTCTGTGTCTGTTACCATTTGTTGACACAGATGGGATGCGTTTATTTATCTGAGAACGCAATGACGACTGTGAATCAAGAAATGTCGATACACCATGGATTTAGTTTGCTTTTCTCTCTGTCAAGATCAAGGTGTTGTTTTGGAAGTTTCTGTTGGTCAAACATTGGCTACATCAATACAAATGCTATGTTTTCTGATCATAAATTCAGTAAATGTTGACTCGTTCTCTCTCTCTGCAGAAAGAGTGCTCTAACTTCATAAAGGTTCTGCAGCCGTTTAATCAGACGCACTTGTATGTGTGTGGAACAGGAGCCTTTCATCCCGTCTGTGCTTATGTGGAAGTGGGCAAACGCCCGGAGGTAAACACATCACATCAGTTATTCTTTTAGTTTATTGGCTATTATATTCTGTCACATTATTATGTCATTTTTGATTATTTAGAGGTCACAGATCATAAAAAAATTAATCATAAAATTTCTCACTAAGTAGCCTTCTTCATGAAGTGTTTAAGGGTGAAATGTAAGGGAAGTTTGATGAATGTTTCATTGTGGATTTGCATAAGATTGATTGTGTGCTTGTTTCTACCCAGGACAACATCTTTCGGCTAGAGTCGTCAAACTTTGAAAATGGCCGTGGAAAGAGTCCCTATGACCCCAAACTGCTGACTGCTTCCATGCTGATCGGTGAGTGTGTGAGGCAATGTGATGCTGAAGTGAGAGATGCTGAAAATGAATAATTGATTATATAAATTTAGTGTAACTCCGCTGGTACATTTGTGACCAGAATGTAATTTGAAGGGTCTTAAAAGGGTTGTTGATGTATTTTATTTAAACTGTAAATTGGAATCATACGTTTTCTTGACTTTTAACATGGGTGGTGTACTAAATAGTCACATGACTAGGTCCATTGCCCCTCTGAAACATGTTTGTGTCAGATATCCATAAAATGAAGCAAGTAATAGGTTACTACGTACTACGTATATATCAATGGTCAAATTTAAGACCAGTGGAAAAACACTGAAACACTGATGTTAGTATCTGACTGATTCAATAATATAATTATTTATTTTACTATATATTTCTTTACTCTGAACTTATATCATCATTTTGTGTTCATTTGTATTATTTCTAAAAATAATAATACATATTTTTATAAATTCTTCTAAAGTATATGTAAAGTCAATATCACTATATATTATTACAATATTATAACAATATAATAAAAAATATATATTTTAATATAAATTACTTTACTTTATTTTAGTGGGGTCCATGTATTAAACCACATTGGAAAATCTGGGATTCAAAATCTAATTTAAATCTGGAAATAAGCATAAAGTTTCATGACTGAAAAAAAGTAAATAATAATACCTATAATAACTGAAATTCATGAATCATTTTCATCTCAACCGGTCACTCAAATTATGTTGATAATATAATTATTTGGAGAGAAAGAGAGAACATGTTTTTCTTCTCAATAGCAGTTCTGTTATGCTTCAATGAGCTAGTTTATTTTATGAGCTAGAACATAAAGAGGATTTGGTTAGTTAGTGAAAATGAATATAGGTCTCTTTCTGTCTCTCTCTCTCTCTGTGTGTGCGTATTTGGTGTGTGGCAGTGCATAATCCAGCGCGTGTTTTGCTCTGGTTCATGTGTTCTGAATGGAAACTCAACACCCTTGATTATTGGTCTCTCTTCAAGATGACCGGTGCAGACTGTTCCTCTGGTTTTGTGCTCTACCTGCAGAGCATTTTACTGTTAAATCTCTCGTCTCAGATTAAAGGTCACTTATGATACAGACACACACAAACAGTCTCATTCTCTCATGCCATCCCTGAGCGTGAAATTGCCTGCGAGTGTTGACTGTCACACCTCTTTGAATCCTCACCTGAGCCGTTATTAAAGTTTACAAAAACCGAGATTGAACTAGATCCTCTCATCTCCTGATATATATATTTTTTCCATCCATGTTGAACTCACATTAACCATCCTGAATATGAGTTTTAATTTGCGTGTTTGATCATCAGATGGGGAACTGTATGCTGGGACATCAGCGGACTTCATGGGCCGGGACTTTGCCATTTTCCGAACTTTAGGCAAGCACCATCCAATTAGAACAGAGCAGCACGACTCCAGATGGCTTAACGGTGAGAAAAAAACAAAACACATTAACACACAGTACTCATGACTTTTTATATATTTAAAATGAATGCAAGTAAATCAGTATACTGGATACACATGCACTACCATTCAAAAGATTTTTTAATATTTTTGAAATGTTTCCTATGCTCACCAAGTTTACATTTATTTGAAAAATACAGAAAAAATAGCAATATTACAATTTAAACTGTTTACTCTTTTAATATATTTTCAAATGTCATTTATTCCTGTGATATCAAAGCTGAATCAGCATCATTACTCCAGTCTTCAGTGTCACATGATCCTTCGGAAATCATTCTAATATGCTGATTTGCTGCTCAAGAAGCATTTTTTGTTATTATCAACGTTGAAAACAGTTGTGCTGCTTAATATATAAAGCATTTTTTTCAGGATTCTTTGATTAATAGAAAGTTCAAAAGAACAGCATCTATTTGAAATAGAAATCTTTTGTAACATTATACATGTCTATACTGTCACTTTTGATCAATTTAATGCATCTTTGCTGAATAAAAGCATTAATTTCTTTTAGTTAAAAAAAAATCTTTCTATTTTGCACAGCATTTTTATGTGTATAATGGAATTGTACATTAGACATATAAAACTTGTATATATAGACATATAAAACTTATATATATATATATAAGTCTGTGTGTGTGTGTGTGTGTTTTGACCTTCATTGAAAGCAAAAACGTGTGAAAGTCTTAAAGGGAAAAAAAAATAAAAATAAAAAATAAAATAAGGCAGTAAAGATGTAATTGTGCTTGTATGTATGTCTCATAATTGTGACTTTATATCTCATCTCCAGCTTCCATGAAATTAAATTAAACATAAAAACTTTAAAGGAATGGTTACCACCCAAAATATAAACTTTATACAGGACATATAATTTTGTTGCAATATCTTGATAAAAATAATATTTTATGGTCATGTTTTGCATGAACTACCCACACAAATTTGCAGTTATATGTGTGAGAGAGAAACAGAGAATTCTTTAACCAAAAAATCTGGATTTTTAATCTGAAAAAAAAAGCCAGCTCACAGCTTCATTCCTGTGAATTAGGATTATATACTAAATAGCCTAATTTCCTCATACTTCTTTTTGTTAACTACTGAATTAAAGAGTAAACGAATGCCTTTGGCTCCAGTGAACATGTTTTGCGTCATAGTAGCATATGTGTGGCAGAACCTAATTTCACCAAGTGCAGCATGTTCCTGGATCAACATCTTTGTTGATCCTGAAACAACATTCAAATCAACCAGTCAGATTTGAGTGACAAGTTTATAGTTTATGTTTAGGCTTAGAACCTAGGTGCTTCTCTTGGTTATTGGTCCACACTAGTTTTGGGTAAATTATTTGTTTGATGTCCATCCAGATCCTAGGTTTGTCAGCGTGCATCTCATCCCAGAGAGTGACAACCCTGAAGATGACAAGATCTATCTGTTCTTTAGAGAGAACGCCATTGATGGGGAGCAAATCAGCAAAGCCACACATGCCAGAATCGGACAGCTATGCAAGGTACAAAGACTCCTCGCACACACATACACCAAAGGACCCCATATACATGACTCCACTGGCTGAACCACACACATATAAACTCATTTTATAGCTCAGAAGACTGGAATTATCAGTTATGTTTCAACTTTACCCCAGATGCAACCTAGGCTCATTGGAAAATTGTGCCTCTTCCTACATTTTTTTTTTTTTGCAAAACTCCAAAAAGGTTCCTATACATACAATTCACTGCAGTGACGATTGAAATATTAACAAGATTTCATATCATGAGATTTCTCTTTGCTAAGCTGCATACACACAAACCTTTGCTCCATTCCTCTCCTTCTCATGGTGGTGAGACAGGTAGGAGAATGGCCAGAGCCAGTGTTTTTGCATTAGGCTTTACCTCTGCTGTTTTGCGGCCTTGCTCTCACCCCCCACCGTGAAACTTAAGAGATGCCTAAAATGTCACAGGAGCCATCAGGCGAGAGAACAAAGACTCCTCTGTGGAGAAAATGTGAGACTTTGGCAGACTCGTTCAGCTCAAGTGCGAGTCTACAGCTTGAAGCGGTAGAAAGGTGTTCTCAATTACAGCTCGCTCGGTATTCCGGTATGACTGGAATCCTCCCTTCACTGGTGCAGACAATTGTCTCATTATGCAGAGTGTATGTTTAGTTTATGCAATGCATTTTCCAGTCCTGCTAATTAGAGCTGATCAATCCAGTGCGAGGGAGTCTGTTTATATTGCTCATGTGTTTCACATGCCGACTGCCAGGTTTTGGTGTAAAATGTGTGAGTAAACACACATGCACACACCTCTTTCAAATGAGCAGTATCAATAATAATTCTCTATCTGTGCTATGGATGATTTTTTTGAGACTTATGTTGAATTGCATCTACTTTAAATCGGTCATAGATTAAGAAATCTAATTTTCTTGATATTTTGACATGTAAGATATCATGGTACAATAAAAACACTGCAAGTTTCAGAGCTCAAAATTTCCTTGTCGGTTTAATTTGTCTTTTTTTTTTTTTTTTTTTTTTAACAAAGTTGCCAAAATGACTCTATCATGCACTAGAAATTAATACATCAGCACAAGGCTGGCTGTTTATTTTTAACTATCTGAATGTATCAGTAGAATGCTGTAATCAACACTTTCCACAATTAGTTGATCTCGGCAGCTGAAATAGTAAAAATGTTGTAAAAAGTGTTGAAAAGCGTTGAAAAGTATTTTAAATGAGACTAATTTGATGTAAAAAATCTTGCTAACATTATAAGTGCACCTCAAGAAACATGATAAAATATGAAATAAATGATAGGTTACATTTTATTTCGATAGTCCACAGACATTCTACTACTAACTGTAGTAACTTTTCAACAACATGTCAACTAGGTTTCATTAATTTGCTACTACATGTCAACTAACTCTCTTTAGAGTATTAGTAGACTGGTGGAGCATCAAAATAAAGTGTAAATACATTAAATACACTAAAGACTGGTAGTTGACATGTAGTTGCAAAGTTACTTATAGTTAGTAGAATGTCTAAAGTGGACTATCAAAAAGGTTACCAAATGATACCTCAAATTGAATTATCTCTACTCACAAGTAGTAAGTTTCAACTTCATTTGAAATTTGAATTAAATTGCCATTGCCCCACAAGAATTTACAGAATTTTAGTTCAAAGAAATTTAACAGGTAATGGTATTCTGAGAAATCTACACTAGTTTATAAATCTTTAAAGTTTAAATGTTCAAATGCAGTTGTCAAGTTAAAATTCAGAGTTTGTATTAACAAACTTTATTTTTTATTGGTAAAACTTACACTAATTGGGATTATAGGAATTTCTTTGAATTTCCTAATTTGACTTCCTTAAATTTAAATTTGAATTTCAAAACTAGTTCAGTTTTGCATGGACAAGCAACACTCAACATATAACTCCTAAAATGTAAAAAAAAAAAAAAAAAAAAAAAGTAGTGTTAAAGGATTAGTTCACTTTCAAATGAAAATTAGCCCAAGCTTTACTCACCCTCAAGCCACCCTAGTTGTATTTTACTTTCTTCTTTCTGATTAACACTCTCTGAGATATTTTAATAAATATATGATGCATCCAAGCTTTATAATGGCAGTAAGCAGGACCCACAAGTATGAGCTAAAGAAAGTGCTTCCATCCACATCCATCCATCATAAACATGTACTCCACACTGCTCCGGAGGGTTAATAAAGGCCTTCTGAAGCAATGTGTTTGTGTAAAAAAAAAAAAATCCATATTTAACTAGTTATGAAGTAAAATATCTAGCTTCCGCCAGACCGCCTTCCGTATTCATCGTATGAAGAAAGTGTAAAACTTTTGCAGTTCAAAAAGCTTACGCTACATCCTACGCCTTCCCTATTCAACTTACGGAAAAAGTGTAACTGATGCAACGCCAGTTTACACTTTCTTCGTAACTTGAATACGGAAGGCGGTCTGGCGGAAGCTAGATATTTTACTTCATAACTTGTTAAATATGGATTTTTTTTTTTACACAAACTTTGCTTCAAAAGGCCTTTTTTAACCCTCTGGAGCTGTGTGGAGTACACGTTTATGATGGATGGATGTGGATGGAAGCACTTTCTTCAGCTCATACTCATTGGTCCCGTTCATTGCCATTATAAAGCTCGGATGCGTCAGGATATTTACTAAAATATCTCCGAGAGTGTTTATCAGAAAGAAGGAAGTCATATACAGCTAGAATGGCTTGAGGGTAAGTAAAGCTTGGGCTAATTCTCATTTGAAAGTAAACTGAACCTTTAATGATATTCTTTCACACATTGGTTTCTCTGAAGTAAACGTGAAGGAAGATGATACAAGTAGGTTTTAATTTGTTTTTGACAGAACGACTTTGGAGGCCACAGGAGTTTGGTGAACAAATGGACCACCTTCCTAAAGGCTCGTTTAATCTGTTCCGTTCCTGGCCTGAATGGCATCGACACACACTTTGATGAGCTACGTAAGTTACCCTATTGCAATACCTTCAAATTTTGCTCTTGTGCCCTACTTTGAAGTATTTAGTTGGCTACTCACAGTTGCCTGTGACTGAAATTGTATTTGATTGTTTCCAGAGGATGTTTTTCTCATGAGCTCCAAGGATCCTAAAAACCCTATTATCTATGCTGTATTTACAACATCCAGGTATTAATACATCCAATTTACACCAAATTCCCAGTCAAAAGCCTGTCTGCCTATTGTCTTTTTGCATTCAAAGCATGATAATTGTGTCTCAAGTCCCTAAAGGTGAACCTGTGAAAAAACTCATAATTACTTTTTTCTCTGGTTTACAGTAATATCTTTAAGGGCTCAGCGGTATGCATGTACAGTATGGCAGATATCAGGAGGGTGTTTCTGGGCCCGTATGCCCACCGAGATGGACCCAACTACCAATGGGTACCATTTTTGGGTAGAGTTCCATACCCAAGACCTGGCACGGTAAGACGGCCAATCAGTGCCGATACCAATGTACAATTTACTTTTCAAATGAAAGTGAATTGCCTGCTTTGATTTTAACACACGTTCTCCTGAATGCTTACAGTGCCCCAGCAAAACGTTTGATGGTTTTGAATCAACAAAGGACTTTCCTGACGACGTTATCACATTTGCCAGAAGCCATCCGGCCATGTACAACCCAGTGTTCCCCATCAACAACCGTCCAATCATAATCAAAACTGATGTTGACTATCAGTTCACTCAGATAGTGGTGGACAGGGTAGAGGCAGAGGATGGCCAGTATGATGTCATGTTTATCGGCACTGGTGTGTAGAATAATAATGTGTAGAATTAAATAATGTGATTTATATGATTTTTTTAGCATGTTCTTTATGCAAAACACAAATTAATCATGTTATTTTTCTACCATAGACATGGGCACAGTTCTTAAGGTGGTTTCAATCCCTAGAGGAACATGGCATGACCTTGAGGAAGTCCTGTTGGAAGAGATGACTGTGTTCAGAGTGGGTTTATAGAGTCTTTTATACTGATTTATTTCTAATAGCTTTATTAGTAATTTTTTTTTTTCCGTTAGAAAACAATTTACTGTACATTCTATGATATAGCATTTTTCCACAAAAACACTCCAAAGGCACTATTTATAGACTTTTATCAATTTCCCCCTCTTTCATACTGAGATATATTTTGTAATATTTTGGTGATAAACAATATGTAAGTATATGTATCTTTTTACAGGAACCAACAGCCATTACTGCCATGGAGCTCTCCACAAAGCAGGTATGTATTATTAGAACTTCAAACAACTGATCCCTTAATGCAATAAAGGTGGTGAAAGCAGCTCTTTATATGTGGCGGCACTGAACATGATTCCATTAGGCAAGACTGAGCAACATAATTGGTTTGATAGGTGAAGTGCAGGGTACAAAGTGAATCTAAAATAGCGAAACAGGCCTAATACTTTACAGAACACAGGTGCATATGTACATACATTTGTTCTTACCCTTGCTCTAACACTGATGAATCAAGTATTCTAAAGTTTGGGGTCGATGTTTTTGAAAGAAGTCTTTTTATGCTCCCCAAAGCTGCATTTATTTGATCATAAATGCAGTTAAACAGTAATATTGTGAAATATCATTACAATTTAAAATAACTAGTTTCTATTTCAATGTATTATTATTATTATTATTATTATTATTACTGTTATGTGATAGCAAAGCTGAATTTTCAGCATCATTACTCCAGTCTTCAGCGTCACATGATCCTTCAGAAATCATTTTTATGTTATTATTTTATTATTTACACAGTTGAGAATGGTTGTGCTGCTTAATATTTTTGAGGAAATCATGGTAATAGTTTTTATTCTTAGATGAACAGAAAGATTTAAGATCTATTTATTTGAAATAGCAATGTTTTGTAGCAAAGTATTAAAAGTATTGATTTCTTTTATGGATGGATGGATGGTTGTTTGGTTGTTTTGGTTGGTTGGTTGATTTTTAAGGCAAGGAATCTGTGATTTTTGCATACATGTGGTTTTAAGTTGGTTAAATGTACAAAATGTACAAACTGGTTGAGATCATGATTTGTGCATGGAAACCATTCACTCACAATAAGACCCAATAAGTCAGCATGTGAGACTTTTGAAAAAGAGTCAACTGATCAGCTAAGATAGCACTGAGTGTTTTGTAGGGAACTTGCCATGACACACTGCATTTTGTTGACAGAGTTGATATAGACCAGCCAGATTTATCATGTACCAAAAAACCCCAACACACACACACACACATTGCTTGACCTCAGTCTACATTACGCAGAGCAGGGGCTGCTGTCACAGTCACTCACACAACACGGCAACACAAGGTACTGCCATTAGAGGCCACACATACACACACAGTGTCACACACACCAGCTGGTTTTACACTCAGGACTGCAGCGTGAGCTCTCCTTTAGACGGTGTGAATAATCAAACAGACACTGAGAGGTTATCTGAAGCGATATATAATTAAACAGCTGCGTACAAGCCTCGAGAAAGTTCCCGTATCCTCAGTGAAACATTAACTCATTAACTCAGCTATCACACCACAACAGACCATAAAAAGTTTGCCGTCATTGTTTCAAGGAAGTCTCAATCTCTCTGCTCTATCTTTACAGCAACAACTCTATCTTGGATCCACCATTGGGGTTTCTCAGATGCCTCTGCATCGCTGTGACGTGTACGGGAAGGCCTGCGCTGAGTGCTGTCTGGCACGTGATCCTTACTGTGCCTGGGATGGCTCACAATGTTCCCGATACTTCCCAACTGCTAAGAGGTACAGTGAGGAACGCTGAAACACTGCAATGTTGACCTAAAATGAAAAAAAAAGATGCTTCTTTCCACTGAATTTTGTGTTTTTCCCACAATGAGCTTATGAATTCCTTTCTGATGGCTAATATATATCAAAAGCTACTGCTACTGCTACATATCATTTCATATTTGACTTCTTGAACTTTTTTGAAGTCATTGGACTTCCCAGCTGTCCATTGTAGAAACTCATCTCCTTTGGGCCGTCAAAAGCAAGCACACCCCTACTTAATACTTCATCTTCAATTTCCCAAACAAGAACAATACAGGTCTCTCATTCACAGTCAATGTCATGTTGCAGTAGCAAGTAATATGTTTGTGGACGAGGTTCTCAGAAGGTTCTTTGTGCACTACTGGTGCTGAAAATGCCTCACATATTACCAGCATTTCCGAGTTGCCTCAAAGGTACATTTAGGACAAGACTTCTCAGGACATATACTGCATGATATGTCTTTTCATAAAAGTTAGAGACTAAACAGCCCAGAGCTAAAACAGGTTTCATTTCAGACACACTTATATGCTCATGAAGAGCTGTATTTGATTTACTTCGAGCATAACAAAGTGAGAGCTTTTCTGCGAGACAGATGTGTGTAGGAGTGGATATGTGAGTTTCAGTGTGCTCACACTCACCTGCCCTCTCTAATTCTCTGCTGTGTGATGTACGCTTGCAGGAGAACGAGGCGTCAGGATATCAGGAACGGAGACCCTCTGACTCAATGTTCAGATCTGCAACACCACGGTAAACACCAGCGAATCTCAGATCATGTTTATAATATGTCCAACAACACAGTGTTACTGTAGGTTAACGATCACAAATCTAAACCTATACAATCTAGAGCTTTCTTCTAAGTTTTTATTTGATAACTAGATTAACATACAGTACCGTTTAAAAGTTTGGGACCAGTAAGAGGAATGAAAATAATACTTTTAAGATGCTACAAAACATTTCTATTTCATATAAATAGATCTTATGAACTTTCTGTTCATCTAAGAATAAAAAAGTATCATGATTTCCACCAAAATATTAAGCAGCATGACTGTTCAACATTGATGATGATGATAATAATAATAAGAAGAAATCTTTCTTGAACACCAAATCATATTAGCATATTAGAATGATTTCTGAAGGATCATGTGACACTGAAGACTGGAGTAATGTTGCTGAAAGCTGAAAATTCAGCTTTGCCATGAGGAATAAATTACATTTTAAATATATTCAAATAGAAAACACAGAACAGGTTTTTGCTTTGAAATATGCTAGACGCAGGCAGTGGAATGGAGAAAAAAAGCAAGGTCTCGAGACTTGAGTGGCTCGTTTTTTAGAGCGCCGCGTCATGAGCAAGACGCTGCAAAAGACGCGAGCACAATGGTCATACACGTCCGTCTAGCACATGTTTACGTAGAAAAAGCATTGGAATGGAAAAACGAAATCTGTGTGAACGGCCTTTTACTACTTAACTTTATGTTCGAGTCCCCAGGAACCGGAAGTTGCAACTGACTTGTTGTGATGGATTTCCAAGTGAAACGGAATATTGAATAGAGGGCAAGGTTTTGTTTTATCGCACATCCTCTCCATCCCTCGCTCATAGCAGACTGATGGTTGGAGAGGAGTGGTTAAACGATATTCAACCCAAGCCGTCAAACTGATGTCATCAGAGAAGGAACGCCATTCCAAAGTTTAAGATTTTGATGAAAGATTACCATGACAAACAATTTTTTTATGCACATTAACTTGCACAGATTACTTGTTCACTCCAAGACTAGTAAAGTAAATAGGGTCAATTTTGATTTCATGATGACTTTAAGCATGATAACATGCGAGCTAGAAGGCAGTCAGGGCGTCATACTTTAAAATAAAACTCCGGATGTGCAGAATAATGAACATTTTGAGGCAGAGGAGATATTTTGTAAATGTGCATAAGTGTTTTAATAAAAGCTCTGCATACATGCCGAACATGCCAAGTTAGTGTTTAATTAAAGCTTTAAAATGAAACAAGGCCTAAAAAGTCCATTCCACTATGTTAATGACATGTCTAACAGCTGAGAAACATTTCACAGCTGTTGCAAAAATACAGGTTCTAGAACATGCACTTATACACATGCTTATAGATATACACTACCGTTCAAAAGTTTGGGGTCTGTACGATTTCTGAATGTTTTTGAAAGAAGTCTCTTATTTTCACCAAGGCTGCATTTATTTGATCAAAAATAGAATAAAATACATAATATTCTGAAATATTATTCCAATGTAAAATACCTGTTTTCTATTTTAATATATTTTAAAATGTAATTTATTCCTGTGATGGCAAAGCTGAATTTTCATAATCTACGGCAGTCATCAGTGTCACATGATCCTTCAGAAATCATTCTAATCTTTTCATTTTATTATCAATGTTGAAAACAGTTGTGCTGCTTAATATTTTTAATGCATTTTGTTGTTAAAAAGAACAGCATTTATTTTTGAAATACAATTTTGTGTAACATTATACTATCTTTACTGTCACTTTTTAACAATGCATTCTTGCTGAAGAAAAGTATTCATTTCTAAGAATAAAAAATCTTACTGAGCTCAAACTTTTGAATGGTAGTGTGATAGTACATCGCAAGGCCACTGGAATCGTGGAGACCACACACAGATTTCCTGTGCCGGAGTTCTGGTCTAACACACCTCATTATAGTGGCACCACTAACCCACAGCACTGCGCTCTGACGTTTCATAGTTCAGACTTAAAAGAAAGGCAGAAGAAAATGAAAGACTAAGAAATAGATGCCACTTTACACAAGTGATTTTCTCTCTCTCTCTCTCTCTCTCTCTCTCTCTCTCTCTCTGCTTTGGATAGACACACTATATACAGATATATACAGCTGTGATATAGACATGCTGGGTGTGACTTTGTTAGTGTGATAGCATATGGTCAGAACTATCAGTTTGTATTCTCACTGCTGGATGTCCTGTCTCAGAAACAAGATTTCTAACTTATTTTTCTGTTTCTGTGTTGTTTTCTCATCTATCTGAGCAGATGAGGCAGATGGCGAGAGAGGTTTGCTGGATAAGATGGTATATGGAGTTGAGAACAGCAGCTCTTTTCTGGAGTGCAGTCCTAAATCCCAACGTGCCCTTATTTACTGGCAGTTTCAGAGACATGGAGAGGACCGCAAACAAGAGGTAGATTTGTTCTGTTGCGTAAATGTCCACAAGTGAAAACTAAAGTCTGAGACCACAAGTAAATCCGCTTCTATTTTTTATTATACATTATCAGCATAACATTTGAAGTAAAAAGTTAAACTGAAAAATTTAATTGATTTGTATTTGGTTTTCCACTCTTTTACTTAAATGATAGCAGCACTAGAGCCACATGAACCTCAAGCCTGATGATCATGATCTCCAGCATGATTTGATAATAATCCAAAGAGCATCATGTGCTTTAATGGAAGAAAGAACGTCTGACCTTGTACAAAAGTTCACATGATCGATGTTACAGATGTGCTGGTTTGATTAGTGACCCAAAAATAGAATCTTAAATATTTCTTATTCATGGTTATTTATTTATTTATTATTTATTTATATTTATTTTTTATTCATTTAATTATTTATAACAAAACATATGACCAGTGACTATATAAACAGAGAAATCACACTGAATCTGACATTTTCAATTTCCAGTGTGGTAATAAATTTATAAAATAAATTAGATTTTTGCGATGTTAAATAGCAGGTCATTATTCATGCAAGCTTTCCATCAATCTTACTCAAAATTCCTCAAAATTGTGTGTTTGATTTACCCTGATATCATAAAATAATTAATGAGCTGCATTGTATATATAATTGTATATAAAGTGTCACACAGAAAGGTGCAAAAATTAATTTGTGTGTATATATATATATATATATATATATATATGTAATCACTTTGGTTTATGGGGTAAATGCAGCCAAAAATGCTGAAACTGTTGTTGTCAATAATGTTTACAGTACTCAGAGCATGTGATTTCATCCATATGCCCATGTGTGTGTGTTTTAGATAAAGTCCGATGAGCGGGTGTTGGGCACAGAACAGGGCCTGTTGATCCGAACCCTCCATCAGAAGGACTCGGGTGTGTATTACTGCCACGCTGTCGAGCACGGCTTTATCCAGACCCTCCTCCGCCTCACCCTCAACGTCATTCCTGCAGAACACCTGGACGATCTCCTGCACCGAGACACGCCCGACAGCAACGATCCGGCCAATGGCAAGATGTGGTACCGTGACTTCTTGTCCCTCATCAACCCGCCGAGCCCGAATAGCGTCGACCAGCTCTGCGAACAGGTTTGGAAGAGAGAACGGAAACAGCGTAGGCAGAAAGCCAATCTGCTGCACTCCAGCCAATCACACGCCAGCCAGCTCCTTCACTCCAGCCAATCACATGCCAGTAAGTGGAAGCTGCTACAGGAAAACAAGAAAGGACGCAACCGCAGGACCCACGAGATGCAGCGAGCACCGCGCAGCGTGTGACCTGGACGCCAAATAAAAGGGATGGGGAAATCCAACAGACTTCTTCTGTTCCACAGACATAACGCTGAGACTGAAAACAGGAAGGGCGGAATTCCACTTCCTGTATTGTGAGTGCGAGAGAGATTTACTTGTGAACCAGAGCACATCTTCATTCACACCTACAGTACGTATTGAGACTCGAACCCTGAGAGGACGTAATGTGATGCTAACAGATACTGAAATACCTGTAAATATGACATAAATACAAAAATATACTGTGAGACAGGTTTCAGTCTGTATAAAGACCCTGTTTCATTTTATGAGGGACAAAACATGGATACTGAAAGACCACTGTTTAACCTCCATTTAGCTGAAGCACAACCCCAGCGCATTCTGGGGAATGAACTTGTCAGTAATATTATGTGTATAGAGTGTGTTGACCTTAACATATACTGTATATCTTTGTATCAGAACTGTAGGCCCTTCTGTTTATGTACGTATCCATTAATTAAGGTATTGCTTCGTTATGGTTTATTCTTCTTTTCCCCCCCTCTTTCCGTCTTCCTCCTTGTGTTTTCTATTTTCATCTGCTGCGAAAGCAATGCCTCAGCAAATCCATTAATGGAACTGTGTTGTTCCTCTGAATAAGCTCTTCCTGACAAGAAAAAACAACAAAAAAATCTTTTCTGCTATTTTTTTAGATTAATATTTAATTTTGTACTGTGCCAGAGTATATCTAAAATATTACATAATAGTTTTATTTTATTATTTGTTGTCCTCATTGTAAACCACTGCATTCTGAGGATACACAAGTCCTCTTCACTATAACTTTTCTCCTCAGTTAAGTTATTTGTCGACATGATTTAATCTATGTTCACATTAACGTTTATATAAAACCATTGTGGTTGAGTATGTGAAATATGGTGGCATTTATTAAGGAGTACTGCTGATCCTTTTTGATAAGTTTGTTGCACATATTTGGGAAATATTGGTTTTCACTACATTTACAAAAGACAAATACAAATAATTTATGAAAGACCAATCCACACTACCACTATGGAGACGCAGGGTACGTTTACACGACAACGATATGCTTAAAAGCTTAAAATGCTTAAAAGATTTTCCTTTGAGTTTTCCGCGTACAAGACGACACAAATCCATGAAAATGACTAAAAACGCTGTATTCTGCTGCCAGGCCATTAGATGGCAATGAAACACTATAGACTGAACATGTAATGCGCATGCGCACGACGTCATCGTTTTCACAGATACGCGTTTTTGTTGTTTACACGGAGTCCGCTTTCAAAAACTTGCACTTTGAAACCTGTTTTCAAATGTTTGCGTTTTCAGGCCAACAAAACGGCATTGGCTTATAAATGAACGGCCAAAACGCATAAAAAGTTTTCCGTTTTTAGTTGAAAACTGTCAAGTAAACGGCCCCTAAATGACTGTTTTCAGCTGAAGAATAATTCTGTTTAACAGCATAACTTCATTATCCTTTTTTATTGATGACCCAGGGAATTAATTGACTTATGAAAAGTAGGCATTCCCTACTATACATCATATGGACTACAGAAAATATATATATATATATATATATATATATATATTCTGTAGTCCATAGATATTTCAAAGAAAATAAACATTTGTTTTGGTAAACTCTCATCAAAACTTGCTCTATCTCTGAGATGTTTATCCATGTGACAAAAGCTGAGCAAGACTAAACCAGTGGGTGGCACCGTTGTTTCAATCCGCCTCACTTTAGGATTTTGAAATGTCGCTAATAAACCATACGTATGAATTACATTTTGTGTATGTATGTATGCATGTATATGTATATAAATATTCTTTAAAATGTAATTAATAGGAACTTTATTTGAGACATAACTAAGGCATACATATTATGTATATATAAATGCCTTAGAGAGAGCAAGTTATTACATTTTGATGAAAGATTACAAAAACAAACTTTTTTCTTTGGGAATAACTTATGGACTGATTAAGATTAAGTAAATCAGAAGTAAATAGGGTTGATTTTGATTTCATGTTGACTTTAAATATGAAAGGGCAAGGGAGGACAAATTTACAACTGTTATATAATATACTGCGCCTGAGGAAAGGACAGCTGCGTGACTAAAACTGCTGGGATCAGAGACAGAACACAGCATGGGACAAGGCTCCTTGACTCCTTGAGAAGTCCTGCTTTCACCCCTCCCACTGAATTAGTTTTATGTAGATGATTTTGCCCCCTATTGTTGCCATGCACACACTCACACCTACAGCACACGTATATCTGAATGTAGCTGTGAACATATAGACTATTTATGAAAACATGGTCCAAAATATATGCCACTGTGTACAAACTGCATGTGAATTTACAGCACCACTCACTTCTATACTCGTTTACAGTAGCTGTTCTTGTTAATGAGTGATTTGTCTGGCGTTGGATTCCAGGTGGTGCTTAAAATATTCTGTTATTCATGACAGATGGTGTTCTCAGCAGGCATAACTTCTGCCTGATAAACTCTCTCCCATTGTAGCTAAATATATAACCAACAGGAAACCGCTGTAAACTAAAGGATTTCAAATGCAAAAATTAAAAGTATGAACCCGAATGGTCAGCTCTGTTTGGATGGACCTTGGGCAGAAAAGGACACCTGCCTTGCTTTAGACTTTCGCAGGGACTTTGCTGAACTGGAAATGGGGGACAAAGACATGAAAATGCTGCTGTAAATTATTCATTTCTGGCATGCATTCTGCTGTTCAAATAAATGTCTCTTCTAAAGAACCTGTTTTAGAGGGGTGGACCGCTGGATGAGTTTGTGTTTCTGATTGCTTTGGCAGTGTCGTTGTGTTCTAGGTCCTTTGACCACTGCACCTGGACCCAGGGAAAATTGCTCCTTGTCTTATGTTATTTGTCTTTTCTCTCATGCTGGAGTTCATTGGGTTCTCAATCTCAACCATGGAATTTATGATACTGCTGAGAAAAGCAAAAGTGTAATGTTCAGGGTGAAATTACTGACACACGATAACAATGTGATTTAAAAGGACAATGTGATTTAAAGGGATAGTTCATCCAAAAATATATGTCCATTTTCTTTCAGACAAACACAGTTGGAGTTATACATGTATTATAAAATATCCCAGCTCATAATGGTAGTGAATGGCACTCCTGATTTTGAAGTCCAAAAAAGTGCATCCATCCATCATAAAAGTAATCCACAAAGCTCCAGGGGGTTAATAAAGCCCTTCTGAAGTGAAACGATGGTTTTTTGTAAGAAAAATATCCATATTTAAATCTTTATCAACTAAAATAAATAGCTTCCAGCAGACGGCCTACACAAATCAATTTATTTGAAAAGTCGTTATTTTGTTTTTTTGGGGGCACAAAAAGTTTGCTCGTCGCTTTATAATATTAAGATTGAACCAGTGAACTCACATGAACTGTTTTAAATATGTTTTGAGTACCTTTCTGGATCTTGAGACGTTCAGTGGCATTGCTGTCTATAGAGGCCTCACTGAGCCATCGGATTTCATCAAAAATAATTTCCGAAGATGAACAAAGCCCTTACGGGTGTAGAACGACATGAGGGTGAGTAATAAATGACATTATTTTCATTTTTGGGTGAATTAACCCTTTAAGCTCCTACATCATACACTGCTTCAGAAGTTACTCTTTTTTGCGTAGCCTGTCTGCCGGAATCTAGTTATTTTAGTTTATAAAGTTATAAATATGGATATTTTTCTGACAAATCCCATCGTTACATTTCAGAAGGGCTTTATTAACCCCCTGGAATTGTATGGATTACTTTTATGATGGATGGATGCACTTTGTTGGACTTCAAAATCAGGAACACCATTCACTACCATTGTAAAGCTTGGAAGAGCAAGGGTATTTTATCTGATTGTGTTCGTCTGAAAGAAGATAGTCATATACACCTAGATGTGTATAATACAATAAAAATAAATAAATACATACTATGTGCATTCCTTGTTTGTTGTAACGTAAAGTTTATTAGTAAATTGACCAATCAGTATTGATATTTAAATGACATATTGTGTATTTATTGATTTATTTCGTTCATTCGCTGTGTTGGGTTTTTGATTGGAAATATTATAACACGTCATTAATCAAAACTCTCTCATCTGTTTGTGGAAGAGTATTAGCAAAAAATTATAATTAAACCAGTGTGAAAATTATTTAATGATTTTCAGGAAGGTCACAGTTAGGCTATCTATTAAAACAGTATATACTGAAACGTATGGCCTACATATAATTTGGGGAAGAGTACAACAGTATATATGTAGAATAATGCATAGTTTAAGGCTTTGGGCTTTAAATGAATTTGTTTTATTTTATGTGGATCAATATATGTTGAACCTTCATAGACCACCACTAAGCAGTGTAAGGATGACCATTACTCAGATTTAGGATTATGAATTTGAACAAACCTGTAATCCTACGTGGTAAACAACGTTGCCACACCAGTTTTTGGTGTAATAATTTATTCTGCCATTAAAATTAGTTTTAACATTCAATGTTGATGCAGCCACATCCCATCCATTACCACAAACTCATAGGTTTGCCTGACACTGGTTCTGTTTGAAATCAAGTGCGAATACAACAAACTGTGTTTCTAAAGGGTACAATCTTACTCATCTATCTGAAATTCTCACTGAACAAAGTATGATTATGTCAGACTGCGTTGCAGCTAAATGTTAGCATTTAATAGATAGGAATGTGTAAGATCCACTTTAATACTGATACTGATTCAGTTTGAAATCAAGTAAATACAGCAAACAGGATTTCCAAAAGCACATCTATACTCACCTGTATGTAGCGAGACTGTGTGGCAGGTTGCAAGTTAACATTTTTCTTAACTTGACGGTAGATGGAAACCTTTGGCAAGCCCTTGCATTTTTCCTTTCCTTTCTTGCTTCTCCTTATAGCAAAAAATTTAGTGTTTATGTACCATAAGGTCTAAAACATATTCTTGAACACAGGCACTTCTAACTATGCTATCTCAATTGTATCAGTGCATCATGAAATATGTCACAGTGCAATTAATAATGCTAAGGGGTGCTATAGCAGGTATTTCTTCTATTGTGGTCAGTTTTCTCATTCACATCAACTAAACTGGGGGATATCACAGATATCCAGATCAAAGACCAGATCAGAATACCTTGGCAACCTCAAAGAAATGCCCTGGCAACAACCTAGCTCTGTATCTGGTTTTTGCATGGGTACTGGGCAAGCACAACTCACATTTTTCCCAGAAAAATGTAAAAATATCATTTTTGGTTACTCTAAATACATAAACAAAAGACATGTCTGCCATCTAGTGGTAGAGGTTGTTCCTGCATTTACAGGTTTAAAAATCCAGAGCTTTCCAGGGAGTTGATTTACGACAAGGCCATCACCTCTAAATGAATCTATAAACACATTTATAGCATTCTGTAAATCTAGCTCAGTTGTAACAAATGTGAGGAACAGATTTATATTTGTAGGTGAGATACAAAAGTGAAGGGGTTATCAAGACTGACAGTCTAGTATTTAAAGACATTGGGTCAGTTGTTTTTGCTTATGGACTTTTGAACTCCCTCACACTCAAAGGTGACGGCTGGTCATGTATAGTGTCTAGAGGTCAGAGGTCAGCCTGATTGCCCCACAGACTGCTCTGTGGACACAGATGTGTGTCGTAAATGTCCATATCTATGAACGAGTGCATTAGTGGTTGTGTGATGAATGAACTGGGCAGGATTTCATTGTGCAGATCATTGACACTGAGAATAAATGCCCAGAGCTCAGTTATTTGAAGTTTTCACCTTTGGGAGTGCTTTAAACCAAATGAGCCTGTGTGTTCCATGATGTGTTGAGCCATGTGTTTTACATGCACTGCAAAATGTCTGTGTGACACTTAATTCAGAAGGCCATACAGAGCTTTGGATAAATGTGTAATACTATAGAATATATAACAGAAGGCCCTAGTGGGTTTATGTTGTAGTGAGCTACTTGTAGAGTCATTTGTGGTCTATACTACAACTATAAGTAAAACAAACTATTAAAGTGCAATCTTAACAATTTGTTTAGCTTTATTAAGTTTAGAAAAACAGGATGCCAACATTTTTACCAGCTGGGTGCCCTGTGTGCTTGTAAAAGATATTTGCCTGAAGAACATTTCTTAGTGTCAGGATTGTTTACACTGCTTTATCAAAGAGCGTGAAAGCCTTCATGTGAGACAGCACTGTGCTTATTATGGTTCAGAGACTGCAGCATGCTTTAATGGAAAATTCCTCCAATGCCTTTCTAACACATGCTGGCTATATGTCTATACTGTATTACCTATTTAGATAGATGGATAATTATAGATATGTTTAGGTAATTATATATTTTTGTTATTTTTATTTTTATTCAGTAAATTTATCTCCATTCTCTTACAAACATTTGTATATATATATATATGTGTGTGTGTGTGTGTGTGTGTGTGTGTGTATGTGTGTGTGACTGTGTGTAAACATATTTAGAATTTATGGCATTTGCACTGCCATATACAAGTGTTTTGTAAGTTGTCACATTATTTGTGTTAGATGTTACTTAAAGGAAATATTAGCTTGTTACCATCTTATTACAGTGAGCCATATTAGTGAATCTCCACTTTATTAATTCTGATGCAGTATGGTATTTTTACTTCATGATTCTCTGCTGCCATCTGGAGGGATTCTTGAAGCTATGATTACACTTAAATGTAGTCAAATTGTACAAACAATTTGATCATTTTAAAAGTAAGCAAGTCACCAAGTTGCATTAGCTGAATGTATTTGAGTTAATATTTAGAGTGACTACTATTTTCATTAATTAATGCAGTTAGTATAAAATTTGTGCAATTTTTAAAGAATACACTATGTTGGTACCATATCAGTTATCGGAGAGATTTATTTATTTATTTATTTAATTTACATATAGTTGATGTTTTTTTTTTTTTTTTTCTCATGTTGGTAAACTGTGTATGTCTCAGTGAGGATGATGATTATGAGTGGACTGTATTATAGGTGATGGATGTGTATTGAAACACTTTGAAATAACATCACAACAATTATTTCCATCAAGAGGTGCATCATTTTTTGGTCAAGATTGACAATGCAAGAGGTGAGCACTCTGTAAAGTCTCATCCAGCACATCCCAAAGACTGTCAATGAAATTAAGGTCTGGACTTAGAGGTGACAATTCATGTAAAAAAATGATTCTTCATGCTCTCTGAACCATTCTTTCACAATTTTAACCCTGGTGAATCTTGACATTGTCATCCTGGAATATGGTCATGATGCATCTTCCTACATGGTTGTTTAAGAAATAAAAAGCTACACACTCCATCTTTAAGGGTTAAAAGAATTGTTGCCAAACATGAAACATGCTAGAAACATAATCACTGTAATAATGATCCATTCTTAGACTCTTAAGTATTTGCCTGTTAAAATCCAAACAGAGATTTTTTTTTTTTTTTTTGGCCGGGCAGTGTATATCAGTTGTATATTTAATTGTGCATGCTTTGCTGTTTTTACAATTAGATAGATTACCTTTGCTGTCATGTTCAATTAAAGTTCATTTTAAAAACTAATAATTACAAAAAAATACACCAAATAACTTATTATTAATAATATGTTAAATTATGTTAAATCTTTAAAAAAAATCTCAAAATGGTTGATTTATTTATTTATGCATACATGCAAAATAGTATAGAATTTTAATTTTGGTCAGAATATTGATATATTTATTCATTTGCTTTTGCTGGTGTTTTATAAAGAGCAATGCAATATACAATAGTAAATTAAGGGGATCTTAGAAAGTCTTTTTTTCTTTCTTGCTTTTTTTTTTTTTTTTTGATTTACAACATTCCGTGAATGTAGTGAAATCATTACAAGGGTTTGCTTTATTAAAAGGAGGTAATGTGCTGGATTTAGATACTTTGTAGATGCCTTGTAGTTCATTTTTGTGTGTTTATTAGCCAGTAGGCTCCGAATTGAGTCTAAAACATGCGTACACACACACACACACACACCTATATTTAGTGATTTATTTCTTCAGAATTAGATCACAGGCCAGAGATCAAGCCCTCTTGCTCTTGTCTTATCACACATGTGGAGATGTTCATTGAGGCAGATAGACAGGCGTTGATCATAGCCAGCAGAGGGGAACCAGGACCACGGTAAAACACCAGAAACTGTTTGAGTGCATGTCTGCTTAACGGCAACATGAACAAGAGTGATTGCCTGAGTGTCATGGGTGACAGGAGCTGGACACCTGCAAAAACTAAAAGGAAAAAAAAAAAAACAGAACATTCTTGTTCGAATACTCTTTAAAGTATTATTGTACTTATTAGTCCTTATTGTCCTTAATTCTAGTATTAATACAAATTAAAAAATATTAAGCAGCACAACGTGACACTGAAGACTGGAGTAATGATGCTGAAAGTTTAGCCGTCACAGGAATAAATTACATTTTAAAATGTATTCAAATAGAAAACAGTTATTTTCAATTGTAGTAAGATTTCACAATATTACTGTTTTTACTGTTTTTATGATCAAATAAATGCAGCCTTGCTGAACACGAGACATCTTTCAAAAACATTTAACAATCTTTGAACGATTGTGTATTTACTCTTAAATCACTTTCTTTAACTTTTACTGAAAATGACAGAGCGTTACAGACCCCACAACAAAATCAAACAAATCCCACAATCCTGTCCGATGACTAGCGGATCAAGTAACATTTTCCTCGGTTGTTGTAAGCATTTGTAAGCGTGTAATGAAATGTTATTCTAGCATAATGCTTCATTTACATTACACTCAGATCTTCCCATTTGTCCTTGTTTAAACTGGCATGTATCTATGGAGACGGTGAAACACACCCAGGTGAGACTCTACAGATGTTTGTTTTGAATTTGTATTGGCGTATCTCCTGTTTAGCACAGTGTGTATGAGCATTATTCTGTCATGGTTTCTGGGTTTGGCAGGCTGAGGGTGAGTGCCAAACCCTCAGCGCTGCAACAAAGCAGACGTGTGTATTTGTACAGCATCAATTACACTCACCTTCAATATTTCAGTCCACATAACACTCTACATGCAGTTCAGCGTTTTTTCCTGCTGTGGTCGTTGGCTCGGTGTTCTGTGTGACAAATTCATGGCCATAATCTTCAACATAAAATGGTGTTAGCATGATGGAGGAGGTTTTAGACTGTTTAGTGTGTGTGCTCATGAAAGAGAGGGAAGATAATGTTTGCTTTGGCATTAGGACTTATTAAGTGTTTGTTTATTCAGTGAGTCAGTTTACCAATGCGTCTCTCTGCAGCTCTGGAGGCAGAACGGCCTGCAGTGTGTTTGTTTAGCAGGGCACTGCCATCACCATGTCACATCAGGTTTTGCTAAGTCTCATTTCACCACCACCCGTTGAGTTAAGATTTTTTTTTTTTTTTAATCTCTCCCTCTCTCTGTCTCACTCTTAAAATAGTAGTTCACCAAAAATGTATTTAATTGTTTAGCCTACTCACCCATGTTTCTTCAAACCCATAAGATCTTTTTCTTTTAATAATGTTTTTCTCCCTTTTGCTCCCAAAAAGACAAAGAGACACTGAAGTACCATAATAGTAATCCATGTGACGTGTGCCTTCAAAATTAAAATTAGAAGTTTTATTATTTTTTACTTTTTAGATGACCTTTACAATCAACTAATGTTCATTTAAAGTTAATTTTTTTTAAAAAACACTAATCATTTCATAACATTGTTAAAACTAAGCTTTAGCAAATTTTAAAACTAATATACATTTTTTGCACCGTAGTACTTTATGGTGTAATGCCTAACATTTACTTGTAGCATTTAAAATGATTGTTTTTAGTATTTTATTTTTAATACAATTTAACCGAATTTTAAAATTGGCCATTTATAGGCCTGGGCATTACATCGATTCGCGATACAATGAATGTGGATTGATCCTGATATTTTCTCTCTCGAATCGATTCTGAGCTTAGTTCGAACAGCAGATGGCGCTCTAGGCTAGTTTTTATCCGCACACTCAAATGCTCATGAAGAAGAGTACCGGACAGCGATTGCGCATTCGGCTGAGTCATGTAAGTGGTTACATATATGCTTGCACCTCGGCTCAGAATGCTTTTATGACACGAGATTAATGTAAACACAGCCCACGGCAAACCCTTGTAATTCGCTTCAACATTTTTGAACTTTATGAATGATTATTTTAGGTTTAAGTGGTGTGTGTAAAGGAACTAGAATCAGGCAGAGTGCGGGTGTTTCTAAAGCACATAGTGCCATCTGCTGTTAAAAACTAAGCTCGGAATCGATTTGAGAGAGAATCGAAATACATTCGAAAATATCAGAATCGCTCCAGATTCTTTGTAATGTGAATCAATGTATATCCCTAGCCATTTATCAGTTTTGGCCTGTAACATGAACATAATTATTAAATTATTAGTCGGGGATGTTTTTTTCTTCTGTATTTATATGGATTTCCGTATTTTCCGACCAGAAGTTGTTGCGTAGGAATTTAGGACAGCCATAAATATTAGAATTGTAATTTTACTGTTGTTCTTTATTGTTATTATTATTAAATAATATGAGCTTCACTACATTTTACAGTACAATAGTATTTAGAATTTATATAAAATTATGTTAATTATTTTATTATTATTATTAATCATACTGAATGGGGGAAAAGAGGTTTTCCTTCTTAAGCCGGGTTCACACTGTATGATTTTGTCCACAATTTCGCCGTCTGAGACAAATTTTGTGAATCATAAAATCCTCTGATCCTAGGCCAGAATCTAAAGTCTTTGATTGCCAGTTTAATTATTGTTATTATTTATTTTTATTTATTTATTTATTTATTTTTAAGTTTTTAGCTGATTAATGACCATTACGATCAAATTTTACCTCAGTTTTGTGTCACAGTCCTGCAGTAAAACTAACACCACTTGCTCCACATCATCTTTGTTTGAAAAGCCAAGATCAAAATTAACGCTAGCTAGAGGTTGTTTTTGTTTGCAAGCCACCATTTCTATCCCGCATGTAAATGCAGCTCACGGTCACTGTACTTGTCATGGATTGATGGAAAACTCCAGGTGAGTTTACTTGCATGCATCCTATTTTAACGTAATACTGAACTTAACTAAACTCAATAATATTTCGCCAAAATATTCATCACTGTGTGGTAATGGTATTTGAACATACTGTAGTCTACCTGTTTCAATGTTCCTTCATCTCCTTATACATCACCACTTCTTGCCATGTGAACCTCATGATAGAACCTCATAATTTACAAATGAAGGAGGCAGTGTAGAAGCAATGGGGCAACGGGACAGGCTTTAGCTGTGTAGCTTGGCATGAGCAAGATATTGGAGGAGGCGTCTATAATAGCTTCCAGAAGTTCAAGACAGTAACTCTGTGTTTCTTCTACTCAGACGGACCAGGGCTTCAATACCAACAAAGATTGAGGGATTGTTTCACTAGAATGAGGTGAACGAGAGGATTGTGGTCCTGTTTCATGGCATTGTGCCCTGTCTAGTAATGTGGCACTAATTATTGAAGCTTTATCCCCATTGGCTACAACCTGAAGACTTTACTGTGGCTATCAGAAATCAGGCCAATGAGATGTGAAAGATACAGCACTAAGTGGAATTCAAGGGTGATTCAATTAAGTTAAAAAGTTTTAGATTAGCCTAGTAAAATGATATACCTAGGAGATGCTTTTGTAAACATATCGCCACATTTTTCTTTGTGGAAAACTCCATGGTTATCGGTTGCATAATAAGGCTGTCAAACCTAAGCTGCTCTGTCAGAGAAGAATATAAGCTTTCTTGAAGTGCTGACAGAGGTGTGTCACACGCTAGTGAAATGGTGTTCGCAGTTGCAGCGCTAGTGTTACATATGACTCAAATTTGGTGGCACTCAAGGTCATTCAAACATAACATGACAGAACTTTTATCTGACCTATTGACACCAGCTAATCCTTATGTCAGCACACTTTCTTCTGACTTTCTAGAGCCCTGGAGCAATGACAGGTCAAAGAGTGACGTTGACCGCTGAGTGCAGACTTAATCCACTCTTGAACACCCTTCTCTCTGAGGTGACACAGACTATGTTTGGAATGGAATAGCAGTGCTTACTACATACTAATATTTTTTAAAATAGTATTGAAACAGTAAGCATTATGTATCTTAAAGGATTAGTTCACTTTAAAATGAAAATTACTCCAAGCTTTACTCACCCTCAAGCCATCCTAGGTGTATATGACTTTCTTCTTTCTGATGAGCACAGTCGGGGTTATATTAATAAATATCCTCCTGACGCATCCAAGCTTTATAATGGCAGTGAACGGGACCAACGACTATGAAGCTCAAGAAAGTGCATACATCCATCACAAACTCTACATGGCTCCAGGGGGTTATTAAAGGCCTTCTGAAGCAAAGTGATGTGTTTGTGTAAGAAAAATATCCATATAAAGTAAAATATCTAGCTTCCGCCAGACCGGCTTCTATATTCAACTTACGAAAAAAGTATAACGTCTCTCGCAGTTCAAAATGCTTACGCTACATCCTACGCCTTTCGTATTCAACTTTTGTGATTCATTGTTCACTTTTTTTTTTTTTTTAATTCAAAAGTTATCATTTGGGAGATTAATGTTTTTAAGTTTTTTAAGAGATTAATGTTAGACTTTCTTTCTTCAGATAAACACAAACAAAGATTTTTAATAAATAATCATTTTTTTATTATAAGCGTTTGACGCTTGATAAACCACACACGATCGTGACATTAATTCATGTGACCTAAGGGGATAAAGCAAGCAAAACGATTAGTGTGTGTCAGAAAAATACTAATATTTTTATCTTTCCAGTCTATTGTCATATGAGCAATCACGAGGGGGACGTTGTGACATGTCGGATCACAAAAATCACGGTTCGGATCATATCACAGTTATTAAGTCACGGATCGGATCATTTTTCGGATCAGCACAAAAAAAAAAAAAAAAAAAAATTGGGGGGGGGGGTAACTTTGCATTTATTACTTAGCCCACTTTACTCCGATACCACAACAGAAACTACTAGCCTAACTAATACATTATTAAAGGCAAGTGAACAGACTGTAAAAAGAATGAATACTGTACACTAATTACAAGAATAGATAAATACAACATAAAGTTACAAATAAATATATGGTCTAATAGTATTAATTTTTGTGTACAGAAATGTAATAATTAAAAAATGTAAAATGACACTGTTCACTGTATAAATTTAATATAGATTAATCTTTGTTAAAGCTGTGTTTTGTTGTTTGATTTACATGAAAGACAACAGCAGGTATTTATAGGTTGCTGTCACTTTAAGAGTAAGACCCCATGCACGCACACATCTGAGTTCTCACCTCGTTCAATTAAGACATAACCGAATGTGTTTACGAGAATACTTGCCGAGAGGGGTATTTTGACTGACATAATGCGTGTATGTGTCCATCCAAGTGCACTGAGGACGCGAAAGAGAAATCAATTTGGAGTTCGCAAGCTATCTGAAACGCGCCTCTCTCTGTGTTTGCGCGCGCGAGCCTTGTATGTATGTGCGTCTGTGCGAATCAATAACAGCGTGGTTTGCGATATAGCCTACCGAATTAAATCCTCTTTTGCCTCTTCTAGCGCCGGAATGGTTTTATATCTATTTAATGTGTAAACTAGCAAGACAAAACATGTGCAAATGATAACCTTTCAGTCTATTGCAGTTAAACTTGCAATTGATCCGCGAATCACATGCGTGCCGAACCGTGGGGCTTGGTCCGTACGGATCACGGATCAACAATGATCCGTTTAACCACTAGATATGTGACAAAAGCGCGTTGTGAAACTCGTGCAAGAAGTGGCGGCCCTCTGTTCTTCTGCGTTACTTCTTGCGCAAACTTTACACTTACGTCATGTATCACAACGCCCCCCCCATGATCTGAACAGACTGGGTGCTATAATAAAGTTAAAAGGTGCTTCTAAGTTTTACTTCAGTGGTGTGCACACTTATGCAGTTAGTATTTCTAAATGATTTATTTTATTATTATTTTTTTCTCTGAAATGTCACTTTGGTTTTTAGTGGCTTTGCATAGGTTGTAGGCTAATTTACATCGAAGTTGCAAAAGTTCTGATGGTTTATTTTTGTTTCATTTAGTACATCACAAAAACCAGTTTTAACAGGGCTGTGTGGACTTTTTTTTCTGTATGTGTCTAACATAATTCTGTACTTTTAGCTAAGCAAAATCACAAATTGTTATTATTGCCCTGTGCATGGGAGAAGGACCCAAGACTATGCAAGTCCATCCCTGACACCAAACTTAACATGTTAATGAACAGTACTTTTTGTTAATTGTTAATCATATGTGTTAGAAGTAATAATTATTTTTAAAAAGCACCATTTTAACTGTATTTTGGCTTTGTTCAAAATACCATGAGAGCACTATATTTGTGAAATCAGTATTGTATATTCAACCGAATCATGACATGAGTGCATTGTTATTGTAGTATGGTAGCGTGGCATTTCAAACATAATCAGGCCACCCAACTAAATATTTGAGACTAAGAAGGTTTATGCCATGGCCTACCAAATAAAAAAATAAATAAAAATAAATCGGAGTAAACAAATGTATATGCAGTTTTAGAATCTGGGGAATGTAGTTTAGCATTTCATGTCTTTATTAGTAATAGTCACGTCTGAGGCTGCTCAGTACCATCTTGACATTTATTGTCCATTATACTTGTACCAGGCACTGAAGGGCACTAAAGGTTATCATCACTGTGTCTCTTGTTAAACACAAAATCCTCTTTACTGAACAGGAGAGGGCTGGGAGTGTGCATACGCTAAAATCCACGCCAAAGTTCATATAAAGACGGTCTTTGACGTGGAAAAGTGCTTAGCGCCACGTCAGGGTCTAAGCCGGCGTACGCACTTTTCCTTGTGGCAGAGAAAGAGAATTTGGAAATCTAAACAATTCCTGCCACTCGTCATTCTCAAGTAAAGGATTTGGATGTTTGATGCTCTTTTATATGTTAATTACATTCATTAGGTGGCGTTTACAAGGCAGAAATCTGAAACCAGTCAGCTGTGCACAATTTCAAGATCATTTGTGATTTATAAATTTCACATCTGGAAGAGTTTGTTCTCTGAATTGCACGTACGCAGATTTGAGAAATGATCGTAAGATCAAATGTAGGACCGTTTCTATGCAACATTTTATAAATGAGGCCCATAATCTTCCTGAACAGTGGCCTGCCTCACCCAAAAAAATATACTTTCATCATACTCACCCTCACATCGTAGTTCATTTGGAGCTTGTCAGCCTCAATATTTCTGGATATTCTGGATATTATCTTCAATTGTTTGTGTTCCATGGAAGTATGAAAGCCATATGGATTTGTAACTGTGGGTGTGAGTAAACCATGACAGACTGTACATTTCTGGGGAATTAACCCTTTAATTTAAGAACGCTGTGTTTCAGTATGACTTAATCAGATCACTTTGTAAGAGAAATATTCTTTTCCTATGTGTTTTAATGATTATTTTGTTAATTTTACATGAGGTACAGAGATTTCCTTACATTTAATCATAAAAGATGCATTTTGTTTTTGACAGAGGAAGAGGCCTTATGACAATCTGTTCATTTGTTTATCCAATCATCTTTGAAAGTCTTGTTCAATGATAAATATTGTAATTTCACAGAATAAATGTATTTTAGAGCTTGTGTTTCATAGCTCTCTAGGGTATGTTTTAGTAGTATGAGAAACTACACAATTCTGGACATATAAATCTTATTTGATAATTTTACATTGAGTAGCCTGACTTTCATTTTACAGGTGAATTTACATCACAATTTTAATATGGCACAATCAACAAAAGATAGTCATCACTGAAAAGCTTTCATCCTAAAATTTCTGAATTGCGCCTGATCAGGAAGGTTAGATTAGGTCTCTCTGAAATTAGAGATGTTAATATTCTGAAAAGTTTAAAGTGCCTGAAGGTGCTTTAGTTTATTTATTTATTTATTTTTCTTTTATATATAATTAATATTTTCTTAATATTTAATAATATTTTCTTTTATATATTTATAGTTTGCGCAGAGGCAGCCACTAAATAAAATACTTAAAAAATCAAAAGCAAGACAGTATTGTACTTGAGCCAAATGTTATGTTGAGACAAGTGAAAATAAGCAGTATCACCATTAAGTACTTTCTCTTGAATACACGCAGGATGAAATTTTGAAGCACATCTGAGAAAAAGTCATTTTGCAGACTTTGCAATTACAGTTAAAAAGCCCAGTCTACATTGACATTTAACAGAAGCTATATTAGTATTTGAGCATTTATTTTGTGGTTAGCATTTCAAAACGCAGAGGGTAAATTCATGGGCTCTGAACATTTGCCCAAGTGTTTCTGTGATGCAGGGTGGTCTCATTGGATTATGGAATAAGAGCAATTCAGTCTTCAGACTTAAATAGCACCAGTCATTCCAGTACAAAGGAAACCCTCCAAGAGGGTTCTGCTTTAATTCTTCAGTTTCCTTAAGCCAGCTGAGAAAGATCAAGTTACAGTTTTTTTTTTTCTCTCTCTTCCCCATACTCTTTTCTCACTCTCTTTCTTTCTGCAGATTTGTATTAATTCCATTAATTTCATCTTGTTGCACTGTGCTGTCTCCCTGAGCTTCACTAAGGTTCACATTTACTATCCATATGCCTAGACCATGTTCTCTAATTTTGCACTTCCTCACAATTAATCATTTTTAAGATGTTTATCTTTAGTGTGTGCCAGTAGAAAATATACATTTATCAATTTAAAGGGGTCATGAACTGCATTTTATTTTAATTTTAAAATGTTCTGTGATGTCCAGGGTAAACAGAACAGAACCAACATATGCAGATATAATTTAACTGCATTTCTGATGGATTCATGTTGGCACTGCGTCATCTTTTATTTCTCTCTGAAAAGCCTGCAACTGTAGCCAAATGAAGCGAACAAACGAACAATGTCTTACTGACTCGATCTGATTGGAACTTTGTTAAGAATAAAGTTCATCCATGCTTTCTTAATGTTAGGATCACAAGGATGGCAATGCAAAGACTGTGTTTTTTCCACAACTTGGCACTTCGAATGTATTGTAATCCACAGAGGCTTCTCTATCGTTGTTTGCGTTTTCTATCTATGTTTGCGTCGTTCTCGTATTTGCTATTACATGACGTGCGCGAATCGGTGGGCGGGGCTAAAGAGGCAGTGATGTAGAAGTAGCCGTTGATCTTGTGCAGAGGCAGTCTTTCGTCACACTATGACATAATAATTTGACAAAATCCGAAACGAGCCGTTTTCTGAGCTTGGTTTCAATAAAAGCCGTTTTTGGAATAACAAGGACGTTTTGAGTTCTGAAACTTACAGGATATTTTTATTGTTCAATGACCTCTAATATGTCAAAAGATCAAGGAACATTTGATTTCTCAATTCATGTCCCCTTTAAGAATTCCAAGCATTTCTTTTGCAAATATTGTAATAATCCAGACAGAATTTTTCAAAATATAAATTACTGTATTTATAAGTAAATAAATATAAATAACCATCTTAAAACAAATGTTTTTGTGATGAATCTGACTTTTGCACAGTATAAAATATCTTGCTATCTTTACAGTCATTGCACTTTATAGCTAGAAATTTTCTGTCCTTTTGAATTTACAGAAATTGTGCATTGCCCTTTTCTGAAACACTGCTTCCCTGCCCTTGGTTTGGCTTTATACAGTGAAAATTAGCTGAAATCTCCAGGCTTTGATTTGCCTGACGTGCATACACAAGCACATGTCTTGTTAAATATCGAGACATCATTGATGGCTGACATTTTCCATTCGCTGGCAAGTCTGCGGCTTTTCACTTATGATTTGTTGAGAAGGTTTGGAGCAAACCACTGTACATTTTTGTTTACTGGAACAATGGGCTGCTTGTAAGCCCTCATAAAAAGATCTTTTTCTGCATTATGACATACTGTACAAAGCATGACACACAAATATATCATGCATTGGAAATTAAGTGGTTTTAAACCAGGTGAGAAAAGAACTAGGACCTTAATAATGGAGCTATGGAAAAAACACTGAGGAAATACTCAAGGGACATGGTGCTAAATCGTTCAAAGTTAGTCTTAAAACAAAAACAGGACGTAAACTTGACAACCAGGTAGAATGAGGGGTCATTACAGCATAATCACGCTGCTAATGAGTCTTTCAGAGACCCCGTTCAAGTCAAGCTGGAGAACTTCCAGATTCAAACAACAAAATAGCAGTTTTATTAAAGATGTCTTTGTGTTTTGTGATACCAAACTTCTTTCAGTCCAATATGGCAGCCTGGATAAGTAACTGTATATTACTTTGGGGACTAAGTGTTTTTCAACGGTCTACATAACTTCCATGCAGATAACAAGTGCTAGACTCTTGAGATATTACGGTCAGATACACACATCACAGGAGACATGTAAGTCCCTCTAAACCGCCCGACCATCTGCAGGGCCTCATCTGTTCTCATCATCATGTTTCTCATATATATTTTACACACAAATGCATTTAGACACACCCACAGACTTGAATCCATGCCAAAGCACTGGACATTTCCTCTCCGGATGAAGTAATATCAATGCCTGCTCATTTCTGAAGCAACCTGTATGGAAGATAAGGATGGGTTAAGACAACGTTCACATATTTTAAAAACGTAAATTCTTAATGTATATGAACAGTCACACATTTATTATGTCAGCATTGCATTTATGGTAGATAAATGGACTTAAAGGTGTAATATGTAAGAATTTTGGAGTAAAATATCCAAAAACCACTAGGCCAGCATTATATATTTTGTTCACTTGAGTACTTAAAATATCCCAAATGTTTCCAACTATTTGTAAATCTTGAGAAAATTGCAATTTTAACCAAGGCTCCGGGGCTTCGCCTGTCAATTGCGTCATAACCACGTTATCCTCGGTTTCCGTTTTTATTTTGTAGAAACCATGGAAACACCAAAGATGCTTTAATATATTACATGTTTTAATAGACAAGGGAACAACTGTTTTGATATATTTATAGACAGAAAACTATATAGCTCAACACGTTTAGTCTTATTGTTTAAATCTAATTTTGTGAGTAACATTACCATGCTTTACCATGCCTCAGAGAAAAACACTATTTTGTAAAGTAGCTAACATAGCATAATCAGATGCAGCTTTATTTTTAGTAACATGAATACAGCATTTTCTCCATCATACAATACGTTTTAAAATTAATTGCATGGCATTTATCAACACAAGCCATCCAGCATTTAATATGATATTCTAATATCGATCTAGCTTACTGCAGTGTGCAACAAGTTTCTCACAGCAGCCACCGAGCGAACGCACAGAGTAACGTTATAACAACATTTTCAACACACTCAAATGTATCTAATATGATAAACAGAGCTTCGTTACCTCATACTCATGACCGGAAAAGCGGAAACGGTGCCGGCGACTAGCGCTCTAGCGGCCTCGTTCAGCTCCCACAACACTCGGTCCTGCTCTGCTTCATACTACAGTAACGTTAATAATCACATCCATGAACATGATTTCTTCCCGAGTCCTATCCCGATTATTTTCCACCGGCTGTGAGGTGAAGACCACATGTCCCAAGATTCCGCGCTCAAACTTGAACTTGCCGTCATCAAGCTACGCCTTTATTTTGAATAGGCCTCTAGCGACCTCTAGCGGACAGAAAAAAATACATATTGCACCTTTAATACCCCATGAAGTTAACTTTTTAGGATGTGTGTATATATATATATATATATATATATATATATAGTGTTCCTCTGCCCGGAAAACCAAAATGATTGATATTTTGTACTTCTTTCAGGACCACTATCGTCAAATATGATTGATAATTGCATAGAGTTTGTATTGGCGGTATGGTTCTGTTCTGGGCAAGAACTCCCTGCGCATCCATGCAGCCTAGCATGGATAAGAGCAGGGAGAGCAGCAGTAATCCCCCTTAGGGTAAACGGAACAGAACCAACATATGCAGATATAATTAATGTCAATAATTTAACATGTACACATATTTCAAGAATTAGTTTGATTCAGGGGAATCATTAGGCCAATCCTTACTGACGAGAGGAGGAGCTGCAGATGGAGGAGGATAATTAGCTCCTGATAAATGCAATAGCTGCTGATAATACTGAGGAGCTTATATATGGATGCTGTGATAGGCGTCATATTCCTATAGGTAGACGTGAGTCACCTGGGAGTCAGCTGATGCGAGCTTGACTGACGTGACCTGCCAGAACTGACACTAACGCTGGATTTATGTTTTATACACTTTTTGGTCTTAAATGCTGTCTATAAAAGAGAATGTTTGCAGTTAGCAAGTCATAGTTTATTAGGGGCCAAGCACTGAAGGTGCGTAGGCACCTATTGTATCCGTTGGCGTTCTTATTATTCTTCAGCTTCTTCTTCCGTTCTGAGAGTCTATGGAAGCCCATAGAACCACTTGCGGGAAAGTTGTGAAATTTGGCACACAGTTAGGGGCCAAGATAATAAGTCTTGTTTTCAGAGAATATGGCTTTAATCAAGTTTATTTAGTAAATAGCTTTTTCATCTTTTAAAGGGATAGTTCACCCAAAAATGAAAATTCTGTCAATTTACTCACCCTCAAGTTGTTCCAAACCTGTATGAATTGCTGTATGAATGTCAATGGAGTCCCATCAACTGTTTGGTTACCGACATTCTTCAAAATATCTTCTTTGTGTTCAGCAGAAGAAAGAAATTCATACAGGTTTGGAACAACTTGAGGGTGAGTAAATTGACAGAATTTTCATTTTTGGGTGAACTATCCCTTTAAGCATGAGTTGAGAGAGAGAGAGAGAGAGAGAGAGAGAGAGAGAGAGAGAGAGAGAGAGAGAAGGTTAATTTATATCTTACACAGTTTTTTCTTCTCCAGTAAATGTATCTCGTTTTAAGAATGTTTAGATATTTCTACTGGAAACTAGAGAAACTTACTGATTAAAAATAATTTTTTTGTGGCATGGACAAAGTCCAGAAATCTTCTCTAACATTACAAGATACAGTAAATTGAGAGGGGTCATCGGCAGTGTAGTTTGTCCTGAACAATAATGTACAAATTAAAATTCTCATCTAATTACTTCAAGCACTAGCATTCTTACCCACTCATATGAGTCATCTTTTTGTAGTAAGACCACATAAGACCTCCAGTCCAAACACATTTTTAGCCCTTGTTTATGTGGGAAAGTAGTTAGTATCCCTGGAAGTGGTCGCTGGTTTCATTCAGTGATTTTAACCACAGGGACTGTAACTATAAATTAATTTTAGTCTCCATTGAATTGTCACAATGATAGCACTTTTCTGTAGCATTTCTAGCAAGTATCATTTCATTTCTATTCATTTGCAGATTTAATGTGAGATGATGCATTACAATACACAAATTGTAACGTTAGGTGTGATTTAATTACAGAAAAATCTGTGATTAATTGGTTAATTTTTAAATAATATAAATACTTAATGATAATTTAGATATTTACATATGTACATTTGTTGATATAAAGTAATTTGTTATAAAACGTCTTATGTGGAAGTTGAAAGTATTAAGTGTGAACAGTAGCAGCTCTTCTGTATTAAGATGTCACATTATGTATGCTGTTGCAAGTTAAATCATACTTTCATAACACACTGCTAAAGAATAGTATGATAGATACCCTTCTTTTCTCTCCAGATGCTCTCTGACACGCATTGGACGGGTCAGGTGTTTTTTTATACAACCTTGTCTTTCTGTGTATGTATTTGTACGTTGGACATTCTTGTAGCCCCTTAGGGTCCAGGGAATCTCCCCTCGGTCATGGAGCCTGATGTTTGTGTGTGCAGTGATGCGTGAGGCAGCGAAAACACACCTGGATTCACCGTCAGAGCAGCTCTCAGAACACTGGCATTCAGGTCATTCTGTGTTTTTAGTCACTAACTCATCAATTGAGGAATGTAGACAAATAAATCTGGAAGTATCTTGTAACTTCATTTTGAATTATTTAACCCTTACCCCATCCATAGCACTCAATGTTTATGTCTAATTTTTGTACGTGTACACACAGACAGAAATGGACATGTGGTTTCACTTAAGCTATCAGCAGACATGGTCATATCTCCATCTTCGGCACTTTTAAGGTAACGTTATTTTTGGTTTCGGAGGTGGTAGCAAAATATTATTGATATCAGACTTTTTAGATTAGATTTTTATCTCTGTTTGAAGTTGAAGTTGTGTCAGGAAAAGAGATCCTCGCCACACTTTATGAAGCTAAAAGCTTTATCTGACTCAGACAGACATTATGTCTGCCAAATTAGTGATACGTTAAGACAGTTAAGAATGCTCATAGCTGAAACTGTGTGCTAAAACAGCTATATACAGTACTTCTGCCTGGCATGCAATGTCCCAAAACCTTTTTTTCCTAATGAATGTCTGGCAGGAAGTAACGTAAATCTAGTCTTCTCACAACATTCCTTGCTCAGTAACTTTTTTGTTTTGAATCTGTGGCTTTTGAGGAAATAGTTCACCCAAAATGACATTATTTATTCATCATATCATATCTTTATTTTTTTTATTTTTTTCAATTTAACATAAGAGAAAGCTGTGGTGGAGGGAAAGACTTTCTTTGTAATAACAGCCTATTCTAATCTGTTCCTCACACAGCTATAATATGGCTATAGTAAAAATAGTATGCAAGTCATAAGAGGTACTTTCAATGTTATTTTATTGTTGTTTGTTGGTCCATTAGGAGCTCGACAGCCATGTTCGCAATGGTTTATGAATGGTTCGCTTTATGGATAAACATCTGTGTGAGTATTTTTAATTTAAATGTACATTTATGTACATTAATGTAACTTTTAGTTACATAGTGGTTAAAAAACGAAACTGCATGCATTTTGCGGAAGAACATTGTTGTGCTTTGGCACTGCATGACTGTGTGGATGAATATGACTCTTGTTTTTACAATGAACTCCGTTAGAAAGCTACATATGGCAATTTATCTGTTCAATTAAAAAAAAAACCTCAGTTCTCGCCATCTCTGAAAAGCCAAGCCAGTGTTGATTCCTGTTTTATTATGAGCTCTGTTGTGTTCTCTTTTTGCGAGTAGACTTTCATATGTTGTGTGTTTTTAAAAACGGGGGATTCCCCGGAGGTTCAAGATTTAGCGTGTTCCATGTCAACCTTTCTCGCTCATTGTGACAGCTAACCTCTGCCACTCCTACACCATACATTTGTCAAAGAAGCCAGAGCAACTTTTGTCTGTTTACGGATATAAACAGGCAAGTGAAGTATGCAGTTTCCTGTGAAAACCATCCACTATAGGTCTAAAATATAAACACTTATAATAGGCTTACCACAGCGAATCAGGGTAAGACAAAAACATGTTTTGGAAGAAGGACTGATGATGTATTAACTCTTTATTTAAATTGTGTTAATTTTGTACAAAAAAGTGTGCCTTTAATCAATAATTGTATGTTTATGTAATTACAGTAATAAAAATCATCATTTAAATAAGTAAAGAGTAAAAGGAAAACATCAACATGTATTATGGTAATGAGAATTAGGGGGTAGAATATGTCTAATTGTGCTGGGAAAAAAATATCATGATGGATTGCCTTAAATGTAGACTTGCATTTTTTTCTTAAGATTTTGGGTAAAATATGATCCAGATTTCTTGACATACTTTGTACTTGTATATTCTTAAGTTCCCCTTTTGTGTTTTGCAGAAAAAATAATGGCATATGGGTTTGGAAAAGGGCTGTGCAATATGGACAAAATAATCATATTGCGATTTTTCTTTTTTTTTTTTAATGAATATTGCAATTGCGATTTTATTTGCGATTTTGGCTATTGTTTTTGCTTTTTCAAATATGCTACATTCTAAATGTATTCAGTGCACAAGAAGTGCATAACAAAACATTTCACAATTAAAAAACAGTAATAACAGCTTGATAAACAGAGATGGCATCTTTTAGTATCTTTAGTCGAGTGTTTGTATTAGTCTTCGGAAGCCGTCTTTACTGACGATGTATGCAGGCACCATGTCTTTGCATATATGTTAAGTGATCGCGTCGGTAATTTCTGTGTGCCGTTTTGATCCTTTCTCATAAGGCATGATGTTTACAAATGCTTGAACAACGGATACTTGTTCAGTCGGTTCAGGCTGGCTTTGAGGTGTGCTTTTGTTAGTTTCAATGGACTTTGTCGACATGCATTGATCATACACTTTTTTATGGCGCTGTTTTAAGTGCTGGAACAGGTTTGTTGTATTGCCCCGTTTCGTTGCAATAATCTCACAGGTCTTGCAAATTACCTTGCTCTCTGACACATCCTCTCTCCTGAATCCAAAATATTCTGAATTAAAATATAAATAAATTAATAAATAAAATTGCAATCTTATGCAATTTAGAAATTGCATGTGCTCAAATCGCAATTGTTTTGCGATTGCAATTAATTGCACAGCCCTAGTCTGGAACAGCATGAGGAGTAAATAATGACAAAATTTGGGTGAATTATTCCTTTAAAAGTGTGGCCTAGCCAATATTGTACATCAAATAAGTTATTGTTCAGTTTGAATATTTTATTAAAATGGGTAAATAGCATAGTGCAAGTAAAACAAATATTTACTCTGTGTATTTACCCTTACCATACAGCAGCTAGAGATTGACTTACAGAGCAGTTAACTTTGTTAACTTCAAAATTGTGTTATCGGATTCCTGCATTCACCTTAACCTAACAACTTTAATCCTGTCTTATTGCATTAGTTTAAAGAGGCAGAGATCCAGCATCGTAGACTTTGTTGGCAAGATCTCAGTTCTTTTTAAGAGAGGTCTGTGTCTTCTGATGGTCATCTTATCTCTTTCATGAAGCTGTGGGCAGATATTAAAACAACAACAACATCTTAATGAAAAAGTGATGAGGGTTCTATTAAAAACAGTGATATCTGATCAACTGCTTTTAGGCATCTGTGTTGAAAACAACTAACAGGCTTTCTATTGAATATGGACCAACAGCTGCTGACATTTGAGAAATCAACTCAGCTGAATTGGGTTTTATGGAGAATGTTTTTGCCGGTAATCCTCTGCTCTGCTGTGGTCCTACAGAGTGAGGCTTTGTTGTGGCACTGGCTGGAAAGTTGCACTTCATTCTGTGTTAAGTGTAGCGGAGAGGCCTTTCTCTTGAGGGTCTTAAATCGCTCTGCCTGCTCAACCATGGCATTGTGATGGATACACGCTCAAAACCTTAAAGGGAATAGCCTGCTTGGTCATGGCCGATCCATTTCTCTAGGGCTCTCCATGTGTGAATTTCCATACTTCTCTCAAACAAGTGATTGTCGCCATTGAAGGCCTTTGAAAGGGCTGGAATCAAAGCTTTGCATTGAGGGATTGTCTTTGATCAGCATTTTCTTTATGTAGACTGCCATTTTGATAAAGTGAGAAATAATTGATGGTAGATGCTTAATGCCGTAGCTGCATGTCATGGTGTGCATCACATTTTCAATAATTCAATGGTCCATTGAGTCAATTATAGGGCAATTCTCACTAAACTTGTCAAGAAAATGTTTAGGTCACATTTCACAAAAAAAAAAAAAAAAAAATTAAGCCTTTTTTAGGACCGTTAAGATTTTTGTCAACAAATCCCCATTACTTTAAAGGGTTAGTTCACCCAAAAATGAAAATTCTGTCATTAATTACTCACCCTCATGTTGTTTCACACTTGTAAGACCTCCGTACATCTTCGGAACACAAATTAAGATATTTTTGATAAAATCATATGGCTCACTGAGGCCTCCATTGCCAGCAAGATAATTACTTGCTAAAGATAAAAACTTCAAAGCTTTACGAATCTTTTGTTTCGAATCAGTGATTCGGAGCACGTATCAAACTGCCAAAGTCCTGCCCTCCAGTGGTGAACCATTGAAATTTCGAAACACTTATGACGTAACTAAGCCTCGTTTACTGAAATCACATGACTTTGGCAGTTTGATACGCGCTCCGACCCACTGATTCAAAACAAAAGATTCGTAAAGCTTCGAAGTTTCATGAAGCAGTGTTTTGAAATCACTGTAGTCACATAAACTGTTTTAAATACATCTTTAGTAGCTTTCTGGGCATCTGAAAGTGTTAATTATCTTGCTGTCAATGGAGGCCTCACTGAGCCATCGGATTTCATCAAAAATATCTTAATTTGTGTTCCAAAGATGAACAAAGGTCTTACGGATGTGGAATGACATGAGGGTGAGTAATTAATGACAGAATTTTCATTTTTGGGTGAACTAACCCTTTAATGAAAAAAGTCTTGTTTTATTACATAATATTTCTCATTACTTTAATGTTAAGAAAATATTGTGTATTATTTATACATTATTTTTTGTTGATTTTAATAAAAAAAAAAAAAAAAATTGTATAACATTATTTTATTTACTTTACTTAAAACATCAGGTATGGCATATGGTATGAGATATGGGGTGTAAAATATGCTTGATTGATTTGAAAACAGTGACACAATGCAAAAAAATCTTAATGATCCTAAATATTGGCTTCAATTTCTTTATGCAAAATATAATATTCTTATAATTTTGGAGAGAATTATAACATTTCGTGACAAACTTTGTGAGATCTTCCTAAAACTTTTCAATTTTCCTAAAATGCTTTTGTGTAGAATTTCTTTATGCTGACTGAAGTATCTTGCTTAGAAACAGACCAAGTTGCCATTACTCAAACGTCCATAATGTGGCAAAGTAATATGCAGCTCGCATAGATCTTCTTAAAAACTGTGCTAATACATAATCAAATAGACAATATCAGCTAATATATATCACTTATGTATGCATGACGTTTTGTGATATTTTGTGAATACATGCGTCTAAAAGGACATGTGATGCACACCCGTGTAAACTAGATGCAGAGCAAAATTTGCTCTAAAGATGAACAGAGTTTTTGTTGCAGGCCACAGACGTAGCAGACTCACACCCCTATGAGATGGCAATGTCTCCTCCATGAGTTTTCATCACGGGGTGCATGTTCCACCCTGACAGCGCACTCCTCCCAACCCTGTGGGATGGCTGTCTCGGCTAGCGGAGGATGTTTTCATAGCATTTACATGAGAGAAAATATTTTCACTGCTGTGTGAATCATGAAAGCAGTGGTTCCAGACAAGGTCAAAGGAAACTAAACTCTGATATTAACACTGAATTAAACTGTCTTTTTTAGCACAGCAAACCGTCTGGGCTGGCAGGAAATGCGGATCGGGGAGTTGAAAGGGGTTTGCGATGCAAACTATCCAGGGTTACTAAGAGGAGAAAGACCTTTGTGATTGACAGATAAAGAGAAAGTCAAGTTTATGAGCTAGTGTAAACATGATGGTTATTGTAGGTATAGACTAAATGTGATCATACATTTACTCATCTCACACAAAGTTATTTCTTTAAAATGAATAAAAACTGTGAAATGCAAATTCAGAATATTATGCAAACCTGCAATAATTAAATGTTAAATAACACAAATATACTTAATGCATTTAATCTCACTTTATTAACTAATGTCTTTGCTTTGATTATCCAATTCAACCATATCAATAAGCAAAAATGACATTAGTTAAACATCACATTTGTGTTTTTTTGCTGAAGTGAGTTTGAGGGTGATTCTCAATCGGAAGGCTGTGTCCTAGTAAGGCTGCATATCTCGACTGCCACGTCATCAAGTGCCGCCGAAGGCTGTGTCAATTTGAAGGATCCTTGGAAGGCAGCCTTCATTTTGCTTCCTTCATTCGGCCTGTTTTGTAGGATGCATCAAGTGTATCCTTCGCGCCCTCATAATCCTTTGCACATATTCCACTTCACAAAAAAAGAACTGATGGAAAACGAGTCGGCACTGAGCTTGTCTGAGTTCATCATTAATGGAAAGTAAGTTAATATGGAGATTTTTAATACGTTTTTTTTTTCCTTCCAAAATTAAGATTCAATATTATTTTCATGCCGTGACTGTGGGGGCAGGAACATGTGTGATGTAGCCATGCGCACTTACTAGACCGTCTCATTCTAGCGATTTAATGCTGAGGAGGACACTAGCCTACAAGTCTCAGAACGACTGGACTAGGAAGGACACAGGATGCAGCCTTCCGTTTGCGAAGCACCCTCAAACTTTCTTATCCTGCATCCTTCTTCTGGCATGAATTTGCATTTCCTTCAGCCTGAAGCTTATTTGCTTTACATTTGCCAAAAATAGAACACTTTTATTATAATTATTATTATTATTAAAAAACAAACAAGCAAACCCAGCCCAGGTGATAAAAAAGTAATGTAACACAAAAGTAATGTAACATGTTACTTTCCATAAAAAGTGACTAACACAATTAGTTACTTTTTTTAGGGAGTAATGCAATATTGTAACACATTACTTTTAAACATAACTTTCCCCAACACTGGTTAACACACTCTATTAAAACTATTATACTTTTGAAGCTGAGTATTTTAATGTTAACATTCACTTCGGTTGTTAGTGCCTCACTGTAACCCAGATTTATTTATTTATTTATTGGAAAAAGGTGAATATGTGAAAATCAGTATATATACTGATTATATTAATATTGTGTTTATTACAATATTTAAATATATAGAATTAGCTTTTTTATAATTTCAGTTTTCTTTTTCTTTTAAGTTTTAGCAATTTTATGTGCTTTTCCATATTGCTTTTGTCATTTTTTTAATTCATTTTGTTTTTTTTTTAAAACATTTCTAAAGCTTTAATTTATTTTTATTTCAATTTTGGTTTTAGTAATTATAGTACCTTAAAGTACTTAAAATATCCCAAATGTTTGCAACTATTTGTAAATCGTGAGAAAATTGCAGTTTTAACCAAGGCTCCGGGACGTGTGAGGAGTCGCCTGTTAATTGCGTCATACCCGCGTTACCCTCGGTTTCATTTCTCGGTTTTATTTTGTAGAAACCATGGAAACACCAAAGACACTTTACATGTTTTAATAGACAAGGGAACAACTGTTTTGATATATTTATAGACAGAAAACTAATTTTTGTTATATAACTCAACATGTTTAGTCTTGTTTAAATCTAATTTTCTTGATTTTTTGCGAGTACCATGCTTTACCATGCCTCAGAGAAAAACACTATTTTGTCAAATAGCTAACATGGCATAATCAGATGCAGCTTTATTTTTAGTAACAGTAATACAGAATTTTCTCCATCATACAATACGTTTTAAAATTAATTGCATGGCATTTATCAACACAAGCCATCCAGCATTTAAAATGATATTCTAATATCGATCTAGCTTACTGCAGTGTGTAACAAGTGCGAACGCACAGAGTAACGTTATAACATCATTTTCAACACACTCAAATGTATCTAATATGATAAACAGAGCTTCGTTACCTCATACTCATGACCGGAAAAGCGGAAACGGTGCCGGCGACTGCGGCATAATAAAAGTTCCGCTGCTTGCGGCGTGTGTTGCGCAGTCGCTCTAGCGGCCTCGTTCAGCTCCCACAACACTCGGTCCTGCTCTGCTTCATACTACAGTAACGTTAATAATCACATCCATGAACATGATTTCTTCCCGAGTCCTATCCCGATTATTTTCCACCGGCTGTGAGGTGAAGACCACATGTCCCAAGATTCCGTGCTCAAACTTAGCATCATCAAGCTACGCCTTTATTTTGAATAGGCCTCTAGCGACCTCTAGCAGACAGAAAATATTACATATTGCACCTTTAATTTATTTTAGTTTAGCCAAGACAACATTTCTAATTTTTGTTTAAGTTGAAGTTTTTCCTCTATTATTTATATTTTATATTATTTTAGATTTATTGAAATTACCGAATATGGATACCAGATATGAAAGTTTTAGTTTTAGTTAACAGTATCAATCGACATTGATGGAAATTAATTTTTGTTATGTCACAAATGCTGAATTTGTACAAAACTCAGGATATTCCTTTAACTCTCCTAACTTTAGGAGAACTGACTCCAGGCTTCAGAAAAAGACCCTTGTCTTATCACTGTATGTAAACAACTGTATCATTTGTATTTTTATCTTCATTAAGCCCCCTTAAGAAATACAATTTTCCTCTTGGATATGTCCACATTTTCTAAACAGATAAGATTTATTTTATAGTTTGGAAAGTGCATAAGATATGTTATCCTGAAAAGGTTGGTTTTATACAAATAATCATCTGAAATGTTTACTCAACCTGAGTGCCGCTGCATTTAAAATCAGCGGTAGCGAGTTTAGCATCAGATATCTGACCTTTTCAGCTAATCCAAGAGAAAGACATGTGTCCCAAGAAAATGTATGAAAGCAGATATATAAAGTAATAATGTCTTTGCCATTTACATTTTAAACCTTCTAATCAGTATAATAACTGTACTGGCACAGGCGGAGTGATTTCTGATGGCTTCCTTTACACTGGTGCAGCTGTATAAAGCCTTCACTCTTTTTCTCCTTTTCTCTCCTATTCAGCTGGAGATTGTAGGGTGACTGTCAGTATGTCGGGTTGCTGTTATAAAAGAAAGAGTGAAAGAAGGGGATAATGAAAGGTTAGGGGAATGGGCAGCAGGCAGACGGAACTCTGCATATGACACACTCACTCATGCTGTGATTTCATGCAGACTGTATTCAAAAGGAACCAATTAGTCATTGTTTCACAGGCCTTGCCATTTCATTCCAGGGCAGTCACCCTGAATGGAATAGTAAGATGAGTAATAATTATTCAGTGCACTGCAGTATAGAGATGTATCTTTCAGAAATCAAAGTTCTCCTCGACCATTTTTTCAAACTAAGATACAAAAGCTGGTTGTTCGGAAATTGTTGCGCTTGTGATGTCAGCCATATTAACGTACAATGTTTATATCACTACCTATAGCTATTGTTACTCATTTCACATGTAAAGAATTTTGTCCAGCTCACACCATCCGGAGAGACTAGGAGCATTTAAAAAAAAAAAAAAAAAGACTGACTGTGTATGTTGGTACTGAATGCAGTAACACAGTTGGTATGAACCATTTTATACCATTAAAAAATGATTTTATTTTATTATTTATTTATTTTTTCCATTCCAGGTTTGCAATTAAAATGCAAGCATATAAAAGAGTGATTTTATGGCCTGATATATGAGTTATGGTGTTTTTCTGAGTTTTGTGGCCTAAAGATGGGAATTATCAGATTTTTAATGAGTAATAACAACGTGGTATTGTTTAAATGGGAGAATTTTTTTTGATGGAGAGAAAAAAAGGTAAAGGTCAAGTAGAGTATTTACAAAGCAATATGATGTCACCCGATTCAACAAGCGTAACCAGCATGCCACATGCGAACATAGTACAGTATGAGATCATCTCAGAATTTAACAAGGATCAGCTGCCATTGGTTTACGAAATTACATGGTGCAATGCTGCTTTCTAAAGGAATGGAGCGTCCTCTTTTTACTTCTCAAATGACAGGCCAATGGCAGTGATAATCATTTCTGGTTGATCCAAGTGCTGGAAGTCTGCTCAAGCGCTCCAGTTACTACAGTCTAAACCTCGGGGATTGAGATCATCAGTCACAGGCTGGAGAAACTCAAACAGAGCAAACTTAGAGGAACATGTAGAAGTGAGAATGACAAAGAAAAGAGGCATGAAAGAGAAAAGTTAAGTGCATTTTAATGGTGCTCACAAAAATAACCATTGGTGAACACAGCTGCTCTAATGAATCCAGCATTGGGCTGCTGCATAACCACAGACCAAAGATGAAAGTGATTGCTCATAGTCCACCACAGCTCAAGAGCCACACTGTGATTGTTTAGTGATGATCAGAGCATGAACACTCCCTCTCATTTGTCATTTGTGGTTTACATGAATGAGCGCACATCCATGCTGACTTATGTCCCTCTTTTTCCATTTTTTGTTTTTGTTTTGTTTTTTTTTGGGCATACTAGTGCGTATAATATTAGAACACAACAAGATGGAAACTGTAAGGGGAAATGGTATCCTAATTCTTAAATTCGGCATAAAAAAAGTTGCAATAGTCTTCTCTTCCTTATTGTGACATATCTCTGAGTGAAACAGCTTCTCATACATGAAAAAATGTAGGGTAGGACTTGATTTTTTCAGTCAGGAATTGTTTGGATTGTTAGATCATTGTGGTTTACTATTGCTGTGATCTCATGTGAGTGACAGATTGTCCTGCCCTTGCGCTAGTAAACATGTCATCAGAGAAGTTATTTTGATTTAAAGCTTACGAGGTACGAGGACACATGATTTAAAAAAAACAAAAAAAAACAAAACAACAAAAAAAATATATATATATATACATATATATATATAAAAATAATACATATATATATATACATATAGAGAGAGAGAGAGAGAGAGAGAGAGAGAGAGAAAGATGTGCATGGAAAAAATATTTATAATAAATACTGTAATATTCCATTAAAAATGGTCATCAATGGTCATCATCATGGTAACTTAAGGATCTGCACTGTATTTCACTTTTTTTTCAGTTTAGGCTCATCTGCGGGTTCTTTTTCTGACCATTGAGTTGTTGCTTGCTCCACATGAACTGGTCATGCAAGTAGTGCACAAAACATACGAAAAAAAAAATACAGCCCAATTTTGTCAGTATAGCTAATTATGCGTTTAATTTGTGTGTGTGTGTGTGTTATTTTAAACTAAATGTTACATTTGAATAGTCTACTAATATTTAGTTAAAGGTATGCTGTACAGTAGGTGATCTGGGAAATGCTAACTTTAGCCTGCTAGCATTGAAAGCATACAATCCCACCCTCTCTGCAAATTGGGTGAATCTCACACAAGCATTTAGTAATATTTATCTAAATTAAATTTAGGGCTGCAACAACTATTCGATAAAATCGCTAATAATCGATAATGAAAATCATCGACAACGATTCTCATTATCGATTAGTCGGGTCTGCCCACCGTGCACGGAGAATTTCCGCCAGTCGCGTCAAATTACAGCACTGAATAACACATTTCAATGGACAAAAATACATAAAAATAGTGGATGAAGCAGAGTGAGCTGCTGCAGGAAAGGTACGTGATCCAAGCTGCCCAAAACATGATAATTCTTTATTTTTAAGCTTCAAGCTAATGCATTAGCGTAATGGCTTGCCCTGTCAGGCGCTTTGACAGATGCATGTGCGTCCTCAGCGCAAAACATTCATTGTATGTCTATATCCTTATCTGTAAATGTTATTAATTCACACAAACATTTCCATTTTGCATAAACGTTCGTCCTGACAGTCTGCGTTAAACTTCAGACTTTACTGAATGAGCGCCGGCGCGCGCACCTGCGTCAGACAGACGGATCACGGTAGAGAGGGAGACAATTAATATTCAGCGCAAAAATATTCATTTTGCTGAAATATCTGTTGTTTAAAGTTAAATTTAGATTTAAAAGTCAACATGTCATTCAAGTATTTTATGTAGTAAATAGTAAATGTAACAACATGTAATTGAATATAAATGTAAGTCGTTTCTTAGAGCCTATTTACAGGATAAAGTAAGACAGTAAGAGGTGATTGTGTCCAGAGTGAATGTGTGTTTATCTTATCATTTATCCTGTTGGTTAACACTGAGATTGTATTTGTTTTTCATTATTATCTTTATTACTATCTTAATTTTTAATGTAGAGATTTAAACTATATTCACTATATAGCCTACAGTGCTTAACACATTTTTTAGACTTCTGTCACCCAGTGTAAGGTTTGTGCCACAGCTGCTCTAAACTATCAATATTGGTGATTACCAAAATAATTTTCATGTTTCTGTAATGGTTAATCAACCAGTATGTGTAAGCTCTTTAGTTACAGCAGTATTTCTAATGCTACAATATAATTTTTGTTGTTATCCATGAATTTTCAATTTTAATGTAAAGCACTTTATAGTTGTTGTTTTTTTCCCCAGATGCCCAATTACAGTCAATAACAACAGAGACTGTTATTAATGACTATTTAGTTGTTTCAGTTTGTTACTTGCCTAATAAATGGCAATAACATTTTTAGTTTTAAACAAGTTTTTGATAGATTCCTAAAATATTTGTGTTCTCTCTTTACTTTGACATGTAGTCTAATAAATTAAGCACTGTATTATTTCATAGCATTCAACTGGCACTTTTGTTTGAATTACATTGGGCAGGATGTGCAATAGTGTTTTTTGTCAATAAAAAATATGTAGGATTTTTATCCGATTATTTGAAAAAATAATCGGCCAACTAATCGATTATCAAAATAATCGTTAATTGCAGCCCTAATTAAATTACCACCAAAACACAAAAGCTTGGTGTAAAGTTATAAAATGCCCTCAGAAATGATTTGGACACTTAAAGGGTTAATTCACCCAAAAATGAAATTTCTGTCATTAATTACTCACCCTCATGTCGTTCCACACCCGTAACGCTGCATTCACACGGCGTCGGCGTTAACGCTTGACGGAGGGCGTGTCTGAAGCTTGTGTTGACGCGACCGTTATTGTGATAACAGCCAATCACGTTACTTTCCGGTGTTGCATGAATGCAATTGGCTAGCGACTGCTCTAGAGTGTTTGCATAAGGCGATCTGATCGGCTAACACCTGCGTTGGCGCTTGAAAAGTTGAGAAATCTTCAACTTCTGCCACTTACAACGCGAGTGAAGCGACGCGACGGAACCCACAATTCAGTTTGGCAACGTATGACATCACCCATTCAAAGTAAACGAGAAGCGTTAACGCCAACGCCCCGTGTGAATGCAGCATAAGACCTTCGTTCATCTTCAGAACACAAACTGATGAAATCCAAGAGGTTTCTGATCCCCAAGAGAAAACAATGTAATTACAACATTAAAGGTCCAGAAAAGTAGTTAAGACAACGTTAAAATAGTCCACATAACTACAGTTGTTCAACCTTAAAGGGATAGTTCACCCAAAAATGAAAATTCTGTCATCATTTACTCACCCTCAGGTTGTTCCAAAGCTGTACAAATTTCTTTGTTCTGCTGAACACAAAGGAAGATATTTTGAAGAATGTGGGAAACTGAACTGTTTTGGGGCACCATTGACTTCCATAGTATTTTTTTTCTACTATGGAAGTCAATGGTGCCCCAAAACAGTTCAGAAATTTAATTGAACTCATTTAAATGGATAGCTCACAAAAAAAAAAAAAAGGAAATTCTCTCATCATTGGAAGTCAGTGGGCTTCAAATTATCCTCTTTTATGTTCCACAACAGAAAGTAAGTCACACAGGTTTGTAACAACATGAGCATGAGCAAATGATTACAGAATTTTCATTTTTGGGTGAACTATCCCTTTAATTAAATTCTCATCCATGACCCTGATGTCAGCACCCATCTGTATGCTGATTTACTTTCATATCTTAATTGAGTTATGGCAATTGTAGTTGCAGTAATCAAATTCCAATATTAAGCATAATTTTCATATGCAATTAAACATGGCCCCTAAGATGAGAACAGAAGTACATCATAAATAGAGGAGTACACAAAGGTGGAACCAAGAGAGTGAGAGAGAGACAGAAGGAGAGAGTGAAATAGAAGAGGTGGGGGTGGATGTGAGTGGAGCGGAGTGTTTGGCTGTTGTCCATATGTGCAGCAGGGGAGTTGAAGCAGTCAGGAGGGGAGAGAGGGCTGGCACGTGGAAGGGCAGTATTTCACAGAGCCGGTAGAGAGAGAGAGAGAGAGAGAGAGAGAGGAAAGAGAAGAGGCTTCTTCTCATTAGAGGAGGTGGAAGCTCTCCAAGATCAGTGTGCTTTTTGTCTGACACACTTGTACTCACACACATACTGTAGTGTTATGAGTTTGAGGAATCCATCGGCTGTGGTAAGAGTGACACGAACAGTCAGCCAGGATTGAGTCACAGCCTTACGCTCGTTTTAGACACTTTTCTTCACACTGGAATCCACAGAAGCATCTCAAAACCACACTCACACACCCTAAGCGTCAATGAAGTGACTTTCATTACACTTCCCTGATGACAGCTTAATAATATTCTTCTTTAACCGGCAATTCAGCGGATGGAGGCTGCTCGTGGTGGATCGTAAGGAGTCAGTGTGAGACATTTAAGAGGAGCGTGTGAGGATGGCATGGGGTCTGTGGACATTCGTGCTTTGCATGACACTAAGGATCAGCTTGGCAACTCAATCGGCAAAGAGTGTGTATCCGAGATTACGACTATCTCACAAAGGTAAGGCAACAGGTGTGAGTGTGGGTGTCTGTGCAATGCTTGCGCATGAAGTTCACTTAAATTGAAGCTGAAACTAATTATTGATCATAATTTTAGACAAATGTTTTTAGATTGACATCCCAATACAGCTTTTACTTTTTACAAGTGAATGCATATTGAACTTTGTACTACATTACCACTTTTCCCCACAGTTAAAATGGACAATTGCCTAAGAAATAAATGACTAAATTTATAATAATATTTATAAATTGTGAATTATTTATATATAAATAAAAAGTATAATATTTATGATAAATTATGTATATATAAATGTTATTTCATTATATTATTAATAATTATTATTTTATTGTTTTAGTTATTACATCACACTCTTACAGCAATTTAACTATTTTACGTTTTGGATAATTTGTCATGAATTTGTATGATTTCCTACAATCTCATTTGTGCAATTTCTTTTGTACATTCTCTTTTGTATGATCTGCTTGTCCCACTGAGGGTTAGGTTTAGGGGTGGACCTTCATGCTAATTTGTTCTGAAAATCTCAACTGAAATTGTGCAAATTCATACAAATTTGCCACCAATTCACCTAAATGTAATATATAATATCAAATAATATTATATATTATTATAATATTATAATATTAATATAAAATAATAAATTGTTTTCTCATGAGATTAGCTTTTATTATTTATTTATTTTAATTTTGATTTTTTTTTTTTTTTTTTTTTTTGAGTCTAATACACAGTTGATGATAGGTGATTTGGATGAAGTCGCTTGCGCTGCCATAAATACATCTGGATTCTCTTTTGTTTGTGTTTTTCCTCACTGTTATGGTGGTTGAGCTTCTACAATGTGGTTTTCTGTCAGCTTAAGCGGTTCAGTGAAGGAATGTCAACTGTTCTTTTTACTATGCTGGTCTCTCATTGGTATGTTTACAATGAAATTCAGGGATAAATGGGGGCATCCTTTGTAGATGAACACCCTAGCCTGAAGCAAACAGCCCATGCCACTCTCAGTCTTCCTCTTTGATCAAAATGCTGTGGAAACTGTCATATAAAATTCCACACCCCAGTGTTGGTCATGGTTGAGAGTCCATGTGGAATTTCAGTTCGCAGTAAATCAAACTAATACCGTCTATGAGCTATCTGTAAAATCATGGAAACAACACTTTTCCTTTTTGACACCTTTTCCTTTGAGAAAAGCACTGATGCTGTGCGCTGGCTGAAGGTTTTAGATTGAGGTGCATCTGAGTGGCTTTTCTCATCAGATTTGTCATAACATTGATTTTGACTGTCATGTTCAGTGGGTTGTGTGCATAGCTGCTGGCAAACTCAAGCAAATTGTGATTGACGTGTGGCGAAGAAACTGGCTGTCTCCAGAGGAAATGTCCCCAGGCAAAGAGCAAAGATAAAATGTGGAATTTCATTCCCAATTCTCTCATTGCCTCTCATTCTCCTTGTGCCTTGTTTTCTTTTCTTTATTTTTTTTTCCTCTTTTTTTTTTTTTTTATTTATTTATATATTTTTTGAGGTTTAAATGTTGATTTGATGGAAAAAATAGAGAAATTGTTGACATTATAGAGCTATTTCTACCTGATCTGACCTGAAATGACTTTCTTTATAGTCAGGTTGATATAGCTGATATAAATATATTTAAAGGGATAGGTCACCTAAAATTGAAAATTCTGTCATCAATTCTGTTAAACAGTTGATGGGCCCCATTGACTTCCATAGTATGAAGAAAAATACTATGAAAGTCACTGGGGCCCATCAACTGTTTGGTTACCCATATTCTTCAAAATATCTTCTTTTGTGTTCAGCAGAAGAAAGAAATTCATACAAGTTTGGAACAATTTGAGCGTGAGTAAATGATGATTGAATTTTCATTTTTGGGTGAACTATCCCTTTGAAATTTACCTTAAAGTATATATTTAGATTGTGACATTTTTTACAGTAAAGTTTTGTTTTAGGCTAACCTTTTTTTCCTCAGTTTACTAGCTATTTACAGTTCCTCTCAATGTCCATCTCTTTTTTTTCCCACATTTCTTTTTTTTCATTCTGGTGTTTTCTGTCATTCACTTGGTGTGCTCTGCATGTCTAGACTGATAAAGTTTTCTCTCAGCAGAAGAAGCATTTTTTTTTTTTTCTTGTATCCTATCATTATGGAATGAAAAACATGTATAAGCTGTAAAATTTGAATAACATGAAGACCTCAGAGGTAGTCAAGGCATTTTTGTAGACCTTGGAGGCAATCACAGGAGGTTGACGCGTGGTTAAACCCATTGGGATTCTCTTCTTAAATTTTTAAGATGTTATAAATTACATCTAGAATCAAAACCAGGAGTTGATTTAATTGAATCCTGCCTTAATCTGTCAGCATGTGTTATATGCTAAGTGGGATCATTTTTGCCTACAAGAAACAGTGCTTGTCCAATTTACCAGATCCTTAATTTAAAAATGGAATAAAAATGCCACGGTTTTTTAGTCCACGGTTTGTTTTTAAGTACCTTAAATAGGTAATAGCTATAAGTAAATAATTAGAAGAGAAACAAAGTACAGCAAACTATTTGCGCTACAAACCAGTGTACTTATAATTACGACAATACATTAAAATAATAGGTAAGAAATGCCAGTCAGTGGATGACACCAGAAGCCAGACACATTCAATTTACAAACTGTCGTGCCCACTCTTACGTTAAAGATGCGGTGGATAAAAGTTCATCAATTTCAAGTTTCTTCAATTATTTTGCTATTGTGAAATCATTATAAATTACATTGGGAAAATGCTTTAATCTCTAATGACAATGGTTGCTAATACCACACAGTTACCCCAATTTTGCTATATAAATCAATAACTGTAGCATATGGGCGTAACCTATTATGATGGTAAATTTTTCAAAGGTAGTGCTTGTGGACTTCTGAATTCTCCTAGCCAGCAATTGCTTGTAGCAACCTGTGTTTGTGTGCTTGTGTGAACATATTTGACAAGCTTATCAATATCTATAGAGCTTGAGTTTGTCTTCTCTGTGGATTTTCTGAATGCTCCTTTATTCCTACTTGCCTAGAACATATGTTTCTGGATATTACATTTGAGTTTGTTGCATTGAAAAGGTATACAAACCTGCAAAGTGCTCATTTCCTTAAAGTACAAGTTGTGTAGGCAGGGAAGTTTCAGTGGGATTTCCTTCAGTCTTCTAAATTTGTTTTAGTAAGCATATTATATTATTATACACTGAACAAAATTATAAACGCAACACTTTTGTTTTTGCCCCCATTTTTCATGAGCTGAACTCAAAGATCTAAGACTTTTTCTATGTACACAAAAGGCCTATTTCTCTCAAATATTGTTCACAAATCTGTCTAAATCTGTGTTAGTGAGCACTTCTCCTTTGCCGAGATAATCCATCCACCTCACAGGTGTGGCATATGAAGATGCTGATTAGACAGCATGATTATTGCACAGGTGTACCTTAGGCTGGCCACAATAAAAGGCCACTCTAAAATGTGCAGTTTTATTACACAGCACAATGCCACAGATGTCGCAAGTTTTGAAGGAGCTTGCAATTTGAATTTGGCTGTACATCCAACCAGCCTCACAACTGCAAACCACGTGTAACCACACCAGCCCAGGACCTCCACATCCAGCATCTTCACCTCCAAGATCATCTGAGACCAGCCACCCGGACAGCTGCTGCAACAATCGGTTTGCATAACCAAAGAATTTCTGCACAAACTGTCAGAAACCGTCTCAGGGAAGCTCATCTGCATGCTCGTCATCCTCAATATTTGAGAGAAATAGGCCTTTTGTGTACATAGAAAAAGTCTTAGATCTTTGAGTTCAGCTCAAGAAAAATGGGGGCAGAAAAACAAAAGTGTTGCATTTATAATTTTGTTCAGTGTATATTAACTTTCATTTAGGGCTTGAAACACTAATAAAATTACACAATTTGAAGATTGAATTTATTATATTCCTGTGATTTTCAGATTTGCATGAAACTAACCAGGTGGAAAATGCAGTCCAAAAAGGAATTACCAATTTAAATTTGTTTAAGCATGAAGCTTTAAACTGCTGCTCTGCATGCTACCATTTGGCTAGGCTTTGCTTAAAGAAATGAAAATTAGTTACAGCAAAGGCTAATTATGTGTAAAGCAAGCTTATTTTTTCAAAATAAACACATTCATTGCCTTGAAATGTTTTGGCTTCATTGTCTAACAGCTGAACCAACAACACGTTCAACTGGTTTGTAGGTGTTTGAGTGGAATAGTGTAGGAGGGTGCGCATATTCGATATTTATTTTTAAGTGGCTTTGAGGGTAAAAACAACTAAAGTGAGAGTTAAGGGATTGCTGTTGAAATTGGCGTAATTAGTAGGAGCTGCAACTTGGCACAATTGTTTGTTTATGAGGGAAAATAACACTGCCGTGATTTCAGACATGAAAATTGCCAACCGCATTTCTTAAGCAACATCCCGCTGGTGCATTCCGAGCCTGACAGGCATCTTGATTATATGCAGGTATTTTTGAGAGTATCAAATAGTGAAGCTGAATTATTTAGTGGTGCGACTGTACATCCTTCCCTACCGGAGGGTCCAAGGGGCAACATGTTGAGCACATGATCTGCAAGAGTTGTATATTTATTCGAGAGTGAATTCAGTTTCAATCTACTCTAAACATTATTTCAAAACACTTCCAACTGGTTCTGGAGTGTCCAACCCCAGTTTGAGGTGATGTCACGCTGTTAAGACAGAGTTTGAGTTTCGTGCATTAACTTGTATAAATAAACCTTGCTGGTTTCGGAGCGGTATTTCTGAACAGTTACCCCTTGCAAAATTTCAACAAGGAGCCCCCCAAAAGCTCTCCAGAGCTTTTAGCCCTTGTCCCAGCTACTTATAAAGAGTGTCAGTTTCTTATCCTGAATCTATAGCCATTCAAACATACAAATCCTCACGGACCTCCAGTTGGTACCAGCTATCATCACGTAAATGGATGTTCGTGAACGTTTTATATGTTTGGATTGTTTCAACAAACCTCATAACATGGTTACCCCTACATTAATAGGAATGTGAGAAAAGAGACATATTTTGAGCTCTCTGACACTTCAGTACAGTCAAATAGGTAGCATACTTTAGTTTAGCCCTGTTATATGGTCTATAATAACAAGCCATAGTAGCTTTTCCATCGTCAGTTATCACTAAATGACTAATCACAGTTTGAGCACTATAAATCGGTTTTTCATCACCCTTCACTGGAGAACATTATCTTTAAGTTTTGAATTCAGCCTTGGGATTTGTTTTACAGAGCTTTTGGCTTTCAGTGAGGAAGACCAAGGTCTGTGTTTAATTTTTATATTATGTTTTAAATTGACAGTGTAACAGCCCATTAGCCAGCTCATGTTGCATTTAGGCTAGGGTCATAATCACTGACGTGCTGCTTGAGTCTCTGCTGTAATTTTAAACCTACCTCAGTGCAGACAACAAGGATCATCTATGTTTCAGATGACTTTAAAGGAGTCTGCCAAGGGTTATTTTCTTTTCGGTGAATAGGGGAATTTCAGTTCCACACAGAAGACTGTTTTTGTAACATTTAGAGTGCAATATAATTTTCAAACTTAATATTTTACCATTCCACATTATTTTGTATGAAGGTTTTCATTGCTTTCATATGCGAATTTCTGTACAGTCATGGCCAAAAGTTTTGGCAGTGACATAAATTTTGTGTTTTGCAAAGTTTGCTTCTTCAGTATTTGTAGATTATATTTTCATATGTTTCTATGGTATACTGGAAAACAATGATTAGTGTTTCATAAGTTTTAAAGGCTTTTATTGGCAAAAACATTCAATAACCTCTGCAATTTGCTCTGGCATGCTGGATATCGGCTTCTGGGCCAAATCCTGACTGATGACAATCCATTCTTGCCCTATTAGTGCTTGGAGTTAATCACAATTTATGGGCTTCTGCTTGTCCACTTGCCTTTTGAGGATTGACCGCAGGTTCTCTATGGGATTAAGATCCAGGGAATTGCCTGGTCATGGATCCAAAAATTGATCTCAGAGCCACATCATTATCACTCTTGCCTTGTGACATGGTGCTCCATCATGCTAGAAAATGCATGGATCATCACCAAATTGCTCCTGGATCAGAAGTTGCTCTTGCAGGACGTTTTGTTACCGTTCTTTATCCGTGACAGTGTTTTGGGGCAGAATTGTGAGAAACTCCACTCCCTTGAATAAAAATCAATCCCACACATGGATGGTCTCAGGATGCTTCACAACTCAGGACTCATGGTAGTGTTCACCTTTTCTTCTCTGGACAGTTGATTTTCCAGATGTCCCAAACAATTGGAAGGGGGCTTCATCAGAGAAAATAACTTTGCACCAGTCTTCTGCTGTCCGATCTTTGTAATTCCTGCAGAATTTCAGTCTGTCCTCAATGTTTTACTTGGAGAGAAGTGGCTTCTTTGCTGCCCTTCTTGACTCCAGGCCATTGTCCAAAAGTCTTAGCCTCACTGTGCATGCAAATTCATTCATACCCACCTGCTACCAATATTGAGGAAGCTCTGCACTGGTGGTGACACGATTTAATAGCTGACTCCTCAGGATGAGATGGTCTTGGCACTCTTGCTAGGACTCTGAAGCCTTCTTCACAGCAGTTGAACCTCTCTCCTTGATCTGGTAAATGGTTCTTTCAGGTGCAATATTCTTTGCAGCAATTTCCTTGCATATGAGGCCATTTTGAATGATTACGGAATGATAGTACTCGTTCACATCTCCCTGTGCTGATGATATGATTAGTGATGATGTTAGCTCATCTAAAATTCTACTGATCACTCTGCACAATAATCTAAAAACAATGTAAATAAACACCACAACAACCTCAGCAAACTTTTCTGGTCTGGGACAGATTCTGAACACATTCAAAGGGATAGATCACCCAAACAGGAATTCATCACACCTTCATGTCGGTCCAAACCTGTATGACTTTCCCTTTTCTGCAGAACACAGAATATTCAGATGTTCTGAGGAGCATTAGGGTCCAAAAACATTTGGCCTTATTCAAAAGAAAAAAAAAAAAAAAGATACATATATATACAGGTGCTGGTCATATAATTAGAATATCATCAAAAGTTGATTTATTTCACTAATTCCATTCAAAAAGTGAAACTTGTATATTATATTCATTCATTACACACAGACTGATATATTTCAAATGTTTATTTCTTTTAATTTTGATGATTATAACTGACAACTAAGGAAAATCCCAAATTCAGTATCTCAGAAAATTAGAATATTGTGAAAAGGTTCAATATTGAAGACACCTGGTGCCACACTCTAATCAGCTAATTAACTCAAAACGCCTGCAAAGGCCTTTAAATGGTCTCTCAGTCTAGTTCTGTAGGCTACACAATCATGGGGAAGACTGCTGACTTGACAGTTGTCCAAAAGACGACCATTGACACCTTGCACAAGGAGGGCAAGACACAAAAGGTCATTGCAAAAGAGGTTGGCTGTTCACAGAGCTCTGTGTCCAAGCACATTAATAGAGAGGCGAAGGGAAGGAAAAGATGTGGTAGAAAAAGTGTACAAGCAATAGGGATAACCGCACCCTGGAGAGGATTGTGAAACAAAACCCATTCAAAAATGTGGGGGAGATTCACAAAGAGTGGACTGCAGCTGGAGTCAGTGCTTCAAGAACCACTACGCACAGACGTATGCAAGACATGGGTTCGCATTCCTTGTGTCAAGCCACTCTTGAACAACAGACAGCGTCAGAAGCGCCTCGCCTGGGCTAAAGACAAAAAGGACTGGACTGCTGCTGAGTGGTCCAAAGTTATGTTCTCTGATGAAAGTAAACTTTGCATTTCCTTTGGAAATCAGGGTCCCAGAGTCTGGAGGAAGAGAGGAGAGGCACACAATCCACGTTGCTTGAGGTTCAGTGTAAAGTTTCCACAGTCAGTGATGGTTTGGGGTGCCATGTCATCTGCTGGTGTTGGTCCACTGTGTTTTCTGAGGTCCAAGGTCAACACAGCCGTATACCAGGAAGTTTTAGAGCACTTCATGCTTCCTGCTGCTGACCAACTTTATGGAGATGCAGATTTCATTTTCCAACAGGACTTGGTACCTGCACACAGTACCAAAGCTACCAGTACCTGGTTTAAGGTCCATGGTATCCCTGTTCTTAATTGGCCAGCAAACTTGCCTGACCTTAACCCCATAGAAAATCTATGGGGTATTGTGAAGAGGAAGATGCGATATGCCAGACCCAACAATGCAGAAGAGCTGAAGGCCACTATCAGAGCAACCTGGTCTCTTATAACACCTGAGCAGAGCCACAGACTGATCGACTCCATGCCACGCCGCATTGCTGCAGTAATTCAGGCAAAAGGAGCCCCAACTAAGTATTGAGTGCTGTACATGCACATACTTTTCATGTTCATACTTTTCAGTTGGCCAAGATTTCTAAAAATCCTTTCTTTGTATTGGTCTTAAGTAATATTCTAATTTTCTGAGATATTGAATTTGGGATTTTCCTTAGTTGTCAGTTATAATCATCAAAATTATAAGAAATAAACATTTGAAATATATCAGTCTGTGTGTAATGAATGAATATAATATACAAGTTTCACTTTTTGAATGGAATTAGTGAAATAAATCAACTTTTGATGATATTCTAATTATATGACCAGCACCTGTATGTATATATATATATATATATATATATATATATATATATATTTTTTTTTTTTTTTTTTTTTTTTTTTCAAAATATCTTAATATTCCACATAGGAAAGTTATGCAGGTTTGGAACAACTTGAGGGTCAGTAAATTATGACTTTTTTTTTTTAATTCCTCTTCCAAAATAGAACACTTTAAATAATTTTCTCTACTTCTAGTCCCCATTACCTTCATTTTATTGAGGGGATTGATAATGGATCTCTAAAAATGACAGAAAACATTTTAATCTTTTTTTATTATTTATTTATTTATTTATTGGTAGTTGATAGAAATATAATGATAATATGTAAGTGCATATTTATAGAACATATTTGCATTTTACTGAGTGTGATCTGATTTTTGTGTGTGATCTGGATCAAATGCATTGGAATAAAAGTGTAAATTCATTATGGTTAAAAAAAAGATACTATCCGAATCTAAAATTCTATGCAATGTGAAACACATTTAATTCTAGGTTTAATGACCTATTTGTCATTCTAAAGATAAGTTTAGCTTTGAGTCCACAGCACATGAAAGGAGAAGGACTTATACAAGCAAACCTCCTGCTGTTTCATCACCCATTCATTGTATCCAGATAGTGCTGCATGTGATTATCCGGCCCGCAGGTCATTGCGTAATTAATGATGTTCTTGGGAGAGTTTGTTCCTGCTTTGGTCTGTTTCTGCCTCTTCATACCTCTCACTGTGTCTTTCTCAGTATTTCTCCTGACAGTCCCGAAAGGTTTGTTTACCCAATAAACCCATAATTTCCTTTGAAATTTGGTATCTGAAGGGTCGTCATGGAGACGGGTTCTTCAGAGACAGCAAGACAGGAAGGAAGAAATCCTGGTTTTTAATAAACTTCACAGTCAGTACAATCAGTGCAGGACAGCAGACCCACAATCGACCCCCGAAAACAAGGGTTTCCTTGACTTACAGTGGCTTCAATGAGTGCACATTGTTCTCTGGTCAATGAAAGATCTCCAGGGTCAGGTAATTCACAATGTATCCATCAATCAGCTTGTTTCCCTACATCAAACAACCTGAACAACCATTTTCAATAAAACAATAGCCTGGAATTTCATCAAAGATCCAAGTGTTGAAGGATAGCGGTCCATGTGATGTCCTCTTTGATATATTGTACTCCAGTAAAGGCAGTTGATGGATTTCTTTTAGTTGTTCTCTGTCCTATATCTTCGGCTAATCATCTTTGCATTCATTCACTCTCTTTGTGTCCATGTGGCATTCATTTAGAGGTGACATTGTGCACAAGTAGTCAACACAACAATGGATTTGTAGAGATGGTGTAATCTTCTCTCATCTTGGGGAGATTTCAAACTACTATACCTCACAATCCACAGAGAACCATAAGGTCGTTAAATGGTTTTATGCTTCTGAACTTTGGTTGAAAATTGTTTGAATTATTTTTTGATACCCAGTATTTCTCTACAGACATGTCTCTTGAGGTATTCATGTCAGTTCTTGTGGGAGGATGTTTGAGTAGAGCTAATCCTCTTATACTTGTAAGTGAATTATGATGTGACATTACTCAGGAGATATACTTAGTCAGGTTTAATCTACTCAGACTGACAGTCCAAGAATTATGATACATAAATGTCAAGGTTTATTGTTATTTAAATCAGTCAGTAGTAAATTGTTCCTAAACTGTATTTCTCTCACACACTGTTCAAGGCTCTGTCAAAGTTAAATATGAGAAAAATGTTTTATGAACTCAAATCTTTGGCATTCAACCTATTGGCTTTGGGTGTTGAAAGGCAGTTTTTTTTTTTTTTTTTTTTTTTGTTTGTTTTTTTGCATGAAATGAGTGTGTGACAGTCCTTACTGTATCCAAGACTTATTGTGTTTTGAGACTTTTTCAGCTCTTAAACGTGAGCAGTTATTCCAGGTGGTAGGAAATTATAGGAAATAAAACCATGGAAATCCCCTCAGTTCAATTTCAAAGAATACCACTTAAAATGTGTGTTTATCTCTGTACATGCCAAGACATTGAACTGAAAGAATATCTTTATTCAGCATTCAGACGTTTGAGGTTGAAAAGTGAAAAAACTCATAAATATACAATGATGAGCTGGGTGTTTCGTGTAAAATGCTGAGAGGGGTTTGTTATAATCACATACATGTTTTAAAACACCAAAGCTGATTCACCTAGTAGATTTTCTAAATGATTATAATTAGTAAGGTGTTTTTTGTGTGTGTGTGTGTGTGTGTTTGTGTGTGTGTGTGTGTCCTAAAATTAAAACTTTAATGTAACAGGTAATAATAATATAAGCTTACTCAAAAATAATATTGAGCATGTATACTGCGTGGACAGCAAATGTTCCCTGAACACAGTTCCCCTACTAGAAATTTCCAGTTCCACAAAGTTGAGTTCATGTTTTTATAAATGGCTTCTTTTTTTTTTTTCTGGCAAACTTGAATGCAGCATGAGGAAAAATTTAAACTAATGGAATGCTATTGAAATCAATCAGTCACCACAAAATAACACAAGCAATATATATATATATATATATATATATATATATATATATATATATATATATAGATATAGCAATGCTTCCATGTGTCTCTCCTTGAGCCTCATGCAGTCCACAGCATGTTCCATCAGTAGGACCTGACCTCTGTCTCTCTAGCTCCACCTCCTGAATGATTGACATGCGTTTTGTGTTTGTGTATTTGGCAATTTGCTATGTATCTACACATCATGTGTCCTAGCGGGTAATTGAAGTTTATCTCATGGCCACTGTGGAATCACCAGTAGCATGTTGTTTCAGTCAGCGTTGATGTTTGAAATCAAAATACCTGTCTGTCTTTGTTAACTTGATTGACAGGACAGAAAGACCCTGGCCCATGAAAGGGAGAGCAGATGGGCCATTCCCCCCCAGCCCATGTTTTTTTTTTTCTTTCTTTCTTTCTTTCTTTTTTTTCTGTTCAATGTTTGATGGGTCACAGTTTTTCGGCACAGAACTGATGTCTGATATCACACTCGATGACTTGGGGGAAGGAAATTTATTTACTTATTTATATATATATATATTTTTTTTTTTGGGTCAGATTATACCATCACTGAAAGGTTCGGCACAAGGGTATGTCATTCAACAAACCCCCATTTTTGTCTGCTCACTTATGTTTTGCCCAAGCATCACTGAGATTGTTTATGGAAATAGTCTTTATCTAAGTTCTCCCCATCTCATATCTTCACCCTTAACTGAGTGTTGCATCTAAATGTGGAGTCTCTTTCAAATCAGTGTGTCACTGTTGCTTTAAATGCCTTGGTAAATGCTTTAATCTCAATCTACGTGCTATACAACACAGACAAAACATTTCTTTGCAATGTGCCATATCTCTAAAGAGCCATTGTTTCATCATAGAGAAGAAATGAGACTTTGGAATTATCTTGGATATTTGCCATAATATATTTAACTTATAAAATGTCTAGATAAACTGCTATATTTGTAAACAAATAAACACGTTATGGTTGATATGTAAAATAAATTAAATTTGTACTTGCTCAGTATGTTGTGGCATTGGAGTGAATATAGACTAAATGCACTAAGTTGGTATTTGTTTAATTTTCTTACAGACAATATGAAATGACACTTGCCACCATGTGTAAATGTTTCAATTTTAGCCTGATATTGGTTTCAGTTGCATCACTTTCTCAGAATGTAAATGGGTTAAAATTTGATTTTATGCTGTCATTAAATATGGTTAGTACCCATGCATTTGATCAGCCTAGTGCACCAGTACGATAATCGGAGATCTGGTGGTGTTGTGGTGCTTATATGGACAAACAGAGTTTGAATCTGGCTTGTTTCACCCCTTTTTTTCCTCATGTTTCATGTTTTCAGTCTCCTGTAGAGTTTGTTGAGGGAGGGGCAGGCTGATGTTAGCCAGCTTCACTTCCTCTGTTCATTGAAGTATGACAGCTGCAATTTAGCACAGGTTGAAAGTACAAATAACATGAGTCAGAGCAAATCATACATACATAATACACAATGCGCTCAGATGTTATTTAAGGCCCCAGGTCGCAGCACCTCTACAAGGCCACACTGAAATGTGGGCCCCAGATCAGGGACATCTCCATGCCAGCCCGCCCACAAGAAGCAAACCCCTCTGGGCTTCATATCTAAACCAAAAACCTTCACCATTCCAGATCAGCACTGACAAATGTTTAGCAAGCTGTCGAGTTTTTTCAGGGAGAAATATTTCAAGAGTGGTGAATTGGATTATGTTCAGGCTGCACACATTTAGATTGTTATGCCTTTGTCTCAGTACAGTCCTTTTATAATAGATACAAATAGTCTGAATATATATACACTACCAGTCAAAAGTTTGGACATGGTAAGATTTTTAATGTTTTTAAAAGAAGTTTCGTCTGCTCACCAAGGCTGCATTTATTTAATTAAAAATACAGTAAAAACAGTAATATTGTGAAATATTATTACAATTTAAAATAACTGTTTTCTGTTTGAATATATTTTATAAAGTAATTTATTCCTGTCATGGCAAAGCTGAATTTTCAGCATCATTACTCCAGTCTTCAGTGTCACATGATCCTTCAGAAATCATTCTAATATGATGATTTGCTGCTCAAGAAACATTTATGATCATTATCAATGTTGTGTACTTTTTTTTCAGGATTCCTTGATGAATAGAAAGTTCAGAAGAACAGCATTTATCTGAAATACAAAGCTTTTGTAACATTATACACTACCGTTCAAAAGTTTGCGGTCATTAAGAATTTTTATTTTTATTTTTTTGAAAAGAAATTAAAGAAATTAATACTTTATATAATATATAATTATATAATATAAAAATTATATAATAATACTTTAATTATTCAGCAAGGATGCATTAAATCGATCAAAAGTGACAGTAAAGACATTTATAATGTTACAAAAGAATATATTTCAAATAAATGTTGTTCTTTTGAACTTTCTATTTATCAAAGAATCCTGAAAAAAAATAAAAATATTGTACACAAATATTAATTTGTACAATTGTGCACAACAAAAAAGACAGGAGTAATGATGCTGAAAATTCAGCTTTGATCACAGGAATAAATTACTTTATAAAAGATATTCAAACAGAAAACAGTTATTTTAAATTGTAATAATATTTCACAATATTACTGTTTTTACTGTATTTTTAATTAAATAAATGCAGCCTTGGTGAGCAGACGAAACTTCTTTTAAAAACATAAAAAAAAAATCTTACCGTGTCCAAACTTTTGACTGGTAGTGTGTGTGTATATATGTGTATATATATATATATATATATATTATAAAATGTATTACAGTAACGAGAATCAAACAAGAACCACACACACACACACACTCACACACTAGTAATCACAATTCAAAGATCCTAGTGGTCCTAAAATAGGCTTAATTTTCTTATTATTTTATTTTATTTTTAGATTTTTATTCTATTCTATTTTTTTGATTTTTATTTTCAGATTTTTATTTTATTTGTGTGCTAGGGAATTTAAAGTTTAACATGTATTGATTTATTGTAATAAAAGGCAGCATTTAGATTGCTCATTGACTTTGGTTGGTTATTTATTTATTTTCATTAGTAAGCTATAAATATTGAATGTACTAATTCCATTATACAGAGCTGTATTTGTGAAAGATATGTAGCCTAACCCAGACATGCAGTCTGTCTGGAAGAAGGCAAAGATCATATTCCCAAATACAGGATAACCCTTACGATAATTACTAGGGTTAACAGGTTAACACAGTCAATATGCTGTGTTAGAGGACAGAGTCTGTCTTAAACAAAGTCTCTCAGTCTTCTCTGTTTAGAATCAGATCTTTTATAGTAATTCGTTTTGGCTTACTGCCTCCTTTAAAGTCTTGTTGATTGAAATAAAATGGACCCTTGTTCATAAAAACAAGCTTGCTTTATACTACAGTGAGAAAAATATGATTTATGAAAAGTTCATCTATCAGAGGGTCTACAAAATGACCTTTCCTGTTAGACAAAAGACGGAGAACTCACAGTGACAGATGAAAGAAGGAAGCTCTTTTCCTTCCCAGGATGAAAGCACTTCCCTATCTCCGATAGCCGATAGCCCCTCAGCAAAGGGAGTAGACGTCCACATCCGCAATCAGCCTATCAGCTCTCTTTAAATCTGAATCTTCAGCCCTCCAAAGTCCTCTTTAGGGAGAACCGGCACTTCCTTAGACCTGCTCGCCCCGGCTGAGGTTCAGATGCCTTAGGCAGAGGAAACAGGTCTTTAGTTTGGCTTACGGTGAAATACGGCTCATTCAGCACATGGGGATTTGGATTAGAGTGGGTTTGGGCCATTTCCCTTTCAATAACTGCTTTTTCAATTTTATTAGCTGACAGGTCTGAGAATGGGATTGACAGTGTTCCCTGCGAGCAAATGCAGTCACTTCCTGTCTTAAAATCATAGGCGCCCATAAAAAGTACTTTCACTTACAATCTGAATTAATAAATATGTTGCCGTCGATAACATGCACAAAAATCATTGTTTAACAGTTACTTTTTCTTTATCAATGAAATGGCTTTTCCATTACAACATTAACATTAGTTCCATTAGTTCAGTCATGAAACTCTAGATGGCGCAGGCTGATGGGTCCTTAACGCAAGCTGATGATAATTACAGTATTAACTACTTTGTACAAGCTGATTGGTCCATGTCACTTCTGCAGCCAATGAGCTTGTTGCTTACACATTTAAATGGCTGGTTATATTCACTATAGTAGTTTGCAGTGCGCTTCAGAGTTCCTCTAAAACCCTCCACCTTCCCCAGCTCCACCTGTATAGATCTGTTATGGGTTATTGATATATATGCTATTTGTGCAGCAGCACTATGTCTTACTCGCAGCAGCGTATCGGCATATGTATTGGCAGTAGCAAGTTCCTGTATTTGCTCTGCAGAAGCAGCAATAATTAGCAGCAGCAGCAATTCAGCAGCAACGTAGCAGATCTATTCCGCCAAGACCAAATACATTAACATTATTGTCATATCCATTACCATGCTAACAATCTTGCGAGAGTTGTCATGATAGAACCACATTTTTTTTTTTCACATTTTCCCACTAAACTACATTTTTAATTTTTTATACTAGATGAATGGTTCTCTTTTTCACATGATTTCCTCCCCCACCCCTCCACTAAAGAGCCTAATAGTACGACCCTTGCCCGGTCAAGGGCATTGAGTTAGTAACGGTGAGGGGTTAAAATTCTCATTGCCTCTGGGGGCATTCAGGATTATTTTTTGGCCTGCGTTGGGACATTTGCTGTTTGTTCTAGATACAAGGTCTCTTTATAAACATTCTGATGCCTTATGCCTTTTCATTGTGGTCGCTGCTAATAAATGCAGTATATTAAATAAATATTTATAAGAGTGGATGAACCCTCCATGTGAAACATCAGAGAGGCCAGTAAATATTGAGCTAGATCTGTTTTTTTCTTTTTCTTTTTCTTTTATCTTTCTCATTTATCTTCATTAACAAGAGCCCAAACACATAGATTTAGAATGAGAAAGTAGCTCATAATCAAATTGAATGAAAGAGGCAGAGTGGAATTGATTTTATACATTGAACATAAATAAAACAAAACGACTAGTCAAATAAACATCAATAGGGCAGAGACCTTGAATTAATAAGAGTGAATGAAATGCGAAATTCTTCATCCAATCTGTTTGTTATTTTGCTGTATTTATATATGGTTAGGGAACTGGAAATTATTCCTATAGACTTTTAGACCCCACTGTAAACAGCAGAGTGAGGTATTAGATTGACTTCTAAATGAACCTGAAAACTGTGGGTGTGTGACTGTGTGGGTGTTACTTGTTTTCATGTTTTTTTTGGTATCCCAAGGCATTTCTATTAACTGAAAGACTCATAAACATAATTAAAGACACATTGAGTGTCTTTCTGAAGAGCTGGTCTCAGACACTAAAATTTGATCAAAGTCTGCCACTTTAAATGTCTGTCTTTGACCTTGTCTTTCTCTTTCCACTTTCTTTATGTCTGTTTATCCCTCTCGCTATCATTTCAGTAATCCAGTTTTATCCCGTATCTGTCTGCCTGCTTCCCTTATCTTCTTTCCATACATGCTTTTGCCCTTCAACTTTTTAAGTGGCTCTTTTAAAGAATTAGTAGGCCTATGCAAATTGAAATAGACTCCCCCTCATTTCATTTCAAACTTCTATGATTTTCTTTCTTCTGTGGAACACAAAAGGAGAAAATTTGGTCCACGTAATTATAATTAATGGGGACTGAAGATTTTAAGCTTCTAAAAGGACACAAAAACAGTGCATATGACTCAAACTACATACTCTTCTGAAGTGATATGATAGCATTTGTGATTTTCCCTTCCAGTGAGCTACAGTATTAGCTCCTTCAATTACAGTAGGTTTCATTATGGCTTCATATCAACCATTTTTATGGTGCTTTTTGTCTTGTGCACTTCCATTATATTAAAAAGAGTGTTCAATATAATACACATTCAATAAAAGAAAGAAAGTTATAGGGGTTTGGAAATTACATTAAAGTAATGACAATGATTCATTTTCTGCTGAATTGTTCCTTGTAATATATTTCTCTTTTTTTATTTATTTATTTTTTCTTAATGTGTCACTGAACTCAACCAGTGGTATATACGTGTGTATCCACTTATTGATGGGTCTGCCTGCATCTGTGTGTGTTGGGAGGCTGCCATTTTTCAGTCGAAAGCAACCAGAGAGCATTTAAAATGAAAAACACATTTTGTCACTGGGTGTGTATGACTGGAGGGCCAACTCACACACGCTGAATAAATCAGAAGGTCAAGACCATTACGAGGGCAACTCCCCATGGAGCAACCCAACACACACGCAAACGCACTCAGGAAATCTGTCATAAGTCATTGACACTGCATACTTTGATTAATCATATAATCCAATTTCTTTCATATCACGATTCACTGAAGCAGTGCATCTTTGTCTGATTTTGGTCATAAACTGTATATGTGGTCTGTTTAATCCTGTTAAATCCTGCCTGACTTCACTCTGTGGTGGAAAGAAATTCACCGGAGTAACAGAGAGATTGGCGTAATGAGCTTTATAACGGTTCACGTACACTATAGTTCAAAAGTCAGAAAGTGTTTCGCTTTTTTTTTGTTTGTTTTTTTTAAGAAATTAATACTTTTATTCAGCAAGGACATTAAATTGATTAAAAATGATGATAGAGACATTTATAATGTTACAAATAAATGCTGTTCTTTTAAACTTTCTATTCAAAGAATCCTGAAAAAAAGCATTACAGTTTCCACAAAATATTGAGCAGCACAACTATTTTCAACATTGATAATAATAAAACATGTTTCTTGAGCACCAAATCAGCATATCAGAATGATTTCTGAAGGATCATGTGACACTGAAGACTGGTGTAATGATGCTGAAAATTCAGCTTTGCCATCACAGGAATAAATTACTTTTTTAAATGTATTAAAATAGAAAGCAGTTATTTGAAATTGAAAAGAATCTGAACGATTAATTCACTGTGAGCTAGGGCAATTTTCACACGATTATTAGTGAATCTTATGCCTTTCAGAAGTCTTGGATTCTCGTGCATATGGTGATTTTATTTTGCTTTTGTGCCTGGTGTGAGGAAATGATTGCAGAATTTTCATTTTTGGGTGAATTTATTAATTAGCTAGACTTCCTTGGTCAAACCAGCTTCACCAATAAATTCAGTAATAAAATACTAAGTATTACAGTTTGGCGCACAATTCATCCTACGCAGTTTGTGATTTGGATATGAATGGTGCGTCAAATCATGTGGATTAAGGAGATTTGTACTAATACTTTTCTAAACAGTGAAACATACACTCTAAAAAATGTTGGGTTAAAAACAACCCAAGTTGGGTTGGAAATGGAGAAACCCAGCGATTGGATTGTTTTAACCCAGTGGTTGGGTTAAATGTTTGCCCAACGTGCTGGGCAGTTTTATTTAACCCAACTATTGTTTAAAAATTACTATATGGCTGGCTTAAAAATGAACCCAAAATATGTTGGAATTAAATATCAGACACATAATTACTAGAGGCAACAATAATAATCAAAAGGTGAACACTTATTAGTAAGCAAAATGTTTATTGTTTAATTATTATTCATTAAACGTATTAATAAATGTTTATTTATTAAACATATTAATACATGTTAATTTCCAACATATTTTTGGTTCATTTTAAGCAAGCAGTACAGTAATTTTTAAAAAATAGTTGAGTTAAATAAAACGACCCAGCAGGTTGGGCAAACATTTAACCCAACCGCTGGGTTAAAACAACCCAATTGCTGGGTTTGTCCATTTTCAACCCAACTTGGGTTGTTTTTAATCCAGCATTTTTTAGAGTGTAGCATTATTACCTGAAAAATGATAAAATAGGTTATAAAACCCTAGCAAAAATATATTTATATATAACTGCATAGCGTCTCACTGGCAACCACACACAATAGCATACTCTAGGATCCTCATTGAATTATTCTTAAACCAAAATTCAGAATACTTTAGCAACACCCTGGCAACCACCTACAGTACAATCCATGGAGTAAGTTTTGTATGAGAAAGCATCACTAAAATATACTTTCTAATTGTTTGTGTGCTTGTAGAGTTATGGGAGCTGAACAGGACATGGCTGTTCCAGGCCGGAGAGGGGCGTCTGCAGCACTACAGTATGTTCCTGGACGAGACTCAGGAAAGGCTAATCGTCGGTGGAAAAGACATCCTGTACTCTCTCAATCTGGAGCGCATCACTGCCCCTCACAAAGAGGTACATGCATTTGCGTACATGTTCTCAGGCAAAATATCATTGTCATCTGAGTGTGTGTGTGTGTGTGTGTGTGTGTGTGTGTTTTATCAGCTCATTTGGCTCTTGAGTGTACGTTGCGCAAATCAATTTACGTCTGTTGCTAAATAAATCTCAGCATAACTACACACATACTTATTAAATAAATAAAATCTGCACTCATGCAAAGAGTACACAGAGATGGATTGCAACCATCTGCTTCCCTACAATTATTTATGGACATTCACAAATTCTTCGTTTTTCAGTAAAGCAGTAAAAATTCGTTTTTCAGTTGTTGCACTGAAACTGTTAATTAGGGGCCAAGCACTGAATGTGCGTAGGAACCTATTGTAATCATTGGTGTCCTTATTATTCTTCTTCTTCCCCTCTAAAAGTCTATGAAGTCTATGAACCACTTGAAGGAAAGTTATGAAATTTGGCACACAGATAGAGGACAGTCTGAACTTTAACCACTGCAATTTTGGAGTCTCTAACTCAATCTCTTTAGCGCCACCAACAATTCAAAGATGCACTCATGTTTATGCTAATAGCTTTTGAACCGTAAGGGCTAGAAACAAAATTCTTTTTTTCTCTGATTCCTTGGCTCAAGACGATTCGACTGCAGCACACAAAAGACTTGGTTTTCAAATTCATTGTAGAAATACAAACACAGGTGTAAATTAATTCTAATGAATATACTGTATCCACACAAACCAAATAACCACTAATCATTATGGACATAATTTATAACCACACATTTTACAGAAATGATGTTTATAATGATTTAGTGCACAAATATTGGTCATTTTTACCTTGCATCGTAGTTTTAATAAGACGTTGGTCAGGCAGTTGCAACTCATCTGAAGCTCAAATCGGATCTAAAAATTCTGTGTACATATATGGTTTGTTAATTCACACAGCTTCCATACTACTTTAAATTGCAGTTGAATGACTTCTGATCTGTCATTTGTCAAAGACAGTGAAAATTCAGTTTTACTGATAGTATACAGCTGGTCATGTGATCCCAGTTTGGCGTCCATCATGATTGGAACAAATGCAATAGATTTGAATGAGTCTTCATGTCATGTACATGATTTTAAACAAATGTGTTAAAAGTCTTCTTTAGGTGTAAAAAGTAGAAGGTTTTAAGTAGAAAAATGTTTAGTGGACTTGGAAAAGCCTGTTTTATAATTATAATAAAGCCTGGATTTTAATTAGTGGGTTATAAAGAGCTATAATTCAACTGTAGCGGACTTGGAATCTACATTTATATTTATGCATTTGGAAAGCTCATTTATCCAAAGCGACTTACATTGCATTCAAGGTATAGCTACATTTTGTCAGTTCATACATTCCCTGGGAATCAAACACATGACCCTTGAATTCAGGAATAAAGACCACAGGTCAGAAAAGATAACTGTGACAGTATTTAACCAAGTAGAGCAAGAGCATTTCTTTGCCAGAACAACATTACCAGAACCAATCTGCCTGTCTCTGTTTTAGATTCACTGGGCGAGCTCTGAAGATCAGGTGGAGGATTGTTTAATGCAGGGCAGAGAGAAGGTAAATCTGTTATACATTCTGTGTATGTGACACAGTGGTATCCTGTTACATAACTACAGTGTTTGATGAAATGTGTTAAAAAACATTCTTAAAGCTTTTCTTTATTTCTTTGTCTTTCTCTTTGTCTCTCTCTCTCTCTCTCTTAGCCGGAGTGTGCAAACTACATTAAGCTGGTGCAGCATTATAACAGCACCCACCTGTTAGCATGTGGAACTGGAGCCTTCAGCCCAGTGTGTGCCTATATCAGAGTGGGTCAGGGAACACAGGTAAATCTAATATACTAGGGATATAATATACAAATTACATTAATGAATTTAAATTGGTCAAGATCTTGTATTGACAAATGCAAGAGTCGAGCACTCTGTAAAGTCTACTCCAGCACATCCCAAAGACTTTCAATGAATTTAAGGTCTGGACTCTGGAGGTGCCAATTCATGTGCGAAAATGATTCTTTATGCTCCCTCTCAACCATTCTTTCTCAGTTTGATCCTGATGACGACCACTTTGACGCTTCAAAAAGTTCATAAAGAGATCGTAAAACTAATCCATATGAATCGAGCGGTTTAGTACATTTTTTCTGAAGAGACTCGATCGCTTAGGCTTAGGCTTTTACTTCCATGTAAACATTGATCAGCGAACATAAGCAGAACCTAAACCTCTTCAGAAAGCTGCGTGACACACAAGAATGAACCTCATTAGTTAGTAAATTAAACAAATTAGTAGATCGTGGCAATGGGGCTCCATAGTTATATAGTTACATAGTTATACAAGTAAATATTTTTACTGGAAAACATGAAAAAAGTAACACTGTGGCCTCTTTTATCATTGAAACCTTGTTAGTTAGAAGTTAGAAGGTGAACAAACAAAATTACATTGGCATGTTTTAAAACCATGAAGTGAGTCACAGTTGTTGACAACAAAGTCTCAGAGATTCCTCAGTGACCACAGCATCTTTGAAGGTTTTTATTGTATCGAAGGCAGACTGAGGTCACTGAAAATGCTTGTCTTGGCCTTCTGTCCACTTTTTGACTTCCATTATGGAAAACATTTCTTGAAGAGGTCCTGTTTGTCTTCTGAGGAATGTGTCGTAGTGACTCACAGATGTATTGTGTCCAGTGTTGTGCTGTTGTTTGTCACCAGAGACTGTACTGAAAACTACCCCTGTAGTTTGAGACTGTCATGCAGAGACTCTTGTGATAATTGAAACCAGTCAGAGTGGTAAGAAGTTAAAGCATTTAACATCTCAAGACACTAAAACATTGATCGTGTTCTGAAAATCTTTGATTGTAAAAAGATCCAGATGCCGTGTGTCACCGTGAAGTTGAGGAGCACATTTCAGTTTAGAGGGCTGTTTGATAACACGATGGCTGGTATTCAGCTTGCTGGAAGTTCGCAGTTTGCAGTTAGAAGGGAAGAAATACTTAAAAGCATGTGGAATTGTATTATCATTTAAGGAATGTTAAAAATCTGGTGGTTTAAAGAGGCACAGAATAAAGAATGTGACCTACATCTTCACTGCTGTGTGGACAAGTTGAAGGTTTTCATGCTTTGCATGAGGCTAACCTGCTAATATTAACACATCAATATCAAGCTTTGTTAATTTGTACTTTTTTGTCTTTTTAATTTTTTTAGATCTATTTTATGTCCACAGAAGTGTTTACTAAACAAGCTAAAATGATTAAAAATGGTTTTCATTAAAGGCACAATCTGTAGATTGATTGAAAGGCGTAGATTGATGACGCATTGAATGAGAGTGTAATCATAGAACTTGTCATCATGCCGATGGATCTAATTATGTTTATGGGGAAATAATGTTTATGGGTGTGAATCACGGACGCAATTGCTAATGAGAGACAGATATCAGTGCCACACACGAGTCCCAGGGGATATAAAGGAACGAGGACATTTCGTTCTACCGAACTACTTGAAATACTACTCATACAGGTATGTTTATTTGACGAATTGAAATTGTGAGGTAACGCAGCACTGTTTCACTTGGTCTAAAGTTACACTATCATACTAAACTGCATTTGAGTGTGTTGAAAGCTGTAATGTTATTCTATGTATTAGTTTGTTGGCTGTATGAGACTATCAGTAAGCTAGATCAGCATTAGAATATCATACTGATGATATTCTAACATTTCATCGTGTTGAGCTATATAACATTGATTTGTCTCATGTACATTTGCTTACCTGTCTAATAACGTGCATGAGCAGCGTCTCTGTCAAGTCGAAGTTTGTCGCAAAGCTCTCGCCATCTCGAAAACGGCACACCGATATTGATCCTCGTTTTATTTCTCCTTTTGTCCCAAAGTTTGCTTGCCATGGTCCATAATCTTTGAATGAAATAACAACAGCGTGTCGCTAGACGTTACGCAACTGTCCACGTCTGTTGCCATGGTTACTATGCAGTACAAGCGGAAACCAGGGATAACACAGATATTACGTCATTGATAGGCGACAAGGGAGGGACGGGCACTATTTAAAACTGTGAATTTCTCTAAATTTACAAATTCTTGGAAACATTTAGGATAATGTAAGTACGCCATTGAATGAAATATATAACACTGTGCAATTGGTTTTTGGATATTTTAATATACAAATCTTACATATTGTGCCTTTAAATTAAATAAAGCTAAAATAACAGATCCTGAATTTAATAAAATATCTTATTCACTTTTCAAAATTGAAGGCCATAAAAGTATCTTCATTAGCATAGAAGAAAAGTCTAAAATCTTTTAAATTCAGCAGGTTTTAGATTTTTCAATGGCAGTCAAACTTTGTCATTGCGGAAAAAAAAAATGAGTGCATCAAATCTGCCTTTCTATTGGCTGTAAAAACAATGATTATTTGTATATACAGTACATCCTATTTTTGCTAAACAATCACATTCTTATAATTTGCTCATAGGTTTGAGCCTCGATCACATGTCCCCCTTATCTCTCTCACCAACAATTTCCTGTCATTCTCTCCACTATCTCTCTAATGAGGAGGCAAAATCCCATCAATACTAATGTAAAAGTTACAGAAAATAGTTCTGACAGCACTTTCTTTCTGGCGCGACTTTAACACTTCAACAGCCTGGTCTCCAGAGAGACAGACAGAGTTTGTTTAAGTGTGTGCGGGATGTTTTATCATTCTTACTCTATTAAAATCTCCAACCAAACATCCAGACAAGCAAAAACAAACATCTCCATCCTCCCAGGAGAAATTACAGAGCGGCTAATCACAGAGAAGTGAGCTTTATTTGAAAGAACAGGCTAGAAGAAAAGAGCAAAGAGGAGATGTTTATTTAAAGGAAACAGGGAATCTGGATTCATTCCTGTGCCACATTGTGGCAGTCAGCCTGCTGTCTTTCTTTCCCTCTACTTCTCAATTGTTGGCAGGTTTAAGGACAGAGAATTCTAGGGCCTTATAAAATTGGGAAATTTTTTTTATTTTTTTCCCAAATTCAGTTTAATTTTAATATATTTTTTTTTTTCTATTTTTTTTTTTTCTGGACTCTGTTTTGTTTCTCTGAACGTTTACATTCGAATTTTAGTAATCAAAAAGCATGTCTAATTAATTAAAATGATACTCAATTTATTTAAAGTTTAACAAAAATTAAATTTTGTGGGCCATATGAAATACATTTTTTTTTTTTTCTATTTAATGGTTTATTTAACTTTTAATAATCAAAAAGCATGTCTAATTAATTGGATTAAAATTGTAAGGAATTTTGTGTTTTCTGTTTTATTTTTGCTAGATTTATGATTAAGACAAATTTATTATGAAAAAAACAGTGGTAATCAAATTAAGGCATAAAACATTAACCATTTACGTAAGCTTTTAAAATGTAATCAAATGAAATTTAACAATATCTGTTTTTACTTTTTTTTTGGCAGACAAAGCGCTGCACAACAGGTTTACTGCTAAAATGGAAGAGAATTTTAGATTTATTCCTTTAAAAAATAAAGTTTTACTAATTTTATTATTATTATTACTACTACGTTGAGAAGTACATCCTACTGTACATTAGTAATATAGTTCTGTCACAATTTCTTCAAGTTAAACTGAACTTTTATTTTGACGGGTTGTCATGACTCGTGACGACCTTTGAGTTTCTGTGTGTACAGTATATGATATATTTCTCAAATAAAATGGTGAAATGCTCATGAATTGACTCTCAGAGCAGCTCTGGAGATGAAGTTCATGTCAAGTGTCATCATATATATATAGAGATGAAAGACTTCGAAAACACCATGAGCGTAACCTGTGCTTGAGTATGTACTGTAGACGAAACCGCACCATTCGTTCACACAGAGACACACAGATCACTCAGACTTCATATTTACATAGTCTTTTGCGGTTTAATATTCACAACCCTACTTTTGATTTATTCATCCATGACTTTTTTAGATTCCGTGGCTCCGTCTGCATTTTCCACATCACAGAAATCATAGAAGTCTCTAGAATTCCTTTCTCACCTCATTCCCGCTTTTTATCTTAACCAAGTTCAGAGATCAGAACTCATGGCTGGGAATAGGAAGCACTTCTGGCTCCCTGACCCTCCGGCAGAGGTGAAGGAGAGAGCCACGGGCGTTGTGGGAGCCATAAGCAGGAGATCAGAGTGGGTTTAATTAGAGGAGACAGGCTTCAGTGGGGTGCCTGATAACTCCAGCACTGAGCTGCAGGCCGCCAGCACACACCTCAGTCTGACACAGCTACACCCTAAACAGTCAGAGACATTAATGAGATGCATACGAGGCACATATGCATCTGTGCACATAAGAGATGGGCTTTGCATTCATATATACACACTACGACAAAGATTGATACAGATACCTACACACACTCGGCCCTGGAGTGCAGGGATGACATGATGCAGATGTAGCTATGATGACAGGAAAGACTGATAAAGCTACAGAGACACAGACCAGAACCGGAGAGAGAGCGGGTGAGAGGAGCGTACATGTGCATGCAGGCGAACGCCCCTGCACACATTCCTTCCCTTAACATCAGGAATCTAAGCACCGTTCCGGCCCTTTGCGCCTATACGCACTTCACCTGACACATCACAGCACACCATTCCCTCTCACTGTCTTCTCTTTCACCAAACCCCTGTGTTTTCTCATTGGATTTACACATACTTATACTGTATACTAATGCACCCACATTACTAACACCTTGCCAGAATAAATACATAAAACTTTGTTTTAAAACCTATTGAGTGTCCTAATATAACATAATATATAACATAACATCACATAATAAAAATGTTTTGCATGTTAATCACAGTTAAATGAAAATCTATTGTAGTTAAAATTTAAATTAACATCTAGCCTACATTTGGCAGACACTTATGCAAACTACTTATTGTACATTGCATTCAATTAGATCAGTTCTTGGTTTTCCTGGGAATAGAACCCATGACCTTCCCATTGATGATGCTCTAGTCTACTGTTTGAGATACAGGAAGGCTTTAAATAAATGCGATTAACTGAACTTTAAAGTTCTTCTTTGACCCTTTTAAAGCTGCAGTCCGTAAGTTTTGCCTCTTTGTCGCCATCTCTGTTTGAAACCTGCAGTTGCAGTTAGTTGCGGAATTATCATTTTACGTGGGTTGTGCATTGGCACGGCTCCTCAGCACCGATGAATCTAATGTTTTAAGGTGAATGTTTGGGCTGTCAGTCCGCACAGGGTGTGGATACTGTACAGATACTACGTCTTGGAAGTACGACCAAAATAATAAGTTTCACCAGAAAATGTCATCTGAACAAGTAACATGTCTGCCACTTTTGTTCTGACAATAAGAGTTTTACAATAAATCTAATGGTGATTTAAATATAACGATTGCAAAGTTAGCTCATCACATCAAACTGTGCAAATTATTAATATTGTTATACATTGTTCTCAAATTGTTAATGTTAACAACATCAACATTGCGTGACTATGTGTATTTAGTGTGTATTAGTGTTATCTAATTAGCATTATCTACCTGTCTTACCTGTCCAGCAGAAAAAAAGAAATCTCTGCGTCCATTTTAAATCCATTCAAAACACACCCTTTTTTGCTGTTAGCCACTCTGCAGTCCGAAGTCTTTTTAACTACTGGTGATTTGCAGTTGTCAATGATGATGGTCGTCTTTAACGTTCTTGATTACAATCCACCATCAAAATAACAAGCTTAATTATTAAAGCTGCTGTAAAAGAGTCTTCAAATGATCCGCCACCTGCATCGTCCGGGACTCCTTTTTTATACAGACATGACATATTGACGCAAAGGCAAACTTGTATATCCCACGGAAACCTATCAATACCACTCAAATTAAAAAATTATTACAAGCTTACTGTTGTGAATCGGGCTAAGGCAAGGAGATAGTTTTGAACACTGGCTGGATATGTACTTGCAATAATTGATTTTGTATAATTTTTAACCAAAAAGTACACCTTTAAGTACAATAATGTAAGTATAAATGTATTAAGTATAAATGTAATTTCAAAATAACTTATATTGTCTTTGAAATATGGTTAATGTTTACTGCTGAATGTACCAACAAGCATTTATGGTAAACTAAAATATACATTCAGTGTCATTTCTTAAAACTTGAAACATGTATTTAAATATATATGACCCTGGACCACAAAACCAGTCATACGGGTCAATTTTTTTAAAATTGAGATTTATACATCATTTATACATCATCACTGAATAAATAAGCTTTCCATTGATGTATGGTTTGTTAGGATAGGACAATATTTAGCCGAGATACAACTATTTGAAAATCTGGAATCTGAGGGTGCAAAAAAATCATAAAGTTGTCCAAATGAAGTCCTTAGTAATGCATATCCACTCACAAAAATACATTTTTGATATATTTATGTTAGGAAATTTACAAAATATCTTCATGGAACATGATCTTTACTTAATATACTAATGATTTTTGGCATAAAAGAAAAATCGATAATTTTGACCCATACAATGTATTGCTGGCTACAAATATACCCATGCGACTTATGACTGGTTTTGTGTAGTGGGCATAACTTGTAGTAGGGGGTGTAATTTGTAGGACCGTGGTTTGTAGTACTTTGGGACGCAGTCGGACACACTTCGTTCACACAGATCCGCAAAACGATTAAAAACGGTGTATTATGCATGCCAGGCCAGTAGTTGGCGATGTCACTTTGTAAAGAAAAACTACGCACCTATAGTCTGAACGCATAATACGCATGCGCATGACATCACCGTTTTCATGAATCCGCTTTTTAGTAGTTTACACAAAGACGATAATGGTATCTTTTTCAAAAACGTGCACTTTGAACCCCGTTTTCAAAAGTTTGTGTTTTCAGGCCCCTAAAACGTCATTGTCATGTAAACGAACGGCCAAAACGTATAAAAAGTTTTTAGTTTTTAGTTGAAAACGGTATTGTGTAAATGCCCCCTCAGTGTCTAGGGAAGATACAATCATGCTTAAAAGGCATAGGCAGCTCACTTGATTTTGGACCAGACCTTCACATACTAGTAATTCCACCAACACTCAGTTTCGGTATTCTGCAGCTGTCAGTTTCAGGTGAACTCTCACCTAACATTTCAACCGTCCTAACTATACGCAACACGATCGCTAAACCTCATTCAAATCTGAACCATGTGTCCACCCACAAGGTGTGCATGTGAGTTTGTGTATGTGCATGACTTCATCAGCCTTAAGGTGTGCTGATTATCATGTGAATCTCGTACTATTTCATCTCATCTACGCCACAAATGTTACTTCAGGCACATCATCTGCTTAAACAAGCAGACACACAACCCTGTGTGTTGGCCACAAGGGCTGATGCTATCGGTCTAGTGATCACAGGACTGTGTTAAGTAAGATTTGTACGTTTAAAAAGGACCTTACGGCCCCTCTGCATATACCTTACATAGACCACAGCCAACTTTCATGATTTATACCCATAATTCTCCCATGTAACGGCACGCTTCATAAAATGAAACTGAAGTTATGGTTTTGGCTAAGGATTTATTTCCATTCCAGTTTTCTATGAAGTTAGAGGAGCGAATGATCGAAAAAAAACATCTACCTGCTGAAAGAGTAGAAGGATGATCTAAAGACAGGAAATGATGGATGGACTGGTGTTACATGTCTGGTGTTTGTTTCTCCAGGATCACACGGTGTGAGAACACATAAATCAAGCTTGTGAAAACCTGTTCTGTGACACATGTTGCACAGCTTATACCGTCACCTTCTGGTTAAAGTGAGCTTTGCAGTAACGGTAGAGAGAATGTGATTCTTCAAAGGGCTTTTCATGTGGGGAAGGACTTGGATGTGGGCACTCAAATCTCATTTTACCCTCCATTGCTTTACCTGGATGGTATTTCCCCTGAGATTGCAGGAAATGCAGTGAAGGTCTGTGTGTTTTATGATGAAAAGCCACTGTAATATACAATGATACTGATGTGTTAATACATTATACTCAATGATACAAGTCGCCCGAAGGCTGACTGATTATTTGCCGTGGGTTTTTTTTTCTTCTTCTTGCTGCAATGCTAAGAACTGCAGTGTCAGATTTCTATTTTGTCTACCCTTCTGAAAATACCAGCTTAGACCAGCATGTCTTTCCTTGCTGTTCGCCATGCAGCAAAACTACTGGAGTTAGTCGACCAGCATGATTTTTCTGTTGAAACTGGTTTACCAACTCTTGCTTGTTAGGTTTTTAGAACCTAGAGGGGAACAGTATACAAAATACCATATATGCTGGTGACCAGATGATATTTTAAAGGTGCACTATGTAATATTTTCTGTCCGCTAGAGGTCGCTAGAGGTCTATTCAAAACAAAGGCGTAGCTTGATGAAGTTTAAGCGCGGAATCTTGGGACATGTGGTCTTCATCTCAGCGGTCGGTGGAAAAGAATTGGGATAGGACTTGGGAACAAATCATGTTCATGAATGCGATTATTAACGTTACTGTAGTATGAAGCAGAGCAGGACCGAGTGTTGTAGGAGCTGAACGAGGCCGCTGGAGCGATTGCGCAACACACGCCTCACGAGCAGCGGAACTTTTATTATGTCACAGTCGCCGGCGCCGCTTCCGCTTTTCCGGTCATGAGTATGAGGTAACACAGCTCTGTTTGTCATATTAGATACATTTGAGTGTGTAGAAAATGTTATAACGTTACTCTGTGCGTTCGCTCGGCGGCTGCTGTGAGATACTTGTTTGAGACGCATTGCAGTAAGATTTTAGAATATCATTTTAAATGCTGGATGGCTTGTGTTGATAAATGGCATGCAGTTAATTTTAAAACATATTGTATGATGGAGAAAATGCTGTATTACTGTTACTAAAAATAAAGCTGCATCTGATTATGCTATGTTAGCTACTTCACAAAATAGTGTTTTTCTCTGAGGCATGGTAAAGCATGGTACTCGCAAAAAATCAAGAAAATTAGATTTAAACAATAAGACTAAATGTGTTGAGCTATATAACAATAATTAGTTTTCTGTCTATAAACATATCAAAACAGCTGTTCCATTATCTAATAAAACATGTAATATATTAAAGCGTCTTTGGTGTTTCCATGGTTTCTACAAAATAAAACCGGAAACCGAGGGTTAACGCAGGTATGACGCAATTGACAGGCGACTCCTCACACGTCCCGGAGCCAAAATATATAACACAGGCCTAGTGGTTTTTGTATATTTTACTGCAAAATTGTTACATATTGCACGTTTAAGTAGGGATAATGTCATGAGAAAAAGACAATTTGAGAAATTAATACGTTTATTCAGCAAAAATGATCAAATTGATTACGTCCTCATGTTCTGATATCAGAGATCTTTATAACCTGTCAAGGTAAAACTGTGGAAACCCAATTCAGATGCTCCCTCTAGTGTACCAGAGTATGTCGATTTACCCTTATTAGCTGATAATTCTGATTATGTTCAAGATGGACACATTTCTAACACCTGATCGCTAGGTTTTCTCAGAGGAGAGCTTTCAATCTCATCTGAAATATGCAGTGTTGGGGGTAACGTATTACAAGTAACATGTATAATGTAGTCAGAAAGTAATGCATTACAAGTAAGGTGCATTACGTAATCAGATTACTTTTTTGATGTCACAAGTAAAGTAATGCATTACAAGTAACATGCATTATGTAATCAGATTTCTTTTTCATCTAACGAGTAAAGTAATGCACTTCAAGCTACATCCATTACGTAATCAGATTACTTTTTGATATAACGAGTAAAGTAATGCATTAAAAGTAATGTGCATTACATAATCAGATTACTTGTTGATCTAACAAGTAATGAATTACAAGTAAGGTGCGTTACAAAATCAGATTACTTTTTGATCTAACAAGTAATGCATTACAAGTAACATGCATTACAAGCAACATGCATTTCGTGAACAGATTTCTTTTTTATCTAACTAGTAAAGTAATGCATTACAATCAACATGTGTTATGTGAACAAATTTCTTTTTTGTTGTCTATAGTGGACAGATGATTCATCAGAATTTTCTGCCAATCTAAAATCAATACTTGGAAAATTTAACTGTGATATGACTCATTAGATATTGTTTGATGCTACAATTTTTTTTTTTTTTTTTTTAACCTGCAAGAGTCTCCTAGGATAGAATGAATGGATGGATATTCTGGAGCAACTTGGAATTTCTGACTGGCCATCGGCCATCTTGGTTTGGAGGGGGAAAAAAATCGACATACAATGGCTTGCCACTTGGTGGCAATGTATAGCATGATGTACTAGGGTCCACTGTAGATGTTGATGTGCAACTATGCCATCAATATCCATGCATATGCAAGAAAATGCTTTGTAAATAGCTTTCCACTGTTGTGACCTCTATGCATGAAAGGGTTAAACACTTTTTTGTTACATTTAGCATTTTGAAATTACCAAGCTAGTCCACATAACTTGGTAAACCTGTGTGTGTGTGTGTGTGTGTGTGTGTGTGTGTGTGTGTGTGTGTTCTAGCAGGAACGAGAGTTCAGTTTGGAGTCTGATCACATAGAGAGTGGCAAAGGAAGATGCCCATTCCATCCCAACAGCCCTTCAGTGTCCACTGTGTACCGTAAGCATTCATCCATTCTTGCAGCTTCAGTCTCCTTCAATCCTCAATCTTTTCATCTATTTAATATACTCACTCTTTGCCCTCCTTTCGTTTACAGCTAAATATCTTTCATCCCATCATTTCTTTATTTATACTTCTCCTTTTCAGCATAATATTCAGAATGTATGTGTTCTTGAGTTTTGAAAGGAAATAGAGTGCATTCTGAGCCAGGGGCCACTGAGCACAAAAGCTCTTCATAACACACTTCAGCTCGAATTCTTCAGAGCGCTCATTCACATGGCGACAGGGGTCTGATTGAGAGATGAATTTGATGACTTCACATACTTCACATACAGCAGCTGCAGACTTTATTCAGCTGGACTATTAATTTAGTCTCTCCCAGTCAGCACCAGCATCAGGATCGTTCATTATAAAAAAATTTTAGATGCTAAATTGATATTGCCCTGCCCCTGTAGATCATTACTTCTTGACTTACTGCAGGATTTATTACTCACACTGGTGAAAGGGAGGCAATTATTTACTAGTGTCTGCAGTGCCACCTAGTGGTTTCTCAATGTATGACAAAATGAATACCAAAACTATTATGCGTTAGTGTTTAGAGATGCAACCATTGTCTGTAAATGTTGAGGTATAGGCCTACTATTGTGAAATGTCATGTGAAATCATATAATTACTGAACTGATTTAAGAACTCTTTTAAATGATATTTAATAACGTTATACATTGAAACTGTTAAAAAAAAAAACTGCTTAAAGGGATAGTTCACCCAAAAATCACCCAAAAGTCATCATTTACTCACCCCTCAACATGTTCCAAACCTGTATGAGTTTATTTCTTCTGCTGAACACAAAAGAAGATATTTTGAAGTATATGGGTAACCAAACAGGCCCAGGGCCCCACTGACTTCCATAGTATGAAAAAAAAAAAAATATTTCTTTTCTATCAACTGTTTGGTTACTGATATTCTTCAAAATATCTTCTTTTGTGCTCAGCAGAAGAAAGAAATTCATACAGGTTTGGAACAACGTGGGGGTGAGTAAAGTATCACAGTTCACCCAAAAATGAAAATTCTATCCCTTTAAAAAGCTTAATACAACAAGACTTCCATGATTTCAATCCATTATACTGATTTTTTTCTCTCTCTGTCTCTTTTAATCCATGTTTGATTGACAGGAGGGGAATTGTTTGTTGGCTTGTACACTGATTATTGGGAGAATGATGCCGCTCTATATCGTCTAGGCAACCACAGCTTCATTAGGACTGAAGTGGGTGACAGACAGCAGCTGAATGGTAAGAGAACACTGAAACTTAACTTAGAATGACTTCTTTAGTCAACAGGCATTACCAGAAAAAACATGCTGGTTGACCAACCTACAAGCCACATATCATTTGAACTACAGTCAAATTAATAGTTAGCGACACCAGGGGTTTTCGACCTTCTAGATATTTGGATCTTCAAATATCATCACGCTAAAATTTAGATTCAAGAGTCAAGAGTGATGGCTGCCCTGTGTGTGGTTTAGAGAGGCCTGTGGCATCCTGCTGTGAGCTGGTTTAATGTTTCCCTTTGCTGTATATCTCCTCCTGCAGCCATACGGGAGCTCTGGCCTTCAGCCCAGATCGCTACGACTGAGCCCAATGAAAGTGATGCTTTTACCATGCGTATCACTGTAGCAAGGCTTGTGCCCTCATCGTGGGTGCAGTTAGCACATCAACTCCACGCCAAAAGATAAATTCAGAATAGCATACTACAATACTACTACTACTACTGTTTTTGCTGTATGTATACTGTGCACAAATTTCAACTGTTCTGTATAGATGGAATACATACTTGACCTTCAACAGTTGCCAGAATGTGCATTTAAGTACAGATAGTTTTGTCTTTTTAAATTCTAATTGGATGATGCATGAATAAAGCTTTTGTAGAGTTGCAATGCACAAACAGCCTATGTTAGCAATGTATTATAGTAATTTTATCATGCCTGTGTACATTTTAACACACATTTCAGAGTGTATTAAAGGGTTAGTTCACCCAAAAATGGAAATTCTGTCATCTACTCACCCTCATGTCGTTTCACACCCGTAAGAATTTCGTTCATCTTCGGAACACAACTGAAGATATTTTTCATAAAACCCGATGGCTCAGTGAGGCCTACATTGCCAGCAAGATAATTAACACTTTCAATGCCCAGAAAGCTACTAAAGACATATTTAAAACAGTTCATGTGACTGCAGTGGTTCAACCTTAATGTTATGAAGTGACGAGAATACTTTTTGTGCACCAAAAAAACAAAATAACGACTTTATGACAATATCTAGTGATGGGCAATTCAAAACACTGCTTCATGAAGCAGTGGTTCGGAGCGCCAAAGTCACATGATTTCAGTAAACAAGGCTTTGTTATGTGATAAGTGTAAGTCGAAATTTCAATGGTTCACCACTGGGGGGCGTGACTTTGGCAGTTTGATACACGCTCTGAACAACAGTTTCGAAACAAAAGATTTGTAAAGCTTCAAAGCTTCATGAAGCAGTGTTTTGAAATCGCTAGATCACTAGATTTTGTCATAAAGTCATTATTTTTTTTGGCACACAAAAAGTATTTTGGTCGCTTCATAACATTAAGGTTGAACCACCGTTGTCACATGAGGGTGAGTAATTAATGTCTGAATTTTCATTTTTGGGTGAACTAACCCTTTAAATGTACTGGAAGAATATATTAATTTTAAAATTGACATTTTAAAATGTTTTAAGATTAATCGCAATTAATCGCATCTAACATAGAAGTCTGTAATTATATAATCACAATTAATCGATTTGACAGCACTAATATTTACTGTCTTTTTACAGAAAGAAGTATGCTAGTATTCATTCTGAAGATTGTACATTCTTCTGTGCATTCTCAGACAGATGATGAGTCTGTGCTAAGAATACAATTTCGTCTCACACTTCTTCTCACATGTGATTCAGACCCCTGCTGTAATGCATTAATCATACAGAGAGACAGAGAGCGAAGTGTTTGACACATACCATCCGTCTCTGTGAGACCTGTTCACATCCGTTCAGACATAATAAAACTCGGTCAGATACTATCACATCCTGAGGTCATCTGCTCGATAACATACGAGTGCTTAAAGCATAGAGCACAAAAGGGAGACTTTTACGTTTTTTTTGTGTGCACTTGATAGTCTGAGGTCGAGGTCTGTTCATGTTTTGAATGGTGTTAACTGGTGTTAAGTGTTCTCGCTTATGACTCATGGAGCGCTGAAGATCTAATCCCACTCACACTCACTGCACAATGCTGTAGCGGCCCGATATGCAGATCACACTGCATAATAAGAATTCATATTGGATTATATAGGACAAATGCATTTTGCACATAAAATGGTAGATGTATATCACACGTGTTGTTTTGCATGTTGACGATTCTTCATCCTGTAATTATAGACCAGTGCTATCTAAACACCTGCTGAGTAAATACACTAATGGTCAAAAATAATTAAGATTTTGTTGTTGTTGTTGATTTTATGTTTTTGATAGAAGTCTCTTATGCTCACCAAGGCTGCATTTATTTGAATGCTTAATATTTTTGTGGAAACCATGATAAACTACCATTCAAAAGTTTGGGGTAAGAATAGAATAGAATAGAATAGAATAGAAATAAAAATAATAAAATAAAATAATTTTATTAAGCAAGGATGCATTAAATTGATCAAAAATGTCAGTAAAGACATTTATAATGCTACCAAAGATTTCAAATAAATGCTGTTCATTCAAGTTTCTATTCATCAAAGAATCCTGAAAACAAAATGGATCACGGTTTCCACAAAATTATTAAGCAGCACAAATGTTTTCACATGTAGTAATATGAAATGTTTCTTGAGCAGCAAATCAGCATATTCTAATGATTTCTGAAAGATCATGTGACACTGAAGACTGAAGTGATGATGCTGAAAATTCAGCTTTGCGTCACAGGAATTACCTTTGAAAATATATTCAAATAGAAAACTTTAAATTGTAATAATATTTCACAATATTGCTGTTTTTTTTACTGTATTTTTGATCAAATAAATGCAGCCTTGATGGGCATAAGAAACTTCTTTCAAAAACATAAAAATAAAGCTATTCCAAACTTCTGAACAGTAGTTTATGTTTTTTTGTAATTCTAATCATATATTTTTGTATTTGTTTTTTTTGTTTGTTTGTTTTTTTCCTATAGAGCCAAAGTTTATTGGTTCAGCAGTGATCCCTGACAATGACGATCCTGCTGATGATAAGGTCTACTACTTCTTCACGGAACGAGTGGCCAACATGGATGGAGGAACCAAAGCCGTCTACACCAGAGTGGGCAGAGTCTGTGCGGTACGGCATGTGGATGCCAAAACATGCTTGTTTAGCTCTTTGAATCAAACTAGGCTTGTTCAGCATTCAAAATCGTAAGAGAAAGCTTTCTTTTAGCATTTTCAATAGCATCTGGGTAGCTGGCTAGCCCCAGATGCTATTGAGGTTAGCGTGACATCAAATCCAACAAAGAGGGAAAATATAAGCAACTTTCTCTGGCAAAACATTATAATATAATTAAATGCTTGTGAAAGTTTTAGTAAAACCACTTGGCCATCAGTGGACAAAGATGCTTTTTGCCTCCATAATGAGGCAATATTTTACCGGCATTGTGGTGGCATACATTTCTGGATCTATCCAGCCAAGCACTTACCAGTTACTTTTGTCTTTGTCAAAATGTTGTGCTGTAAGATAGCACCACCCACAGGTCAGGTGAAATTAAGTGTCTTTTTTATCTCTTCCCCTCCGTCAGAATGACCAGGGTGGTCAAAGAATGCTGGTAAACAGATGGAGCTCTTTCCTGAAGACTCGTTTGATCTGCTCAGTGGCTGGACCCAACGGCATTGACACACACTTTGATGAGCTCGGTAGGGGACGTTCTATTATCTGTCTTCCTCTCTGGCGGTCTTTTTCACGCCTGTCTTAAAACATGGAAGTTTACATCTTGTACCTCATCATGGAATTTTGGCCAATAATTCTAAACATGCATGATATGGAATGGAACCTAATTTGTTTTCTTTTACTCCACACAAAATCTTTGTAGCTTATTTATGATGCAAAATAACATATTACACTGGTATCCCAATACTAGGACATAAAATTAGTTTTTTTATTATAAGCTTTTGAATTTAAGTGTTACCATTTAAGACTGTTTGAAATGTTAGCCCATAAAGCTTGCATATATACTTGCATAAAATCAACCGGAAGCAGTATGTCATCTAGTTAACTTTGACATATTTGGGATGCAATACCCTAATCTTGCATACTATATAGTAAAGTTAGAATGCAACTTTTGATTTAGCTCTTGTCTTGGTAATATACAGAGGAAGTCACTGTCATGCTCAGTGTCTGTAAAGCATTGGCGCCAAATACATTGAGATGGGCCGCTTGACCAAAATAGGAACTAGAGCACAGAAAGAAGAAATAAAGAAAGAAGAAATGCATTTTTAGCTTCAGCGATGAGCCATTTCTTCAAGCTCAGTGATTCTATTCATCAGATGCCTCAGAGCAAGACTGCTGATAAATCAATTTTTGCTTTTTTGCATTTTGCCTTTCGCTATAGAGATTTCATCAAGTATCCATCTGTCCATCTGGATGAATTTGCAATAGATCTCCATGTCTTCTCAGTATTTATCACATTGAGTATAAGCCAGCTGTGTGAATTGAAAATCCGAATCTGTTTCACCAGCTGTGTTGCTTAACTATCACCAAACTTGGTAATCTTAAAAAGGATCTCGCTGATAATTGCTTTGACTTTCAGATGAAAGCTCATTTGTTTCTTCACTGACATCCTATCAATCACCTAATCTGTTCCAAAGATCATCAGAGATTTACAAGATGAGACTGTTCTGTTTATTTTGACAGTCAAAATTATTTTGGCAAAATGTTTGTCAGGACCAACAAATTCAACTTTATATGATAATAAATTTTTGTGTGCATCTTTCTCTGTTGTTTTAGAGGATGTGTTTGTGCTGCGGAAGAAAGATGAGAAAAATCCAGAGATCTTTGGTCTGTTCAGCACCACCAGGTGTGTGAGGTCACATGTGTCACTCTTATATTCTGTTTATTTTAATGAACAGCAGTCTGGACACTCATCTGCATCTGTTTTTTCACTCAGCGCCGTGTTTAAAGGATACGCAGTGTGCATGTATAACATGGAAGACGTCCGTGCAGCGTTTAACGGGCCTTTTGCACACCGGGAACGTTCTGACCACCACTGGAAGGTGTATGATGGCAGGGTCCCCTACCCACGACCTGGATCGGTGAGTAATATTTGCTTGTATATTGGGTCCATCAGTCACTTTGTGTCATAATCTTTTTGTTATATCAGAAATCCCTGTGTACAAAATGTCACAATGTGTTGCGTTTACACCTCTGACACACGGTTTCGTTTGGAGGCCCACTTGAGTGAATGTTGAATTTTGGATCTTATTTCTTCAGACACAGAATCTCTCATGGCAGATAAGTCTATTTTCAGCATGACTGTGCACATCACTATTCTTCTCAAGCGTGTCATGCCAATTCTTTAAAGTTAATGCCTGAAACCGAGTACTTGTAGCATTGAGATGTTTCAATTGCCGTGGTCTGAATTATAATTATATCTGATATGTGCTGATTAATGTCCTTCTCTGGCTATTTATCTCCAGACGATAAAAGAGTCAGATTGGTTTTCAATAGTTAGTAATGGCCTGTAATTCGCAGTCATTTTCTCTGGTGTATTATATCTTGTGTCATATTGAAGGACCAGGGTTTTTCCGTTGTTCACATCTCAAAATTAGTCTCATTTCCATGTGCAGGTATTCTTAGGAAAAGCATATAAAAAAAAAGTATCTCTGACAGCTGACCTTTTAAAAGGCAATTTGGTGGCTTGAGTCATGCACCACTGGATTTCTGATTAGTCTCTTGTTCTAAAAGGTTATAGCAGCGAGAAGCAGGACAGCTATTCTCAAATCAGGAGAAACAAAATGGAAGAAAGAAAAGGCTTTCGTGACTTGGCGAACTGTGTTTATGAGCATATTCATATTCACCGCTTTTTGTCTCTCACAGTGTGCCAGTAAGATAAACGGAGGCCAGTTCTCCAGTTCTAAGGCGTACCCGGATGAGGTTCTTCGTTTTGTGCGTTCCCATCCCCTCATGTTCCAGGCCGTGCAGCCCGTTCACAGGCGGCCCATTCTGCTGGACACCGAAGGAGGACGTAAACTCACACAGCTGGCAGTGGACCGGGTAGAAGCTGAGGATGGACACTACAATGTTCTCTTCATAGGAACTGGTACTCAATTTTAGTGCCTGTATTATTTTATACACCTAGATCTAGATCATATAGTCGTTATGTAATGATTGTTGCTTGTGTCATACTAAATATTTGCAGCAGTCTATTTTTTATATCTAAATTGGTGTTTTGTGACTTTAAAGGTGCAGTGTGTAAATTTTAGCACCATCTAGCTGTGAAGTTGCAAACTGCAATATTGGGAAGCTACGGTGGCCAACACAGGACAAATCGTCATCTGAGACCGCAGAGAGTAGCCAGTCAATCAAATGCGCTCTGTAGAGTGTTTGTCCATTTAGGGCTACTGTAGAAACATGCCGTCGCAAAATGGCGACTTAACATGTAAGGGGACCCGCAGTGTGTGTAGATAGAAACATAACGGTTCATTATGTAAGGTCTTTATACTGAAAACATAGTTATGTATATTATATTGCATTTCTGTCAATAGATCCTAAAATTTACATATTTCACCTTTAAGGCAAACTTTATTGTATCTTTTAGTAGATATACACTGTGATATATAGAAATTAATACACTTTACATTGATAATTATCAGACATATTTCTTGAGAACCAAATCGGCATATTAGAATGATTTCTGAAGGAACATGTGATACTGAAGACTGGACATCACAGGAATAAATTACATTTTAAAATATATTACAATAGAAAACAGTTGTTTAAAAATTGTAATATTTCACAATATTACTGTTTATCAAAATATTATATAAAATGTATTTTATCAGTAAATAATTCAGGTCCTCTCTCTCTTGAACTCAGATAACTCTGTAGTATTAAAAATGATCACAATCTACAACAAAGAAGCCGGCACAATTGAAGAGGTTCTTCTGGAGGAATTGCAGGTTTTCAAGGTCATCAGAAGTCCTTATAGTCTTTATATTGAAACAATTCCATTTCTCTTAGAAACAATCTTCACACTAAAGACTTTTTTTTCTCATTCTAGGTCCCTGTTCCTATTACAGAGATCCTTGTCTCTACCAAAAGAGTAAGACTTACTCACAGACACTGTAGTTTTCCACCTGGAGATGGTGGTATTGAGTAAACTTTTCATGCATGACTGATCACCATATCAAGTCTTGATACCTATGGCAAATTCAGCATTCATAACAAGACAGATGCTTTGTAGTTAATTATAATGCTGACAATTATTACTAAATACTATGAATCAAATATGAGATTCTTTTGTTATTTGTTATTACTGTAATATATTAAATTATTTAGAATACACACAAATAATGCCCACTTCAGCAGAATGATTTGATCTTCATCATTATGCTAACGTGGTGATTTGGACATAATGGCTTTCATCACATGTAACAAAGCAGCTGACAGCAGTGTGTTTGTATCTCCATAGCAACAGCTGTATGTGGGCTCTGAGCTGGGTGTAACGCAGATCCGTGTGCACCATTGTGGGCTGTACGGTTCTGCCTGCGCAGATTGCTGCCTAGCCAGAGACCCCTACTGTGCCTGGGATGGGTCCACGTGTTCCCGGTACTACCCCGCAGGCCTGTATACCAAAAGGTATCATTTCAGTCAGATAAATAGAAAAATGTATAGCTTATATTTAGTCAAGTCAGATTTATTTGTATAGGACTTTTCACAGCACGTATTGTTCCAAAGATGCTTTACAGAAAATAAAGCCTTAAAGGGTTAGTTCACCCAAAAATGAAAATTCTGTCATTACTTACTCACCCTCATGTTATTCCACACCTGTAAGACCTTCGTTCATCTTCGGAACACAAATGAAGGTATTTTTTATGAAATCCGAGAGCTCTCTGACCCCTCAATAGACAGCAATTTAATTACCATTTTCAAGGCCCGGAAAGGTACTAAATCTCTGTTTAGGTAGGATGAGAAGGAAACCCAGCAGGCACATTGAATGGACCCAAAAATTATGATATATTTAAGTTGCACTCAAAACGGGTAATTTCATTACATAGATATTAAAAAATCTGAAACCCAAAAATTACACTAGAACATTTCTCAGAGCTAAATTCACTTTTCTGAGCCATTATTTGTTTTTGGTTTTTTTTTGTTTTTTTTGTTTTTTTTCTTTAACCAACTAATCTCACAGTCATTGTTGGTGGATATATGGAGCTAGTTCACCCTGTTGTCCATCACATTAACTATGGAAACTTTCCAATAACATTGCACAGCCAGAAAGTGTCCAAGTACCTCATTTTGAACAGTATCTTTTATTATTTGAAACCTAACACAACTATTTTGTGAAACGTTTCTTGTAAAGTGTTTGTGACATTTTTCTTTGAAACGAATGCTGCATGGTTTGATATTTTGTTAGTAATGCAATGATAGTCAGACATTAAGAGAACATTTTGAAAAATGACAAAAGTCATGAGTTTAAATGATTGAATCTAATGTTGTTCATGGTGAAATTAACTATAAGGCTATGCAAATGTAATGGAATAATATCAAAACATAAATATAATATAAATATAATATACATTTAAGATAATTAAGTCACACTTAAAACCATCAATTTCATTACACAGATATAAAAAATCTAAACCAAAAATGATTCTAGAACTTTTCTCAGAACTAAATTCACTTTTCTGAGCCATTTGTTGCAATGACTTTTAACCAACTGGTCTCAAAGTCATTGTTAATGGATATATTGAGCTAGTTCTCCTAAAAAAATTCATCCGATTGTACATCACATTAACTATGAACATTTTCTGGCTGTGCAAAATGTTCAAAAACAGTACCTCATTTTTAACAGTATATCTTTTATTTATTATTTGAAACCTAACATGTCTCTTTAAAAGTGTTTGTCCCATTTTCCTTTCAAATAAATACTGCTTGGTTTGATATTTTGTCATGTAATGCAATGAGATTCAGACATCTGGCTGTAAGTGTCCAAATACTTTTTGGGGCCATTGAATTTAAATTATTATTATTTAATTTTCCATGAGGTAATTTATTAGCTACTTAATATTTATGATAATATTTACATGTTATTTTAAACAGTTATTGCATAAATGAATAATGTGTTCTAGATTGTTTAGGTTTATGTAGATAGATAGATATTAATGTTCTCCAAGGGTGGCAGTCTTTTCCTTTAAACCTCTTGTAGCAGGAGTCATTACATCTTGTGCCTCTTAACATTTAATGTTTTAGCCTTAAACACACTCAAATAACTCTGCACATTTGGCAGGGCTGATATTTGGGGGGTATATAAAAACGCTCTGTAAATATCAGCCTCAGACTGGTAGTGCATATACTGAAAGTATGGAGACTGTAGATTGCTTTTATAATAAGAAAAGATTAAAGACATAAAGATGCCCTGACATTTGGAAGAGATTGTTTTATTTCCATGAACCCTGCATTTCTTGATTAAGTTCTACAGTTCTTTTAGTATATGAGAATATTAATGTATGTACACCAAAATCTTGTTCGCGTTCCAGCCCGGTGTTTCCATTAGTGAACTTACAGAGTGTGTGTTTTTGTGAGAGCTCTTTTGATGTTTCACTCAGCCGTAGGGTAGTGTGTGTGCGCTTGTGTGTCGAGCGTATCGGAGCAAAGGGTGAGTGGGAGTGTTTGCTTAATCCCGACTCAAAACCCTGTCAGCTGTCTCAGTGTGGTCATCAGTTTGAGCTTGTTAGCGATTGAGGCTAACACCTATCGCCCATATTAATACCCATCACACGCTCACTTTGTATGCAAAGCCAGACAAGTCGCACACAATCAGCACCAAATGCCTGTCAGAGTCATTACTCACAGAGTACCAACAAAAACCGGAGCGAGTCTGATTGAATTTCTGTCACCTCCCTGTGCTGTTACAAACCTTGGGCGCCAGGATGATATTATGACAATTGCAGGCAGGCAGACAGGCTGTGTCTGGGTTATGTCAATGTCTCATTTTTCTCTTTTATTCTTTAGGCGCTTCAGACGGCAAGACATCCGCCATGGCAACGCGGTTCAGCAGTGCAATGGGCTTCAGCTTAGTGGTATGTCCTTATCAATGGAGAATACTAGAGTCTTAGGAGCTTTATAGGAAAAAATGAGGCGGATGAGATCCGTGAAAGTTGAAGAGGTCACGGTACAGTTAATGAGAGTCTCTGGATCTTTATGCGCAGATGGTGCTTTTACTTTAGCAGACAGACATCACAGTATATTACAATAGAGCGTGACACTGACCGATCAGTTCTTCTTAATGCTGCCTTACTCCAGAAGTATTATTCCCATTCTTTTTTTCTTCATAGGCATTTCACCTTGAATCAAACCAACATCTAATATAAGTTCTGATATTAAACATTACAACATTCAAATTGAAGCAAAAATGTATTGAAGACAAAAGTTTGAATCTAACAATGTATATGGTAGAATGAATTATACGTTCTGAACTACAATGTAAATGTAATGGAATCAAATCAAAACAAAGAATCAATGACATTATGATTAACAGTTTTAGATTATATAAGCACAACATGTTTTATATTTTTGGTAGAAAACACTACCATTCAAACGATTTGGATCAGTACCATTTTTGTTTTTATTTTATTTATTAAGGAAATAATAGGGGATATATCATGAAAATCTGATTTTTTTCATGTTTAAGTGCTATAATCGGGTCCCCAGTGCATCTACCAACCCAGAAAACATGAAAAAGGACAACCCAGTAACTTTGTTTTGGCAAGCCTTTCTCTGCAAGCATATGAAAAAACGAGCCGCTCAGATTTCGCTCCCCTTGTGACATAGGAAGGGGATCTTTTTATAACATTACCGCCCATTAATCTGCACGTTTCCACCCACGGCGCCATCGTTTTGTTTTCGCAAGCAAAAACGGTGTACCAGTTCTAAGGCTGTTCTGTCGTTGGCTGCACAGAGGAGCACAGAACACTATTTAGAGTCTCGTTAGCTTGGATAGCATGCAAGTTGACCCTGGCAAGCTCAATTGCTAAGAAAGCGTTTCTGTTCAAACTATATTTTGAAAAAATATTAGACCATTCACAGCATTTGATAGCAATCATAAATGTTAGCCTGTGTGTATGGCTCTGTTTGGCAAACAGGTACGCTATGTATAGTAGGCGTCCATACGGGTTTTGCACAAAAGATTAACATGACGGCACATGCTAGTCGATGAGTTGAATCAACTCCACAGCAACTACATAAATGCATCCACTAACCATTCAGAAACGTCCAGTTGCATTGATATTCTCTAGCTTTGTTGTTGTTGAGCAACCGAAGTGTGAGCTGTTAAAGCTCTGCCCTCTTTTGGAAAGCGGGCAGGGAGCAGCAGCTCATTTGCATTTAAAGGGACTCACACAAAAACTGCATGTTTTTGCTCACACCCAAATAGGGGCAAATTTGACAAGCTATAATAAATGATCTGTGGGGTATTTTGAGCTGAAACTTCACAGACACATTCTGGGGACACCAGAGACTTATATTGCTTCTTGTGAAAATGGGTATAATAGGTCCACTTTAACACTTTTATCCAGCAAGGACTCAAATGTGACAGTCAAAACACAAAAGACTTTTGTTCAAGAAGATTTATGTTTTACTTCCATAACTGTACTGTTGAGCTATATTACAGAACATAATATGAAAAACTCTATTCCTTGAATACTGACAGTATCTGTTCACAAGATGCATGAATATTCAGATTGTGCCATTAGATACTGGCAGGAGTCATGCAGCAGCCATAAGCACAATATATGGATTTCTTAAGATTGTGAGATTGTGTTTACTACAGAAGCTTGTTTCTGCCATTGAATAAAAAAAAATTAAAAGTTAATTGCGAATTTATTCTCACAATTCTGATTTTATGTCATAATTCTGACTTAAAAAAAAAAAAAAAAACTCGCAATTGCAAGAAATAAAGTCAGAATTGCAAGATATAAACTCCCAGTTGCAAGAAAAAGTCAGAATTGCGCGTTTACATCTCTGACTTTATTTCTTACAATTCTGAATTTATATCTCGCAATTCTGAGAAAAAGATTAGATACAAGATTAGATACAAATTTTTATTCTTTGGTAGAAACAAGCTTCCATAGTTTGCAGAGAAATATCAAGAATTTGAGTTGCAAGAAGCTGAATGTGTTCAGTGGTGAAAAGATCTTCATATAATGAATTCTTTGGAATAGGCTGTTCAGTATGTGGGTGTGTGTGTTACAGAAGAACAAAGCATCTCAGAAAAGCTGGTATATGGTGTAGAGAACAACAGTACCCTACTGGAGTGCAGACCACGATCACTGCAAGCGTCTGTAATGTGGTACATTCAACATGGCGTGGACATGGAGGAGGTACAAACAGACATCTACAAGAAGACATACTATAGACTTGTATTATTCTTATATAAAACCTAATATATTAATTTGACATAATACTATCACAGTCCCTACCCCTAAAAGAGAATTTATTTCATATTATATACATACATTTATCTATATAATTTATTTATTAAAATTATAAAAAAATATATAAGTAAACAACTTTTGAATGCAATAACAGATTTTTCTTCAAACATGCAGCCTACATATAATCATATAACATGCAGAGTTTACTTGGATTTTATAGAGCTCTTGTCAGGTTCAGAAATGATTTCATCACAAGCAATGGTCTGAACCCCTGGTGAGAGAAGGCTGTTAAATATAGATTAAAGCTTCATTGCACCACTCTGACCACAGGGAGGCTGGGTAATATAGCCCCCAGTGATTCGTCTTAAATGGAAAAGAATAATGACATTGGCTGTGTCACTGACCATTTCTCTGCTAAGAAATTTCTCTGCAGAAACATGGTAAATTAGACTTTCAATAATGGCACATGTATTAGCTAACGTGAGCATCACTATTATTATTGTTCTTAATTGAGTTTTGAGATCAGAACAGACCACTGAAAGTATTACACAGGGCTTAAAGTTTTCCGGCACCGTTTCGGATCTCCGGCGTGCGGCATTTGGCTGCGGAAAAAATATATACCTAGTCCTACATTTGACTTGATATCGTGCTTCATTTCATTCATACAGTTTGCGCTCATTAATTTATCATCGTTATTATCATACAATGTTTTAAACATTTAAATAGACATCAAATAGTAGAAAGTGTGTATGTAGTGTTTTAGTTGATAGCAGCCTACTTTTGACAAAGCTAATTTCTGAGAGACGCAAGAGAAACGCGGCTATTTGATTTACGAACGCGCTGCTCATTAGAGGTTTCACCAATTTGTGTATCATATCGTCTATCATATCATCTCGCAAGGTTTAAAACATTTAAATACATATCAAATAGTAGAAAATGTTTGATGCAGTATATTAATGTTTATTAGCCTACTTTTGACAAAGCTCTGATTTCTGAGAGACAAACACCGCGGCTATTTGATTTGCGCTGTGCTCAGTTTTCATTCATTCACTTCACACACACATTAGCCTATTGCGTAGTAATTTTAAAGATTTATGTAATTTTGTGCTATCCATTGGCTCACCGGTTATTCATCAAACACGAGGAGTGACTGACTACTTTTCCATACACTGGAGTGAGACCATGGACGAGCTGTCGCGATCTTTCTTGGCGCTCTGTGGAGTGACAGATCGCTGTAGCGCTTCAGTTCACACAGAGAGCACATGAACCGACCACAAACCTGTCAACACTCCCGTTTTTGCCGGGAGTCTCACGTATTTCACGCCCATCTGCCGCCTCCCTCACGTTTTGCCATTTCTCCCGGGAAACTCCCGTCATTTGAATGGCCCAAACCTCGTTATAGGAATAATCACATAAATATATTATTCCAAGGTTGTCCAGTTGCCAGGTCTTGTATGAAACGCATTCTACTCCTGCAATCGACACATCATACAAATTCAAACCCATTTGTGACCTCAACCTGGCAACCTACAACCCCGTTGCGCTGTTGATATCAGCGCAGTCGATGCGGGAAGTTGAATCAAGGCAAGCATCACAATAAACCTCACAAGAATCGAAAATGGGCTACTTTCACATAGACTGGAGTGAGATCATAGACATCACGTCTCTGTCGCGATCTTTCCTGGCGTTCTGTGGCGCGTGACAGCGCTATCAGTTAAAGCAGATCGCACGAACCGATCGTCTTTTCCAGTTTACTAGTTACAACATGAAATAACCATGAATGAACCTCTGAAGGTATGTTGAAAGATACAGTACAACTTAACGAAATCCGTATCATGTCTTGTGTAATCGCTCAAAGACATTAATAAAACATTCTAAAAAATATCACATTTACCGTCCCGTTTACCTCAGAAAAGCGTTAGTTTAGCTACAAAAATTAACTTGGAGAGGAGCATTTTGCTAAATATATGCACTATAGGCTATTGCATATCCCTTGTATTTGTACTTAACATGTGCTTCAATATTGAAAGTATGTTTGAATAAATCCTTTTTATGACAGCCACCATTTAAATGTTTATATAGGCTAAAAAACGAGTAGAAACATAATTAAGTCATTAAAAATGAATTATAATGTTATTTTTAAAACTTCATGTTCTTTATATAGCTTACAAATTGATTAATTTTAACCTTTTAATAATATAATGATGAACTGTTGCTCCTGTATAGTCTACAGCATTAGTTGAGAGATTTTTTTCTTTGAGGAAATTTGCCATATACTTTATAGGCCCCAAATTAATCTATATTGAATTGAAGGTAATCAAATCGCAAGCTCCTGAATCGAAATCGAATCCAATTGTGAAATCTGTGTCAATGCCCAGCCCTAGTGCCAATATATTTTTTTTTTACTTGAATCAAATGTTGTTTTTTTTTCCATTTATTTTCTTGTCAGACTGCATCAAAATGGTTTGTTTAAATGTTAAAATCACAAAAATGTTCTCATGGGGGAGAATGCCTCCAGACCCCCCACAACAATTTAATTTGTACATGTCACCTTTTTAACCTCTTTTGAGTTATTTTGAAGGAAAATAACTCAATAACCCCCTTGAATTAAAGTGCTCCTATTATGTTATTTTTAAGGGTTCCTAATTTTGTTTTAGCGATCTCCTGCAATAGGGTTACATGCATCCAAGGTCAAAAAACAAGTCGGTACTGAGATTTAAAAATGTGACGCTTTGAGAGCCGTTTAGCGGATTCGTAAACACCTCGGATTGGCCATTGTGTTCACATGCTCAACATATATGTCTGTGATTGGCTACAACGATCAACGCATGGGAGTGTTTGAAAGCGGGAGCGTGTGTATCTGTAAGCGCTTGGTGAAGAGCATCACTGATGTCTATTTATTACATGTTTTTTAAGCGTTGATCATTGTAGCCAATCACAGACATATATGTTGAGCGCGTGATCAGAGGTGTTTACGAATCGAGGACGTGGCAAAGTAGGCGTTGTTCGCGGGCAGCCAGTGAAGAACATTGGCTGGCAATATTTGAATTTGTTACATTGTTACGTAGGTATGTAGCAGGAAGTGAGACTGGAATTGCTGATGTAACCATGTTAAAGGCCTGGGGAAGAAGGAGGCAGGAACCGGCAAATGTTAAACATAACTTTAATCACAAAATGAACAAACAACAAAATGAAAGTAAAGTGGCAGCCCCTCCCTGATGACTGCCGCATAAACTTAAATCCACAACATAAAGTTGTCTCGTCTTGCACTGTCGCCACTCCTCCTTTTATCCTTCGGGAGCTCCTCCGTGAGACTCAAGACCGCTGGGGCACACAGGCGACACACATTAGCACTCGCGCCACCGGCCTCGCTCCATTCTGACGGCCTGCTTGCCACAGTTGACGACTCATTTCGGCAGTTCAGAATTGATTATTTTAGGAGACAATAGCTTTATTTGTTGTACACTTTGATCTTTAACATTTTGCAGACCTTTTACATTCGCTATATTATACACTGCATGAAAGGTAATATTCGAAAAAGCATAATAGGTGCACTTTAAAGGAGGAATCAAAGCTTTACCCAAGACTTGGATGTGGACCCACCCAAAACACCCTTGCAACCAGCCAGAACACTCTAGCAACCGCACATCAATGCACTTTTAACTGGTGATGAACCACCAAAACAAGTTGCATAAATTCGATAGTGTCCTTTGCACTAGTGTCTTTCTCCCTCCCTCTCTCAGGTGAAAGGTGATGATCGTGTGATTCAAACCCCCCATGGCCTGTTGCTCCTTAAAATAGCGAAGGGAGACGCAGGAGTCTATGTGTGCCAGTCCACGGAGCACGGCTTTGTCCAGACGGTGGTGCGCGTCACTTTGGAGGTGCTGGATGAGGGCAAAGTTGAGGGTCTATTCCATAAAGGGGAGGAGGAGGAGGAAGGCGATTCTCTGCACAGACCTCCGCCCTGCCCCTTTCCAAGCCTACCCTCCACCTCCTCAAAGCTCTGGTACAAAGATTTCATGCAGCTGATTGGCTACAGCAACTTCCAGCGGATGGAGCAGTACTGTGAGAAGGTGTGGTGTGTATCCGACAGGAAGAGGAAGAAACTCAAGGGAATAACACCCAAATGGCGGTACACACCCGGGGCAGAGCAGCGGGCGAGAGCACGGGCACCTCGACACACACAGTAAAGACTGTTAGATGATACAACAAACCATTTAAACGCATGCCCCGTGCAGATGATCAAATATAGACATTTATTATTATATTATTATAATTTATTATTATAATTATTGTTATATAAAAGAACAAATGACTGACAAAATCATTTAAAACATTTCTTGAGAGTCTTACCGTTACGTCATTCAATCTGATAACCATTACTCTACAGTCAATATGCCAGATAGTTAAAGGTACACTAAGTAATTTTCTCATAGACTTCATGGATTTGAGCAAGCAGAGGTATACCACATTATGAATTAATTTTATATGCTACATTGCTGTCATTTTTCTGATGATTTACACTGCTGTGCAAAAGTTTGGGGTCAGTAAGTTTTTTTTTGTTTGTTTGTTTGTTTTGTGTGTGTGTGTTTTAAGAAATTAATATTTGTATTCAGCAAGGAAGCATTAAAATTAGGGCTGCACGTTTTATCACACGATATGAAAAATAACATTAAACTTAAACGTGATTATCGCTTAAACGCGATTCTTAGTGCGATTATTTTTTTTTTATGCGCAGCTTGTCAATGAAGCATGGCTCCAAATGCTTATCCATTAAAAACACTGTGAGTTTGAGTATTTTATAATGTACATTTGAAAAGCAACATACGTCAAACATCTTTACAGACATGAGAAGCATTTCTTAACATCTTGTCCAACAAAAGACAGCATTTAATAACATGTTTTTACTCCAAACTCACTTAATAACAGCAGTTGAGCTTCCTTCTGTGAGATGAATTGGCTTCTTACACATGATAAGGCAGTCGTGTGTTTATTAGTCATGTTTATTCAAAGCGTTTCAATCTTCTGTTTATTCAGCTACAGCAATATGATGCGTGTTATCTTCTTCTGCGGCAGGGCATATTTAGAGTTTCTGCGCAAGAGCGCCCTCTGGCTTTCAGATGGAGAAGCATTTACTACTGATCACAGAGCCGTACAGCTCTGACATCACGTGCGGTTTAATCGCGATGTGCAGCCCTAATTAAAATGATCAAAAAGTGACAGTAAAGATTTTAACATTGTCACAAAAGATTTCTGTTTCAATGTCCTTTTGGACTGTCTATTTATTAAAGACTACTTGAAAAAAATTGTTTCCACAGAAGTACTGAGCAGCATGACTGTTTTCAACATAGATTATAATAGGAATGTTTCTTGAGCACCAAATCAGCATATTAGAATGATCTCTGAAGGAACTGTTAGTTTACATTTTAATATTTCACAATATTACTGTTTTACTGAATTTTCTGACCAAGTAAATGGAGCCTTGGTGAGTATAAGAGACTTAAAAAAAAAAAAATGTAATCTTACTAACCCCAAACTTTTGAACAATGTATTTTGTTTAAATTCAGTGAATGATGTCCTGTAATTGGAAATAAAATAAAATAAAGCAATAATCCCCAAGAAGCTGTGGTTTACAGTGAATTTATAACAGCTAAGGGGCGTTTTTAGGACCCCCTTAGCTGTTATAAATTCACTGTAAACCACGGCTTATTGCTTTTAGAAAACGGTTACCACACAATACAAATATTAAAGCCAAAAAGTATGTATCAATGCAACTTTCATGAAGTAAAATCATTAAAAGGCTTCCTTCCACTGGAAAAAAAATAGTCCCTGACCGTGAACAGCAACAGAAGTTACATATATTACGCCATTAGATGGCGGCAAAGATTGTTTTTATGAGTGAGTCACGCAGTCGCAAAGACTTTTATATTGAAACTTGTTGTGAACACGGAACAAGACCCAAATGCTTTGACTAGCGTTGTCAGTGTCAGCAGGGAACGGGAAAACCCATTAAATGTTAAAAGGACAAGATCGCAGTGGACATTCAAACGGATTTTTATTATGAACATAGGACTGACCTGAAGGAAAATGCTAAATTTGAATGCAGGTAATACACTCTGTCACTCGATATCTCTCTCACAACACTCTTCTACATAATGTAGTAAGCTTCAGTGAACAAAATCAATAAGAGAACAATCATATGTTTACGTTGCTAAGAGTGGTTGCTAAGACAGATGCAGCAACATACACATTCAGAATCAAGGGCCGGAACTATCCGTTTTTTATAATGTATGTTTTACATTTTTAATTCAGTTTAATGTTAGTAAGAGTTGTCAGTTTGGTCAAAACATCTTTATTTGTGACACTGCAAATAATTAAAAATCGGTTTGAAGTATTGTATTATGGGAAATAGAATTCTTTAAAGTGCTGTACACTACATGTTTTAGAAAGTAATGGGTCATCTGGCTTTTCCAAGCATACAGAAAATTAGTAAAAGTTACATACTGCATGCATACTACAGAAGTAATAATAGTAGCATGTTATTCCAAACATAGCCATGTAATTACTTGGTGTACCTTTTTAAATAGAATGAGGAAGAAAATGTGTAATTGATTTGAATATTTGTACAGGGCTCTTGTGTAACATTTCAGTTTCAAAGAAAATACCAAGGTTGCTTCTGAGGGAACATGCAGTGCTACCTGACTGACTGGGCCGTTAAAAGACAAGGGGTTGAAAGACCCTCTCAGGATCTGACAAATGACATTTCCTCTTGGACTGCTCTGAACAATGACAAATGGTAGAGACCAGTTGTCCTCTTGTCAACAATGTGAGATTTCCTATTAGGATTTCACTGAATGACTTTTTCACTGTTGACAATCTAAATTCAGCAGTTCACGAGTGTCAACCTTGCGCACATACTGAGTATATTTATCTGTATTTTCATCATTTTATAAATTATTCTAGTTGGTGTAATATTTGGTAGTGTTTTTCTTAGATGTTCTTGTAGTTTTAACTGGACATGTATTACTGCATTACAATTTTATATATATATATAGGTATGTATATAGGTTTTGATCACATCTATAGCATTTAAATAAAACCATCATCTTCCTTGGTTAGAATTTTAAGACATGCAACAATATTTTTATGTGAAATGCTAAGTTAGAACTATCATAATATTCCAATTAGGTCAACTGTTTTGGTGTGTGATGTTTCAAAGTATGTAAAATTGTTATGTGTTGTGTAATAAATACCATAAATCCACACAAGGTTGAGGTATAGCTGGTTAGCATGGCCCTGTTAACCCTGTAACTACACCACTGAGCAGCTGCTGTTGAGATGAATGGGAATACTAACAGACAAGTTTCTCCAGGTATCTTTGACCTTAGTACTCATACTGCAGTATGATATACACTACTAAAAGTTTGGGGTCAATATACTGTAAGTATTTTTAATTTTTTTTTAAATAAGTCTTTTTTGATGATTGATTTGATGGAAAAATACAGCAAAAACAGTAATATTGTGAAATATCGTTACAATTTAAAAGAATTGCTTTCTATTTTAATATATTTTAAAATGGTTTTTTTTTTTTCTTTGATGGCAAAGCTGAATTTTCAGCATCATTACTCCACATGATCCTTTAGAAATCATTCTAATATGATTTGCTGCTCTCAAGAAACATTTCATATTATTAGCACTGAAAATGGTTGTGCTGCTCGATATTTTTGTGGACATTTTTTCCCAGATTCTTTGATGAATAGAAAGTCAAAAGAACAGCATTTCTCTTAAATCGAAATCTTTTGTAACATTATGAATGTTTTTACTATCGTTTTTGCATTATTGCTGAATAAAAGTATTAATTTCTTTCCACCAATCTTGACCCCATACTTTTGAATAGTAGTATATATTATGTTAATTACATTACATACATTTTCTTGTTTGATATGAAGTATATCCTGTATGTCTCAAACTCAACTTTAGAACTAAGGTTATGGAAAGAACCATATTGTTTTTGACCTGATGGATCAATGCAGTTTGTGTTCATGGAGGTCCATAACATGCAGTATTAATATTTAGAGTCGGATTCACCAGAACTTGCTGTCTGTCTTCAGCCTTGTCACTTGCACCACAGCAGTTCTCCTGCTCTTTCTTCTCATCTCTGCTTATTGCAGATGGGCCTCCTAATTAGCAATATGTACACCAGTCTGCAATGGAAATTATGTATTTCATTTATGAGTGAGAGAGTCGCCCAGGCGTATCACTGATAATGCCTCACCATAAATATGCTGCAGACCCCATGCTGATCCATTATAATGAAGATTGCTTCCACAGTGCTTCATTTTTCTCACATTTAAAACATTTCAACATAACACTGAGTACAAGAACCTTTTGCTCATGTTCAAATTCTGTACTTAATGTTTTATTATATTGAAATGATTGAGATTGATATGCATCAGTCTGTACCAAACCATTTCATCATGTTTTCTTTCAGTTTTCTTTCAGGGTCTAAAATATTTGCCAGAAAATAATTGAGAAAATGTGCCATCCATTTAAAGCATTATTTCACCCAAAATGAAATTTCTCTCATTTACCTGCCCTCATGAGTTTCTTTCTTCTGTGGAACACAAAAGGAGATATTCTGAAGACTGTGCTTGTCTTTCTTTTCCAGGCAGTTCCATTGTATGAGTGTTGGAAGTTTCAAGCAGTGTTATTTTAGTATTATTTATACAGTATTATATTATTAATATTTTGAATCAGCTTTTATTTTTATATTTTAATTTTAGTTTGTATTAGTAATTTTGTGTTTTTATTAGTTTTTGTAATCTATATAGCTTTATTTTTTATTTTATTTTATTTTTTGTAATTTTAGTACTTAAAACAGTTTTTCAATTAGTTTGCCAAGGAAATATTTCAAATTTTTGTTTAATTTTTTTAAGTTTAAGTATATTTTAGCTTTAATTTCAGCTTTATTTCAATTACCAAAAATTATTTGTAATAGTTTTTGTTTTAGTTAACAGTAACAACACTGCTTTCATGCTTCAAATAGGACACAAAGGGACCATAAAAGTAGTTCATTAGCAATATATTCCAAGTTCTGAAGTCATACGATAGCTTTGTGTTAGTCAAAATTGAAATCACTATTCACTAGAAAATGTAACTCCCGCCTTCACGAGATTTCATGAAAGAGTTAATGTACAATTCTTGCTCGAATCATTCTGTTTAGTTGAATCTATTTAATGAATCTGTCTGTTCAGTTAACAAAACCAGTCCAAATGATTTGTTCATTGAAAAATATGGAAAATGTATCTATGAAAGAAAGAAAAAGAAGAAACTATTTGTTCAAACTATTGTTCTTTGTTCTATTGTTCAAACTATTTCTTTTCTAAGTTTTGTAATCCTTTTTTAGTCCTTTTGTTTCATTCGTTCCCTTGTATGGATTGTATCTCAGCAGGTGTTTCTTATTTCCTTGATAGCTTCCCTGTTGATATATGGCATCTGAGCTGCTCAGTCATGCTGAGTGGTTCTGCATTTTCTGTGGGAGTCACGGAGGTGGAATGGAATGCGACACTCCCGCAGTATCCACCACAACCACCACAGTCCTCCACCGTCATGGCCACCACACCAGAGTACTTGATCATTTAGTCCACACACACTTCTCTCAAGGCGGCAGTGTCCACCACAGAGACCTCTGAGCCATCTGCCCGCTTTGTCATGGCCACGGAGGCCATCACTGCCCGCTCTGTCACAGCAAACACTATCGAATAACACAAGACGCGTCAAGGCTGATTTATACTTCTGCGTCGAGTGTACACCGTAGCTACAGCGTAGGCTGTGTGTAGCACATAGCCTACGGCGTAGCCTGATTTGCACCTCTTCAAAAATGTAACATTGCGTCAATTATATGCGGACCGCAAGCGCTGTGATTGGTCTGCTAGAACCCATCCCTCAGGTCAAAAAAACTGGCACGGAGCGAGTGGAGCAGAGCGAGTATTTTCAACGCGCCGTCAAGCTGCAACAAAAGTCGTTGCTTATTTGCTGCCATGCTGATGCTTCTCTTACAACGTACATGACGAGTTGCTTCTTCTTCGGCTTTTGTCTTGATACTCAACATGACTGCAGACACTGCCTAGCATGCACATCGACACGGACAACGACACAGGAGTATAAATGAAAACCGACGCATAGCCTGCGGTGCAAAGGCTCTGGCATAGGTTCAACGCAGAAGTAGAAATCAGCCTTGGTATCGTTTTTTAATGGGAGAAAGTGCAACGTGCAATATTGCGGAATAAGTCCCACCTTCTAAATAAGAGCCAGTCACTGATTGGTAAAGTCATTGTGTCACTGCAGCAGCCGTTAGAAGCTCCGGTTCCTAGAAACAGTGCTTGGGACTGCGCCTGCCCATTAGCTTGATCCAGCCTGAAAAATACCATTTTTTTGTCATGATTCAAGCGTTTAGAAACAAAATTTATGAGACAATTGTTGGCAGATTTCATTAGTGATTTCTAATATGAAATTTAATCGAAAGCTTGGCAAACAGCTTTGGAGAATTTTATGTTTCCCCATTCAAAGAGACAGGAGCTGCACTTGCATGCCCGAGAGGCGTTTCAAAGATGGCCGCCGAGTGAAATGACTTGTCCTAAAGGGACTTTGGTCATGGCCATGAAGGCCTTCTAAGTCTCTGCTGCGCCACATTTGGCTCCATCTGCTTCACCCTGAAGGACTTCTGCTATCAATGGTGTTCTTCGGCTCCGTCTGCTCCACCCTGGAGTTCTTCTGCTCCGCTGTGGGTGTCTTTGCCTCCATCTGCTCCGCCTTGGTGATCTTCTGCTTTGCTGTGGTGGTCTTTGGCTCCGTATGCTCTGCCTTGAAGGTCTTCTGCTCCACCATGTTGATCTTCGCCTATGCCTGCTTCGCCTTGTTGGTATCCTGCTCCGCCTTGGTGGTCCCCTGATCCGCCTGCTCCACTTGGTGGTTCCCTTCTCCATCTGCCCCGGCCTTGGTGGTCTCCAATTCCATCTGTTCCACCTTGGCTCCCTGGTCTATCAGGTCCAACCTGGCTCGTTGCTCTGCCCAGGTGGTCCCATGCTCCACCTTAAGCCCCTTTTGTTTCATTGGTTCCCTTGATTGTATCCCCAGGTGTTTCTTGTTTCCTTGTTATCTTGTAAGCTTCGCTGCCTATTTATGGCTCCGTGTTTTAGTCAGTCTTGTTCAATCACTGTCTTTGCATATTTTGTAAAACTGTCACGTTCTCATTCCCTGTTTGGATTATCTTTGTGTATTTTGAACAAACTATGCTGCATTTGGATCCTTGTTCCTCCTCTTCCTTGCCACTACGTAACAAAATCTTATATCCCAGTTGTAGCACTTTTATAAACAGGTAGTCATTATGTCTTTCATTAATTTTAACACAATTAATTGCCAGAAACTTATGACCCAATGGTCAGTTTGTCTTTAAACAGCACCAGAATTTAAAAAATACAAAGGAGGTGCTGAAGCTGAAAGTTATCTATGAATAATTTTCTGAAGATACATTAGTTCTTCTTTTCTTACTGAGCACTTCTTTTTATTCTGTTGGTGTAGATTGAGGCTAATTTTAGTCTCTTGAAAGGAAAACTTGTCACACACTCATAAGCAGGGATGTAAGCTCAGTTTCATTCAGAGCAAGTTTTATTGAACTCATTCGTCTCATGAGAAGAACACCCCTCACAGCCGGCTTCCTGTCTTTAGCTTTACTCACCTCGCCCACAGACATCTTTTTATAAAAGATTCCTGAAAAAGTGTGTGAATGTGGTGTGATTGCGGATGAAAGGCTTCCGTTGACGGTGCAACAGCGTTTTGTGGAGGTGTCTTATCTCTTCTTAACACACAGATATCCTCCTAATATTCAGCAAAGTCACCAAACACCTTTCATTTCTGCATGTGACCTTTTTCTCATCACCTGTGATTTTGAAGAGCAATGAAGCCATTTAACATGAATTATGTTTTCAATTCATCTTGCTTCTATAATTTGATGTATTTTTCAGGATATTCAGAGACTTGATTTTATCCATCAGGAATTGATTGGACCATGAAAAGTGGGCATGGCAATATAAAGGGTTCCATTGTAGCTCTCAAAAACCAGTGAAGTTTGATGTGATACATTTTAGAGGTCAGTAAATTACTGAATTTATATGTTTGGGTGAACTAATCCTTTAAAGATAAAAAGAAACCATAAATGTAAAATACTGTTAATGTATGCATCAAAGGGAGCTTACTGCAGTTTTAACTAAATTCAATTACTGTACCTGGTGAGTTACCATTTTAATTATCCATCAAACACAATGTAAGTAGTAATAATTATTTGTAATCTTTGCTGACATTCTCTTTCAGCACTCTCAGACATGTTAAATCCTTTGAAAGGCTTTTGTGTGATGCTCCGGTGCTGATATCATCACAGAGCATGGCTTAGTCCCACTGTTCTTTATCAAAGTTCATCAGCTCTCAAATAAACACTTGTCTCTGACTTCAGAATGACGCCAAAGGAGGCTGAGCAAACATGTTATCTAAAACGCCAGGCTGATTTCCCAGCGTCCATTAAAAAGCAGATTTTCCAAATATTGCAGCTTTGTTCAGGATAAATCCTGAATCAGTTTCTCACAAATTTTCACAAAGAATTACTTGTAATGTCGGTGTAAATGAGGGCAACTTCAGTCGTTATTTTAAATTTTAATATTTCACCATAATATCAATATAACTGCATTTCTGTCATGACAACTCTCTGAGTGTTTGGCATATTAATGGATATGACGATGTTGATACTGCTGCTGTGGGTTATTGATGCTGCTGCAGAGCAAGTACAGGACTTGCTACTGTCAATACATACAAAACACGCTGCTGTAAGCAAGTAAAATATGCTGTTGCTGTACTATATAGCATACATGAATTACCTATAGAAAATCTAAGCAGGTCGAGCTGGGGAAGGTGAAGGGTTTCTGAAAGCACACTGCAACTGCTAGCAAATGCTGACCAGCTGTTGAAGGTTAAGCAGCGAGCTCGTTGGCTACTGATACAGCAAGAACCAATCAGCTGTGCCCTATAGAGAATGATGTGATTGCAAGCAGATTGAGTTAAGGACCTATCAGCCTGTGCCATCTAGAGTTTCATGACGGAACTTTGTATTTTTATCAAATAAAAAAATAAATGAATAAAGTTTTTTTTTTTAAAAAACAAAATATTACTGTAATGAGGTTCAAGTTCAGGGAAGGAGGCGGGAAATGGCGAACTCTACAAAACTCTAAACAAACTACTAAAAAGAAAGTAAAGTGGCAGCCCCTCATGGATGACTGCCGCACAAACATACACAAAACACAACATAAAGTCCTCTCTCTCCTTCACTGTCATCACTCCTCCTTTTATCATTCCGTACACAGTAAAATCCCCAAAGTTAAATCAACTCTGCTCAGAGTACATATGGTCCCTCTCTAAATAGTGTTAAAGTAACACTGAAGCAGAGTTAAAGAGATAATCAAGCAATTAATAAGGCTGTGATTGAAGTCAGTTGTAGTTTTTGTGTTTCTCTTTTCTTCAGTGATTCTGCTTGTTAACAGCAGGTGTTCATCACTAATGCATAATCATCACTTAATTAATTGTTTAATTATTTCATTAACTTTAACTCTGCTTCAGTGCTATTTTAACACTATTTAGAGAGGGACCATATGTACTCTGAGTAGAGTTGATTTAACTCTGGAGATTTTGCTGTGTAGCTACTCCATGGGACTCTTATCCGGTGTGCCGTGCAGGTGATGCTCATTATCACTCATGCCACCGGCCTTGCTCTGTTCCCATGGCTCTCGGCCCCGCCCTGCTTGCCATACTTACTGACCGCAAAATTTAGAATGGTGGTGTATAATGAAATTGTCATTAAAAAAAGTTTCATGACAATGCTTTGTTTTTTGGGGGGAGGTGAAACATGTTCTTTATATTTCCTTGTTAACGGAAGACAGAAAATTGCATTAGGGTAACCCAGAAAGTGTTCTATTTTTCAGGAAAGCAGTAGCTGCTGTTGTTGTTATTAAGAACAGAGGTCACATAGAATAGCCATCAGTCCCTGCTCTGCAGAGCACAGTACAATACATCACATACAGGCAAGCAAAAAAACACACTCAATGCTCACACAGTCAAGGCTCTGCTTTACTCACATTGCCTGGAGCACAGTTATGGAGGAGGACAGCGAGGGAGTGGAAGTAATACCCACAATTCATCAGCCTGTGTGACACTTCACCCACTACCACTCAGCGTGAGCACGCACGCAGACACTGACTCAGAGAGATAGAGAGGAGAGGTAATGGCACCGAAAGAGACAGAAGAGATAGAAATGAAAAGCAGAGGACCAGTTGAGTATTCATCAGCACTGAAGAAAAGAGAGGAATGTAAATTGACATGAATATTTATTATGGATACAAATCATGTACAGTATTACTGAACCTTAATGTGGCAAAAAGAATGCTAATATTCCTTCCATACAGCATTTTTTTTTTTTTTTGATGCATTGAAATATACAGTATGTATGTCAAAGAGATAGAATGACCTCATAAAGATGGAGATAAAATTGATTTATTTGAGTATAGTTGCATGCTGTCAGCACAGCAAAGAAAAATTAATGTATGTGTTTGAGAGAACTGAGTAATTTGGTGGACAGAATATTAAGTGGCAGAATACAGATTCCTGTGGGACATCCATGGAGAAAGTGTAATGCAGTGTGTTTAGTGGGTCATGTGGTACAGTGTTGCCAAATATGAAGTTTTCCCACAGAATTATAGGCTACTTTCAAAGTATGCCATGGCCTGATTTTTTTCAAAGGTTGAGCGTTTGACATGACAAGATGCTTGGCAGTGATGATGCTGGTTTTTCAGTTTTTATTAATGTCTTCTAAGACAGCTACTTTAATCAAAGAATTTTGTATTTGCTTTGTAAGTGGTATTTTGGACTAGTTTTGATTTGATTTGATTATCTTTGTCCTGTAGATCTGGCAACCCATATACAGTATGTCATTGTTGAGAACATTGCAACATTGACATTGAGTCCAGAGCATTCCAGGGCTTTAATGCCAAAGGGAGAAAGAACATAAAGGCCATTTCTGACATCAGAGGGGCCAAAACTAAAATTATGCAAAAAAAAAGTGAGTCCTGAAATGTTGATATTAAAATATGATGGGACAAAACCAGTGGACTTCACCTAGAAGAACAAGCATCTTTGCTCTTACAGGATTAAATGGCGTCCTCTAGAATATCTCAAATTGTGTACCTCGACTGTCTACATGACCCCTGTTCTGTTACACTCTGTACAATAGGAAGAGCTTAACCAACTGTTGTCAGGATGGAATGTTTAATCTGAGAGTTATAACCCTCGATGTGGATATTCATGTCTTCATATCCGCTCTGTAATCTCACATACTCGAGTACGCACATTACATAATCACGACCTTTGCTCTGTAAAAACATAACATCTCTTACTCAGGCAGCAAACACATGCTGACAGCTCAAAATATACAAGAAGACACACCGCAGGAAGTATTTATTTTTAAATCAATTGAATTGACTTGTAGATCTGCATGCCTTGTTCACCTCGACACATCATGTCATAAATCACAATTACAGCTGAAATTGGACTTTGTCACCAAGACACTGGGTCTCATGCTCTAATAATGTTGACAAGTATCCTTATGTGTGCTGAATTTCTTTCTTTTTCCAAAAAAGTATACCTGCATCTTCAGTTTGGCTCTGTAATCTCGCATATATACAAATTGAAAGGAAAATAATAATATTCAAAATTTTATATATATATATATATATATATACAGGTGCTGGTCATATAATTAGAATATCATCAAAAAGTTGATTTCTTTCATTAATTCCATTCAAAAAGTGAAACTTGTATATTATATTCATTCATTACACACAGACTGATATATTTCAAATGTTTATTTCTTTTAATTTTGATGATTATAACTGACAACTAAGGAAAATCCCAAATTCAGCATCTCAGAAAATTAGAATATTACTTAAGACCAATACAAAGAAAGGATTTTTAGAAATCTAAGCCAACTGAAAAGTATGAACATGAAAAGTATGAGCATGTACAGCACTCAATACTTAGTTGGGGCTCCTTTTGCCTGAATTACTGCAGCAATGCGGCGTGGCATGGAGTCGATCAGTCTGTGGCACTGCTCAGGTGTTATAAGAGCCCAGGTTGCTCTGATAGTGGCCTTCAGCTCTTCTGCATTGTTGGGTCTGGCATATCGCATCTTCCTCTTCACAATACCCCATAGATTTTCTATGGGGTTAAGGTCAGGCAAGTTTGCTGGCCAATTAAGAACAGGGATACCATGGTCCTTAAACCAGGTACTGGTAGCTTTGGCACTGTGTACAGGTGCCAAGTCCTGTTGGAAAATGAAATCTGCATCTCCATAAAGTTGGTCAGCAGCAGGAAGCATGAAGTGCTCTAAAACTTCCTGGTATACGGCTGCGTTGACCTTGGACCTCAGAAAACACAGTGGACCAACACCAGCAGATGACATGGCACCACAAACCATCACTGACTGTGGAAACTTTACACTGGACCTCAAGCAACGTGGATTGTGTGCCTCTCCTCTCTTCCTCCAGACTCTGGGACCCTGATTTCCAAAGGAAATGCAAAATTTACTTTCATCAGAGAACATAACTTTGGACCACTCAGCAGCAGTCCAGTCCTTTTTGTCTTTAGCCCAGGCGAGACGCTTCTGACGCTGTCTGTTGTTCAAGAGTGGCTTGACACAAGGAATGCGACAGCTGAAACCCATGTCTTGCATACGTCTGTGCGTAGTGGTTCTTGAAGCACTGACTCCAGCTGCAGTCCACTCTTTGTGAATCTCCCCCACATTTTTGAATGGGTTTTGTTTCACAATCCTCTCCAGGGTGCGGTTATCCCTATTGCTTGTACACTTTTTTCTACCACATCTTTTAATTCCCTTCGCCTCTCTATTAATGTGCTTGGACACAGAGCTCTGTGAACAGCCAGCCTCTTTTGCAATGACCTTTTGTGTCTTGCACTCCTTGTGCAAGGTGTCAATGGTCGTCTTTTGGACAACTGTCAAGTCAGCAGTCTTCCCCATGATTGTGTAGCCTACAGAACTAGACTGAGAGACCATTTAAAGGCCTTTGCAGGTGTTTTGAGTTAATTAGCTGATTAGAGTGTGGCACCAGGTGTCTTCAAAATTGAACCTTTTCACAATATTCTAATTTTCTGAGATACTGAATTTGGGATTTTCCTTAGTTGTCAGTTATAATCATCAAAATTAAAATAAATAAACATTTGAAATATATCAGTCTGTGTGTAATGAATGAATATAATATACAAGTTTCACTTTTTGAATGGAATTAGTGAAATAAATCAATTTTTTGATGATATTCTAATTATATGACCAGCACCTGTGTATATATATATATATGTGTGTGTGTGTGTGAAGGTTGAGCAGCAAGCTCATTGGCTACTGATACAGCAGGAACCAATCAGCTGTGCCCTTTAGAGAATAATGTGATTGCAAGCAGATTGAGTTAAGGATCTAATATATCACAATTACAAAATACATAAATTATATATATATATATATATATATATACACACTACCAGTCAAAAGTTTGGAATCGGTAAGATTTTTAATGTTTTTAAAGGAAGTTTCGTCTGCTCACCAAGGCTGCATTTATTTAATTAAAAATACAGTAAAAACAGTAATATTGTGAAATATTATTACAATTTAAAATAACTGTTTTCTGTTTGAATATATTTTATGAAGTAATTTATTCCTGTGATCAAAGCTGAATTTTCAGCATCATTACTCCAGTCTTCAGTGTCACATGATCCTTCAGAAATCATTCTAATATGCTGATCTGCTGCTCAAGAAACATTTATTGTGTACAATATTTTTCAGGATTCTTTGATGAATAGAAAGTTCAAAAGAACAGCATTTATTTGAAATATAATCTTTTGTATTATTATAAATGTCTTTACTGTCACTTTTGATCGATTTAATGCATCTTTGCTGAATAAAAGTATTAATTTCTTTAATTTCTTTTCAAAAAAATAAAAATAAAAATTCTTACTGACCCCAAACTTTTGAACGGTAGTGTATAATGTTACAAAAGCTTTGTATTTCAGATAAATGCTGTTCTTTTGAACTTTCTATTCATCAAAGAATCCTGAAAAAAAAGTACACAACTGTTTTCAACATTGATAATAATCATAAATGTTTCTTGAGCAGCAGATCAGCATATTAGAATGATTTCTGAAGGATCATGTGACACTGAAGACTGGAGTAATGATGCTGAAAATTCAGCTTTGATCACAGGAATAAATTACTTTATAAAATATATTCAAACAGAAAACAGTTATTTTAAATTATAATAATATTTCACAATATCACTGTTTTTACTGTATTTTTAATTAAATAAATGCAGCCTTGGTGAGCAGATGAAACTTCTTTTAAAAACATTAAAAATCTTACCGTGTCCAAACTTTTGACTGGTAGTGTGTATATATATATATATATATATATATATATATAGAAACTATAATATATATAATATGTATGAATATATAAAAGCATATAAAATAAAAAGCATTATTTTATGTTATACTTTGTATATTTAAATTTGTTCTAAAATTAGTCATAAATGTAGAACAATTTAAGTGATGACTCATGATTTCTGCATGGAAATGATTGCACACAGGTTTTATGCATAAATATATTTGTGCTCAGGGTTAGAGAACGAGAGCCACTGTGTTTTTACGTCATCTCTTACAACCCAACAGTTGGTCAGCTCAAACTCTAAAGCTTTAATCCATGAGTGTCGGATATCAAGTGATACAAGTGATGAAAAGTGTTTGGCTAAGATGTGTGCGGTCTGAGCAAAATGAGTTTGTGCAGGGACAGTGTCTCATTACTTCAGCTTCAGTCATATAACATGAGAGGCTGTATTATGTGTTAGAAAATATGGTTCATTGCAATCTTACATCACATCTTCTGACAGTTGAATCATAGAAGCCACTATTCTCATTGCATTAATTTCCTTTCTAACAGGTGCCCTTTTCAGCTAACTCAACACACGTCATTCATACAGACTTTGTCCCTCGGAAACCTGCTGAAGTGACAAAGGTAATGTATATTTTTATTGCTGTATTATGTGATAGCATCAGTGTTGTGACTGACAGGCAGGATCTCATTGACCACGGGCCAGCTAGCGTGTGTTTGGGCAGTAGCAGTGGCAACAGCTGTGTGGCAGTGACAGCCTATAAATATTTGAGAAGAGACTCGATCTCTCAGTGTAGCACTGGAGTACAGTAACCTCCCTAACTTTACACCCCCGTAGGCATGCAGAGCCAGTGAAGGTGATATTGAAGTATAACTTCACTCCTGGTCATGAAAGTTACACCTGAAAAGTGATGCTATTTTTCTTCTGTGTTCCCTTCCACAACAACCCAGACATGAAACTCAAGGTCATAGAGTTCAGTTGCTTTGAGATGTGACGAGAAGGCCAAGGACTTTCATTAGCAACCTAGGCTCATTGGGAAAATTTGCCTCTATCTGCATTTTTGCAAAACTCCAAAAAATAAAGTACCTATACATAAAATTCACTGCCGTTTCCAGGTGAAATTAACTCTAGAGGCAGTAAAACACCAATAATTTTTATTCCTTTCACATTTATGATTACAGGGGCAGATTTTCAATTAAGAAAGACTTATTTTTGTGTGGTTCCTTGCACAATACTGTGTCCTGAGCTTAAAACGCTTTTACCATAGCACATCATTTGTAAACTAATACATTTTGATATTTCCATCACATAACAAGCTCTATATGGCTTTTCTGACATAGTAAACTTGCTCAGTAGCTCACCTGCTACAGCACTGGACTTGCGCTCGGATAAGAGTCCCGCGGCATGACCCATGAGTCAAAGAATCAAAGCATGGTTACTTTAGTAAATGCATTTTTATTTTGAGCTTGCTTTTGTTAATCCTATCGGTTGGATTTAGAGTAGGAGGTAAAATATTTTCACTCACTGGACATTTCACTTTGAATCTCGCAAAACTTGCAAGAAACACAATCACGTGTTTGATAGTTATTACACGTATCAAGACACATGCTCATTGAAGAGGTAAATATGCGTTTTTCTTTTGAAGTTAAATAGGTAATTTTGAATCCAGCATGAGTAAAGGCGAAATGTTCACCCATTTGTTCTTTGTGACGGCTGCAGTTGTCAGTCCTGTCACATAAAAGCATTCAACAGTGCAGATGTTAACCCGGCACTCCATATGCTGGGAAGAGTGTCATTATGCACCTGCCTTTGTTATTCCAAATCATAGAGAGAGAACAATCATGAACTTCTAAGCAACGCCTCAGTACTGCACCACTAGAAAATGCTTTGTGTTTTCATTTGAACATCATATGTGCAGTTTAAATTCCTTTAAAATATGATAAATAATAGCATGTTTTTAGAGCTGAGAAATCCCACTCCAGTCCAAAAATACAGTTTACTGCAAAGCGAATATGTGAATACTTAAACACTTGATCACCCCTATTTAGGCAGCAACAAAGCCTATTCAGTGCTGCATAAATGTCTGAACACCAGAAGTAGTAGATATCCCACTATTCCAGGATGTAAATAAATTGAAATACAAGTATCATTTTGAAGGATTCAAATGTTTTGATGCACAAAATTGTTTTGATGCACAAAACAAAAATGAAAATTATCCCATTTCCGGTCGTCTGCCGGAAGCTAGCTATTTTAGATTATAAAGTTTTAAATATGGATATTTTCTTACAAAAACCCATCGATTCACTTCAGAAGGCCTTTATTAACCGCCCAGAGCCGTGTGGAGTACTTTTACGATGGATGAATGCACTTTTTGTTTGGCTTCAAAACCAGGCCCCCCATTCTCTGCCATTAGCAACCCAGTCTCATTAGAAAAGGAAACGTTTTCGCGAGTCACAAAATCCGTACAAATACGTACATCGCTGCAGTTTCGATGTGAAATGTCCACTGAATGGCGCTAAAAGCGTGTTCATTTTTTTTTTTTTGCCGGAACAGATAAACGTGAATATGGTACGTTTTTTATGACGTTGGTTTTTATACGAATCACCGCGGTTCTGATTTGACATTTGCACTCCATTGCGTTTTAAAATAACGTACCACCAACACTACTACAGCTAAACCTACCCGATAGTGTTAACAAAAGCAAATGTAAAGAGCATCCGTAATCGTGCCGTTTTAGCTTGTTTAGATCTCTCAACTTTGAGCTCTTTTGCTTATGGATTGGTACCTATTTTGGCGACTCGCGAAAGGTACGTCTTTCCTATGAGACTGGGTTGGCCATTATATAGCTTGATAGAGCCAGGATTTTTTTAAATATATCAAAAAAAGAAAGTAATATACACCTTGGATGGCTTGAGGGTGAGTAAATCTAGTAATTTTCATTTTTGGGTGATCTATCCCTTTAAAACAGAGTGCACCAACTACACTGTACTCAACAACAAACCCACAACCTGTAAGTATGCACTATTACTCATTTCACAAGCAAAGAGAGTATTCACATAGTCTTAAAGGAACAGTAGAAAAAAACATCCTATTTAATTCTAATGGTCAACAAAAGTGTGTGAAATGGTCACCAGAGTTAATTATGTTGCAAAAAAAGTTCACTATGTCTAGAACTCATTTGACTATCATTTCAATTGCACATCAGGAAAAAAAATGATTTGATATAAAGCAATAATGAAATCCCAATAACTTTTAATTTGTAACCATAAATTGGATCATTCAAATATCAAGTGCACAGTGCAGCAGATGGTCTCTGAATGTTTGCTTTCAGCTTGAAGACATGTTGGGGTCTGTATCCACCTTGTTCCCAAAAGCAAACATTTACTAAATGATATGCCTGAGGTCTGGAGAGAGTGTGACTCATTAAAACAACATTGAGAGTCGAGGGCAAGACTTTTGAGGTAGGTTTTATCCCCATCTTGTTTTACACTTCGTCAATTATACAGTGCTTAGTGTCTAGACCTTGCTATTGCGTTACTTCTTCAAGGACAGCATGTGGCAGGAGGATGCAGCTTGGGTAAGCATCTCACCTCAGAACTCATCAACAAACCATCAGTCAATCCTTCATGGTTTAACCATCCTCTCGCGCTGTGATTAATCTCATTCATTTATTCAAAGAGAATGTCAATGGTGCATGTACAGTAGCTGTAAAAAAAGAGAGAGTTAATAATAATAATCTACACTATGCATCCTTTAAATATTTACTTAAGTCACTACGTGAGACATGATGATGTTTGTCCAGCAGCCATAGCATCACTATTACTATTGCCCAAACATAGATTTAGGGATTTGAACAAACCCTTGAACAAACTTCTATCTAACTGCTTCTCATACTTTAAGTATATTGACAGTATTATTTGTCGGTATGGTAGTAGTTTCTTACATCTTAATATTGAAAAGATAAAAGCGATTTTTAAAGTAAATACTCACCCCTTTCATTCTACTTTTGAAATGCTACCATCTGGGCTTAGACTCAAAATTCTTTTGACCAGAAGAAATTGTTTGTCCCAATGGCAGTGATTAAATTGTACTATTTTCTGAAGTAATGCAAGAGAATGGCTGGCATTATAGCGTTTTTTTTAATTGATTTGTTTAGATCATCCATCCATCCATCCATCATATAATATAATACAAAACTGTATAATATATACAGTATATGTAGCTGCAGTTTATAGTGCTTTCTGTAACATAAGCTGAACCAGTAATGGTAAAAACACACCCACGCCATCCTTAAAACCTTCCTATACCAGGCAGGATCTTTTAAGTACATAATCTCCTGCTGATTTTTGTCTATGCTCCCTATATCTATTATCCACAGCTGCCTATTTCTCTCTCTCTGATGCTCTCTCACTACACATCACTACTGATTTCCTGTCTGCTCCTGATTGGTCCATATGAGCAGGAGGAGATTAGGGCAGTCCCTAGTCAGCTGGAAGGGTGTCTAAAGAGCACGAGGATAGAGAGAGATGCTGTCTCTTTAAGAGTATTTTTAGGCTGATAGTTGATAATGGTCAGTGGTGGGGAAAATCAGAGTTAGTGGTGGCAGTGCAGTGGCAGCCTGTGAACATGGATGACAAGGGGAGACGCTGATGTACTGTGGATTTAACAGCTTTTTAAGGAAATTCACACAGCTTAACGCCATTAAACACACTGGACTTGAGTTATTTGTATGTGTTTAACCTTCATTTGTTGGGGCTAAAATTAGGTAAGTGGTTGCAATCATATTTTTATTTTATTTTTAATAATATAGAATTTTGACACGTTACTGGCTCCAATATTATATATTAAACAGTGTAACCATACACTTTCATACATGCTAGCTACATAACGCTTGGCTTGCAGATATGAAATGATATTATGATAAAGGATGGGGGTTTGTTGACCAGTGTGAACTAGCTGTCAAGCTATTTTTTTTCTGGCTGGACAACCCAGTCCACCTTTTTCCTCTCTGAGGTAGATATTTAAATTTAATGAAACTGGCGAACAGTGTGTGATCAAGTTACAGTATTGATTTCAGCCTGACCCTCTGCTGTACTCCACATGCAGAAAGGTTTGTGTGCATGTTTGCCATTGTGTGTAAATGTAGATTATAAAATCCAATCCAGCAAGTGTGCTTCAAAAATGCTTATATTACATCAATAAATACTGCTGAGCAAAGCAAGAATATGCAAAATCTTGTGTGATGAGGGCACGTGTGAATGTGTATTTGTCAACGTCATCTTCTGTTTAGCTTGTCCATCTGTTTGTGTCCTCATGTTTTTGTACATGTATATTTTTAGTAGTGTTAACGCATGCTTGCATCCTTTTCTATATCTACACTTCTATACACTTAAAGATGCTGAAAGAGAGAAAGATTCAGGACATGAAAAATGTCAAAAGGTTTAGGCATGCTTGATGGAATAACACGTCAGGCCCAGTGAAGCAGCAGAGCTTACCGAAAACAGGAGCAAAGAGTTGCTCTTACATCCCCAGGCATCAATCAAACAAACACACATGCAAACAAACAAAAACAGAAGAGTATGCATTGTCCATAGGCAAGCTTAATCAAACAATAAAATGAAAGCAGGATTTTCAGATTTTTTAAGGACCTCCTAATGATCTTCTTACTACATAAATACAAAAGGGCAGCTTTATAGTGTGTGAGAAAAATATTAAGTGTGATATTATAAATGTAAAGTATTTAAGTAAATGTATAGGCTAAATAGTTACTGCAGCCTACTTAAGTATCTTTTTGGCTAATTTTCACTTTGACTGAGAATCAAAGATATTAGCAACTCTCTACTTGACTACATTTTTGAATACGCATATGCACTCTTTACTCCAATACAGAAGCCATTGGCACATGCTGCTTTGCTTAGTGGCATATCCGGTGGCACATCTGGTTTTCACTGGCATGTGCCATTAAAACTTGTGACGTGCCGATTTGATTGCGTCATGTCCTCTAGTAGTGACTGACAGATGAGTGGAACAGCTATACTGACATAATTGTGACACAAAATCCTAAATAAATGGCCTATTTTGATACTCACTATTAGTATTTGACTTGTTGTAGCCACATTATAATAGACATCCAGTTTAATATAATATCTACAGCAGAACTAGAACTACATTACTCAGCATTGTGAAGAGCCAGTGTCCAGCACACTTCTGAATGGTTGGTGCCAGTTTTCACAATGCATTTCAGAATGGCAGGTGTCACTTTATAATGGTTTGTGGCATTTTCTCATGGTAGTTTACAACATGAAATACCTGATTTGTAAGTGTCAATTTATGGTGGCACATAACCCTGCTGGTTTCACTTTTTTAGTCTAAATAGTGTCTATATTCTTTTAGAATTCCAAATGACAAAGCTGAACTGTCATTCCTATGCAAATAGACATGTTGGGTTATCAATATGTATTTAAACACATTGTAAAAATTATATATATAAAAAAAAGAAATTTATTTTAATAAATATCAACACATACAGTGGGCCACGAGGCAGATATTAAATGTGGAGAAGTCTAATGGTTGTAACAATTAACTCTGGGATGTAATAAACCCTATGTTTGAAAGCAACTTAGTATTAATTAAATGTTGCTCTGCCATTCAGTGCGTATGTTACAATATCTACGTAATGCACATACTCCCCGACAATGTCAGTGGCACATGACACAATCCATCTGCACATGATGCCACTATCCACTGGCACATGCCGCCACTATCCACTGGCACATGCCAATGACAACCGGATGTGCCACTAAGCATAGCAGCATGTGCCAATAGCTTCTGTGTGTAAGATGCCATGCCACTTAATCTTAATACCGCCTCTCTGTTTTCCACTAGCATGTTGAGGACTAGGGATTCTTTGAGCCTACATTCAGTACGAGTAAAATACTTAAATACTGTTAAAATCAGATACTCTAAGACTTGTACTCAAGTAGAATTGGAATTGGTGACATGTAGCCACCGATTGAAATTGAAATGTAGTCATTTTCAATGTAAGGTATCTCTATATTTACTTAAAGGGATAGTTCACCCAAAAATGAAAATAATTTATTCACCCCCAAGCCATCCAAGGTGTATATGACTTTCTTCTTTCAGCCGAACAGTCGGAGTTGTATTAAAAAATGGCTCTTCCCAGCTTTGTAAATGGTATTAAATGGTGCCCGAGTTTTTGAAGTTCCAAAAAGCGCATTCATCCATCATAAACATAATCCATACGACTCCAGTGGGTTAATAAATGCCTTCTAAAGCAAAGTGATGGGTTTTTGTAAGAAAAATATTCATATTTAAAACTTTATAAACTATAATCACTGGCTTCCGGTAACAGCCGTACGCAAGTCAAGTTCTGGCAGAAGAGTGACCTCTGACCCGACGCATAATGTAGAATGTAGGAGAAGCATAAGCTTAGGTGAGAGTAGATGCCTCTCATAGTTCAAACAAGTAGGGCTGGGCTCAAAGCTCCTTTTTTCTTTAATCAAAACATTTCTCTTTAAAAATTCTCGCTTACAGCCATTACCGGAGGGCAGTGATTATAGTAGAGGTCTCCAAATTCGGTCCTGAAGGGCCACTGTCCTGTAAACTTTAGCTCCAACCCCAATTAAACACACCTGAACTAGCTAATCAAGGTCTCTCTAGGCATACAAGAAACTTTCAAGCAGGTGTGTTGGAGTTGTTTGGAGTTAAACTCTGCAGGACAGCGGCCCTTTAGGACAGAGTTTTGAGACCTCTGGATTATACTTTATAAGGTTTTAAATATGGATATTTTTCTTACAAAATCCATCGCTTCACTTCAGAAGGCATTTATTAACCCACTGGAATCATATGGATTATGTTTATGATGGATGGATGCGCTTTTTGAAACTTCAAAAACTTGGGTGCCATTCAATCCCATTACAAAGCTGGGAGGAGCCAGGATATTTTTTAATATAACTCCGATTGTGTTCAGCTAAAAGAAGAAAGTCATATACACCTAGGATGATGGTTGAAATATCCGTTTAAGTATGGTTTTCAGGTACCCTTTACACCTCTGTATCTGTACACTACCAATCAAAAGTCTGGGGTCAGTAAGAATTTTTTTTTTTTTTTTTTTTTTTTTAAAGAAGTTAACATTTTAATTCAGCAAGGATGCATTAAATTGATCAGAAGTGACAGTAAAGAAATTTATAATGTTACAAATTATTTCTATTTCAAATAAATGCTGTTCTTTTGAACTTTCTATTAATCAAAGAATCCTGAATTTTTTTATAAAATAAATAAATGTAGCCCTGGTGAGCATAAGAGACTTGTTTGAAAAATATCTTACTAACCTAGGCAAGGCAAGGCAAATTTATTTATATAAACATTTTATACACATTTACATTTACACAATGGTAATTCAAAGTGCTTTACATAAAAAACGTAGATGTAATACAATGTATATGAATAGTTGGTAACACTTTACAATAAGGTTCATTAGTTAAACATTAGTTAATGTATTAACAAACATGAACTAACCATGAGCAATACATTTGTTACTGTATTTACTAATCTTCATTAACATTAGCTAATGAAATTACAGTTGTTCATTGTTTGTTCATGTTAGTTCACAGTGCATTAACTAATGTTAAGGTTTTAATAATGTATTAGTAAATGTTGAAATTAACATTAACAAAGATTAATAAATGCTGTAGAAGTGCAGTTCATTATTCATGTTAACTAATGTAGTTAACTAATGTTAACTAATGAACCTTATTGTAAAGTGTTACCGAATAGTTGATATGGTAAACTTTAAAGTTTCTTGGAGTTCATTACAAATATAATGTGTAAAGATGTGAATATGGACTTTATTCAGGACCATGGTATTAACATCTAATGCCAAAGAGTCTTAGAGTTTTAGATGAGAACTCAAAAATGTCTCAAACTGTATTCACACTTGCCGAGAGAGCAAAGTCTGCAATCAAATGTCTCAATATATAAACTCAAATATTTCTCATTATTCTTCCTTCATTCTTCCTTCTTTTTACTCTCAATGTGTTAACAATCATCTCATTTGTGTCTATTTTTTTCTCCTAGAGAAATATCAGAGACAAAGTTGTTACTTAATTATTTATAATTATAATTATTTAATTATGATATTTTTATGGAACAAATCCCCTTTCAATCTTCTGAGCTTTGAAAGAGCAAGATCTGAGCAATCAGATGGATGAGAATGGTGCTGTAACATTGTCTAGAGGAATATTCAGCCAATCTGGCCATGTGTACCCACACAGACACACACCCACCCACCCACACACAGACAAATAGTGGGAGAGGAAAAATGTTTCCAGCTTCCTAGTGTTTACACTTCCCCACGCATGACGCAACACATAATCAGCACCACACACACACGTACACGCTCCCTCCCCCAACACATGACGCGCAAGCTGAGTGGGAGAGTGAAGCATGGGGGATTGAAGACATGCACGACTCGCTCACGTCCACACACTCACACGCAGGAACAGGCTCTGGGGAAATGTGACTCTCTCTCTTGCTGTCTTGATCTCTGTGTTTCAGTGGCAGAATTCTGTCTGCCCCGTGGTGGAATAGATATGGGGTGAATTTCTTGTTTACGTTAACATTACTGCATTAGAGCCAAATTAATTTGGCAACGCATATGTTTCCAGACGATTCCTGGCTCTCACCACCTACCTCATTCAAAACAGTTTTGTATAATTTATGAAAATGCATCATCTCAACACAAACCACTAACCTCATGCTAATGTAGGGAATCATATTGGATCAAAGGAATAATTCAGGCAAAGATATGAAATGGATGGATGGATGAATGGATGGATAGGTGGATGAATGGGTGTGTGGATGGATGATGGATGGATGGATGGATGAGGTGGGTGGATGAATGGATGGATGGATGGATGGATTAATGAATGGATGGGTGGGTGGATGGATGGATGAGTAGATGGATGGATGGGTAGGTTGGATGGATGGATGGATGGATGGATGGATGGGTAGGTTGGATGGATGGATGGATGGATGGATGGATGGATGGATGGATGGATGGATGGGTGGGTGGGTGTATGGATGGATGGATGGATGGGTCAGTGGGTGGGTGGGTAGGTGGGTGGATGGATGGATGGATGGATGGATGGGTGGGTGGATGGATGGATGGGTGGGTGGATGGATGGATGGGTGGATGGGTGGATGGATGGATGGGTGGATGGATGGATGGGTGGGTGGATGGATGGGTCGGTGGGTGGGTGGATGGGTCGGTGGGTGGGTGGATGGGTCGGTGGGTCGGTGGGTGGGTGGATGGGTAGGTGGGTGGATGGATGGATGGATGGATGGGTAGGTTGGATGGATGGATGGATGGATGGATGGATGGATGGATGGATGGATGGGTGGGTGGATGGATGGGTGGGTGGATGGATGGATGGATGGATGGATGGGTGGGTGGATGGATGGGTGGGTGGATGGATGGGTGGGTGGATGGATGGATGGGTCGGTGGGTGGATGGATGGGTCGGTGGGTGGATGGATGGATGGATGGATGGGTGGGTGGGTGGGTGGATGGATGGATGGGTTGGTGGATGAATGGATGGATGGATGGATGGGTCGGTGGGTGGATGGATGGATGGATGGGTGGGTGGGTGGATGGATGGATGGGTTGGTGGATGAATGGATGGATGGATGTCTCATTCTATCTACTGTACCTTCAAACTTCAAAAACTTGACTCAAAGCTTTGTTTAAAAGTCTTCAAGTTAAAAATTACAGTTAAATAAAATAAACTGAAATTCAAAGAAATGTTATTTTCCTTCTTTAAATTTAAATTTGAATTGCAATTCTGCATCCTGTTTTTTGCTGTAATTTAAATTCAAATCAATTGTGTTAATTATTGTAATTTAAAATGCATTCTCAGTTCAGTACTGAACTCTGGTTTCTGGGTGAACTATTACAAATTTTATATCTTTAAACTTGGGCAACCAGGTGAAATCCATTAAAGATATGATTTCTAGACATGCTGAATTTGCTGGAAAAGACATTCATTTTAATTGCATCTGACTCTGCACCATACAGTGAGGTGATGTATGATTATTCCATAAACGACTGCAAGACCATAGCTCAGAATGATGGAGGGCTTCTTCTAAAGTGATGGGAATTAATTTACATCGGAAAGGAGTAAATAGCAGTTATGGTTTTGGCCTTAATCCCCAGAGAGATGCTGGAGAGATGCAATCTGTGGTGTAGCTTCTTGGCAGATTGTTTAGACTGCTCTTGTTCAGCGCATTGCAGGGTGACAGGCTTGGTCTACTGTCTTGAATGAAATGCTTCTTGTAGAAAACACACCTGGGCTGTAAGCCAAGCACTCCTGATTTATGTGACCTCAATCCAACATGGTTTTCAGGCTGGCTTCTGAATGAGCAGGTTTCCACTATAGCAACTAGACATTTTAGAGAAATGTTTGATGAAGGGAAAAAAGAATACAGAGTCAATACAATGATTTGATTTGAACAGGAACAAGTTTGGCTTACCTTGAGGCCTGATTAAATGTAAAAGATGAGCACTTATACTGTATAAGGAATGTCTGGCCTTTTACAGTGTGTATGTGATAAGTGGCCACTCATGATCTGCAAAAATTCATGGCAGCTGGTTTTTATTTACAGGCCTTTTTAAAGCTGCAGTCCGTAAGTTTTTTTTTTGGTTAAAAATGATCCAAAATCAATTTCTGAGTAAGTACATAACCAGCCAGTGTTCAAAACTATCTCCTTATCTTAGCCTGATTCACAACAGTAAGATTGTAGTGATGTTTTATAATAAAATCGGTACTGGTGGGATTTGGCGGGAAATTTGAGCATGCTGCTGTTCGTCTTTGTGTCATTACGTCACGTCTGTTTACATAAAGAAGGAGTCCCAGCTAGTAGGCTATATGGCATGTGAGGATGCTGCTGGTAGGGGATCATTAATAGCCTTTTCTCACAGCAGCTGGAATAATTACATTTATTTTGATGGCGGATTGTAATCCAGAAAGTTCCAAATGACAAGCATCAGTGACAACTGGAGATTAACCTGTAGTCAAAAGCAAAAGACTTCGGACTGCGGAGAGGCTACAGAAATAAAATTTACAGGTTACACTAATACACACTAAATACACATAGTCACGCAATGCTGATGTTGTTAACATTAACAATTTGAGAACAAAGTGTAACAGTAATAATAATTTGAACGGCTTGACGCGATCCAATCGATCGTTAGATTTCATCACCATTGGCAGCACAATTTATTATAGGCCTAATACTTTTTTTTAAATTGCCAGACATGTTATTTACTTGTTCAGATGACATTTTCTGGTGAAAATTCTTATTTTGGTCATACTTCCAAGATGTAGAATCTGTGATTCTGAACTACAGTATCCACCGGTGCGGTGACTGACAGCAAACTTTAGATTCATCCGCACTGAGGAGCCGTGCCGATGCACAACCCACGTAAAGATGATGATTCCGCAAATAACTGCAATTGCAGGTTTCAAACAGAGATGGCGACAAAGAGGCTAAACTTACAGATTGCAGCTTTAAATTTAACATCTTAAAAAATTATTATTAAAACACATTTCATAAGACAGCATCATAGATCATTAAAGAACAGATTAACACTTCATAAGATGTTAATGTTTCTTTGCTTCTTTTGAGGTTTGAAATGAAGCCAGAAACTTTTTGGAAGTTAAAACGCAGGTAGTTCTGAAATACCTGTTGAATGGTTTCGCTTCAGATTAGCGATCCAGCAGCACCATATTTGTTTATTGCACAAAAACTTTTTTTTTAATGAGAACAAACTGCATAGGCCTGAAAACACTATTTGCCGTAACTGACAGGTGAATTTGTGTCAAAATACAGTAAACTTTGATTGAACACACAACCTTTGACATCAATGAGAAAATATATGTAAAGTGTTTTCTTCTTTCTTTTACTAGTTGATAATCCTAATTGTTGTGCCATGCTACAACTATAATGCAAGCATTTTTTGGTAGCATCCCCAGCAGTTAAAAACAACTGCTTTAGAGACAAAAAGTGGAGACCTTATATTGGCCAGTTACTGAAATATTTGAAGTCTGACAATTGCTGAAAGCTCTATTCTGAAGAGGGATGGGGCAGCAAGACTCAGGTAATGGTGCTGGCATGGCGGCACTGATGGTTTTTTATGGATTTACCATTAGCACTAGAGTGGAGCACATTAGATTCTCTCAGCACCATAACTGATCCTGCCAGGCAAAAACCTATAATGAATACAGAGAAAAGCATGCTTCATGTGCTGCATGTGAGTGAGTATGCACAGATAAGTGACAAGCAGACATAGAGAGAAAGTGAAAGAGACAGACAGAGACAGAGAGAGAGAGAGAGAAGGAATTGTCATACTCTATCAATGTTTACTGTGAATTTGAAGGTGAACTGATTTAGGCCATTGCCACAGGCTCATTGTTTATACTGACTGCATTTGACCTTCTATATTAATAAACATAAACCAGATTGTGTTTTGTAGTAGCAAATTATTATGTGTTGTTGTTTAACCCTCTTTTACTCAGTGTTGGTAACATTTATTTATTAATTTTTCTATTCAAGCACAATGGTTATCAGCACCACGCTCATGAATACTTGCCAAAATATGTTTGTTGCCTAGAAGCATTATTGTACTTTGACAGTGTGTGTGGAGAGAATATTGCAGATGTGTGTGTGTGTTTTAATCCATTAGGAGTATCCAGTTTTTTTCCCCCACTAACTTAACATTTCAGATTTCATTTCTTGTCAGATAGAATATTAACTAGGATACAATAATATTAATCATTAATATCATCATAAAATTAAAAAGTAGGCCTATTCAAATTTGTATTATATAGAGTTTTAATAAAACTGCTTTTAATAAAATTTATCTTATTTAGATTAATGCACTGTCAACATTCTTATCTATACAAACGAATATATCAAACCCCTTACTGATGCCCGAACAAACGGAAGCCGATTATTAGCGGAGAGTTTGTCAAAGACGAATGATTATGTCGCTTTAAATTCACTTTTCGCGAGGTGATGTATGCTGATCACCTGTCATGTGCGGCGCATGCGCAGAGGGGGTGATTGTGAAAGCGGGTATGCCCTCAGATCCTCGTAACCTCCATCCTAGACGCTGAGCAGCCGACCACCAAACAGCACTAGAGACTAGAGAGACAGAAATGGGAGAATAAATAGGGATGCTCGCACACTGCAGGTAGGATGCTGTTTTTTATGACTTCATCTGGCCGTTCAGATGAAAATAATCGTGTTTTTCCATGTGGCAGTGGCAGTTTTGATGAAAGATACGGTGTGTGGTAGTAGAGTAGTACTTCTAGTCTGGAAACGCGTGTAGATGCTCTTATACAGTATGCAAGAAAGCTGTTTTACTGATGAGGCTGTGAAATTCTCCCATCCTTGATCAAATCTTTGCAGGGTTTGATCAAGGACGAATGCATCATGATCAGGACAGCGAGGGAACCTCCATTTCTCACCGTTTGCTCTTTTATTTCCCGTTTGAATGCATGTTATGTGGCGAGATAAGTGTGATTACTGCAGATCGTGACTGTCTGAGATTGATCACATACCATCTACAACCTCATATCGAATAACCAACCTATACTATTTCAGTGGTTTTTTTTTGGTGTATGGATGCCAAAAAAGACTTTTTTTTTTGTAACTAAAACATCCAATCCTTTAAATAATGAAACATTAAGTTTCACATAATTTTTCACATAATTTCTTTCACATAATATCGCAAAACACCCATTTGTGTTTTACACATGCAGCGAAGGTTTTACAACCCGGATATGCCGACGGAGGATTTCTGTATAGACGGGCTATAGACGTTGGATTTTGAAGGAGAGGGTTTTTATTATTAGTATTATTTATTTATTTATTTATTTTTTACAAAAATCTATCAATAGTCTATATTTTTGTAGGCTGTTTAAAGAGCACAATGTGACTATTTAACGTTGATATCAGGCTATCGACAATGTGGTTGACTGCGCGTGCTCTACTAAAAAACAATCGTGCTTTTGCGAAAAAATACACACAGAAAAAACACTTACTCTTTAAAGTTTCTTATCACGAATGTGTCCGCATAGAGTTACTGCTGTGACTGGTATGCCGTGTTGTATTTCACGCTAAAAGGCAGAGAAACGTGATGCATGAGCTGAGCGTAGAACGCTGTCCAAGGTGCTGAAGGGAAACGTCCAAACACTCAGTCAGTTACAGGGGGAATGCAGTCATGCTTTACAGGAAAAAATCGGTGTTTCATTGCTGTTATATATTCATGCTACATTTTTAAGCAGTATTACACATGTGGATGAACAACAAGTGCAGTAAAACTGTCATTGCCAACATGACAATTTGACATTTTTTTTAAATCAACTTATTCAGCCTATAATTATGTTTATGCTATGGCCTATAACAGATATGTTACAGATAATTAATGTCATTCCGAAGACCAGAGATCATGGAATCTGCATGTATAATAATAATGGAAAAAATATCTTATGAAAATCTTATGAATTATGAAAAAAATGGTAAAATAGTTTTCTATGAAGTAAAAGGTGAATGCATTATGATCAGGACAGTAATGGAACTTCTGTCCCTCACTATTTGCTTTGTTATTTACTATTTGAATAGATGTCAGTGTGATTACTGCAGATCATGACTGTATAAGTTTGACCACCTACATCTACAACCTCTACATGTTATCCACTGAATATGTATTATAAAGTTCCTAACTGTTTTTGTTAGTTTGTTTTATCTTATTTACTGCTCTACTGCGTTAATGAGGTTTTTACTTGCTTTGAAGATCACTTAGCTAAACCATGCCTGAAAATAGCAACACTTCTAAAACAGAGTACTCTTCTCATTTTACTCCATAGGCAGAACAAAATATTTCTGAGATATTTGTAATTGTTATTAAATCTTTTTGTTTATGAAATCTGTGTGTGTGTGTGCATTAAAGATATGTATGCATTTAAGACAACAATAATGTGTGACTTCTGTCTTTTCATTGTCCACTTTCTATTTCCTTAGGGACACTGGAGGTAGATGTGAGGGATAATTGCAACTGGTGAGAGAAACCCTCCACTGGGCCCCTCCATCCCAGCCCTCCCTTACACCAGTCTTCAGAGCCACATTCCCCACAGCCAACATGTTCTCCTCCAACTTTCTGAGTGGGGGGAATCCTCTAAGTGCGATGTCCTCTGCTGTGAACAAGTTCAGTCTTTTTGGGGATGAGGCAAATGAGGAAAAGCAACAACAGCAGCCTCCAGGACCTTCAAAGCAGAAGGATCCTCAACAGCAGGGGAACGGCCAACCAGCCTCACAGGGGCCTCAGAGGCAAAGTGGACAACAGCCACAGGGTGTGGGAAGGGGAGGCCAAGGAGCTGGACGGGGTGGATCTCAACCACAAGGAGCTGGACGGGGTGGATCTCAACCACAAGGAGCTGGACGGGGTGCATCTCAACCACAAGGAGTTGGACGGGGAGGATCTCAACCACAAGGAGCTGGACGGGGAGGTCCTGTACAGCAGGGAGCTGGTAGAGGAGGTCTCCCACAGCAGGGAGTGGGCAGGGGAGGATTGCCACAAGGAGCAGGTGGGGGTGGATCTCCTAAGCAGGGTGTTGGGAAAGGTGGACCTCAACAGCAAGGCCCAAGAGGACCTGGGTCTCACCCAGCAGGTGCAGCTGGGTCAAGGCCTCCTTCAACAGAGCCTCAGGTGAAAGATGGAGCTGGGGTGAAATCCCTCTGTCCAGTCTGTAAAAATACAGAACTCAATTTTAAGTCCAAGGATTCGCCCAATCATAACACCTGCACGCAATGTAAATCAGTGGTCTGCAACATGTGTGGGTTCAGTCCTCCAGATGCAACTGTGAGTACAAATACCTAACTCATTTAGTTTTGCATTAGCATGATACATAAAGCAGTGGTGTTCAGTATGCATGATTCATTTTAAGTCTTTTTTTGTACTTGTTTTGGATTAAAATAGGAAAAGAATCAAGATCATTTGTATAAAAGTATTATTTTATATAATCAAAATTTTTTATGTTATAGACCACACTAGATTTACCCATCAGTTTGTACTATCAGGCGATGGTCACCATTGGTCACATGTGCCTCATTTCAGAGTCCGCTTTCTCTGAAGTTTTATTGGACTATGATGGTTTTAATTCCTTATTTAGGTGCTGACACTTATTATAATACCTTTTTAACAAAGTCAAACTACATTAAGTTTTGATCAAAGATAGATTTTAAAATAGGTATTTTTTTATTGTAGTTTTCACCATGAAAATAGCTACGGGAGCTGGGAAGGTGTTAAAAAAAAAAAAAAAAAAAAAAAACTGCACGATATATCATTTTAGCATCAATATCGTCATGTGTGCATCCGCGATAGTCACATCGCAGGATGTGTGACGTCAAGTATAGGGATCGTAGTTGATCCGTGATCCGTATGGGTCAGCTGCCCCCTGGTTTGGAACGCATTTGATTCCAAAGTTTATCCATCATAGAGTGAAAGTTTATCATTTGCATGAAATAAACATCAAGTCCAAGAAGACTGGAGAGCCACACAGACAGCACGTGAACACCGAATTCAGTTCTATTTCTTTTATTTTTGAGCTTGCCCGTCTCTGCGAGTATCCTCGTAAACACAGTCAGTTATGTGTTTTAGGGTGCGTTCACACTTGTAGTTCGGTTCGTTTGGTTCATTTGGTCCGACCAAAAAGACAAAAAAACATTTAGTCCTGGTCCGATTAGCGTTCAGATTGGCAATTTTATCACCGAACCAAAAGATACTGAACCTAAAGGCATAGGGATACATTCACAACCTGATTGGTCGGATTTCATGACGTGACTTTGGCCAGCTGGGAACTCACAAAGAGCTTATAAAATGTGTAAAGGAGTCAAAACAGCGGCGGGAATCCCTCCGTCACACACACAAGCGATCTGCTGCGTGGAGACACGCGTCTGACGCCTGTGATAGGCAAACTCGCGACTATGACGAGAAAAACCGATATGCGTGAGGATTCTGTCCTTTTTAGGGTCTTATCTTCCTGTTTTTGGTTCGTTTACATGTCTTTGGTCCGTTTTGCGTTCATATATCATTCGAACCGCACCAGAGTTCCTTTGGAAGCGGACCGAGACCCATCTTTTCAGCGGTCTCGGTCCGCTTGTTTGGTCCGCACCAGGGTTCGGATGGCAGTGTTCACACATGCTCAAATGAACCGCACTAACAGAGCAATCGTACCAGGGTTTGTTTTAATCGAACCAAACATGACAAGTGTGAACGCACCCTTAAACAATTGTGAAAGAAAACGGATGCGTATCATTATATTGGATCTGCGCATTCATCTTAAAGTGACAGCAGCCTAATATACCCCAGCTGTTTGTCTCACCACTGTTAATCAAACAACAAAAAAGAAAAAGAGAAAATCACTTTTGTAGCTTTAACGAAGCTAAATTGTATTAAAGGATTAGTTCACTTTAAAATAAAATTACCCCAAGCTGTACTCACCCTCAAGCCTTCCTAGGTGTATATGACTTTCTTCTTTCTGATGAACACAATCGGAGTTATATTAATAAATATCCTGATGCATCCAGGCTTTATAATGGCAGTGAATGGGACCAACGAGTACGAAGCTCAAGAAAGTGCATCTATCCATTTTAAACGTACTTCACACGGCTCCGGGGGGTTAATAAAGGCCTTCTGAAGCGAAGTGATGTGTTCGTGTAAGAAACATATTCATATTTAACAAGTTATAAAGTACAATATCTAGCTTCTGCCAGACCGCCTTCCGTATTCAACGTAGAAAAAAAAAAGTGCAACTCCTCTTGCAGTTCAAAACTCTTATGCTTTGACCTACACCTTCCGTATTTAACATACGGAAGTTGAATACAGAAGGCGGTCCGGCAGAAGCTAGATATTTTACTTTATAACTTAAACATGGATATTTTCCTTACACAAACACATTGCTTCGCTTCAGAAGGCCTTTATTAACCCCCAGAGCCGTGTGGAGTACATTTTTGATGGATGGATGCACTTTCTTCAGCTTCATATTTGTTGCATCAGGATATTTAATAATATAACTCTGATTGTGTTCATCAGAAAGAAGAAAGTCATATACACCTAGAATGTCTTGAGGATGAGTAAAGCTTGAGGTAATTTTCATTTTAAAGTGAACTAATCCTTTAATTAATTAATTAATTATATTTAATTTATACAGTGAAGATTATGCAGTGTTATTTTACATTTGATTATTCAATGTCTGTAACTGAATACAGTTAGATTTACCTGAAAAACATAAAGCACTGCTTATTTCATTTGTATCTTATTCTATTGTTTTATTGTATTTATCTATGCTTGTAATTTGTTTAATATTTTCTATGCAGATGCCCTACCCTACAAAATCACCCCAATCATCCTAGAATGATTAATTCTTTATAAATAGAGCTATTCAAATCATCTGGTGAAATTGTTATCATATCGCAATATATATCGCAGAAAAACAAAATATCACAATGTCAGTTTTTTTCCAATATCGTGTAGCCCTATTAGTAAATGTAGTGTTTCACCAATTCAACCATGAATAAGTAAATGCTAATTCCTCAGAAGACTTTTTTACTGTTTTTTACATTTTACTTTATACATGGTCTTTCTGTTTGTAACACTGCAGAACATCTGATTCTATGTTGATTTAAATTTTTGTTAAGTTAAAAACCAGCAATTGTATAACAGAAATTTGTATCCTCATTGTACGCAGGCTAAGGAGTGGCTTTGCCTGAATTGCCAGATGCAGAGAGCTCTGGGAGGGGCAGAAAGTAGTGAACCTTCTACGCTAAAAGCCCAGCCACAGTCCAAGGTCGCCGTACCATCACAGAACCCCGCAAAGAAAGACACGCCTCATAGTAAGCAGATGCCTCCATCTGCCAGCCAGCCAACCAAACCAACAGAGGGTCAGAAACCATCAAGCCAGTCTAGCACAAGTGCAGCTCATCCATCGCAGCAAACGTCACAACAAAAACTCCTTCCACAGCAAACAACAAAAGGTGCTCCTCCTGCCAAAAGTGAGCCACCATCAAAGACTGAGCCCCCTAAAAAAGAAGAAGAGTCCAGTTTTTTTGGTTTTGGTTTTGGTGGTGCTCGATCCCGCTCTCCCTCTCCACAGCCTGGTGCCTCTTCTGTTTCTGGGAAGGTTCTAGGCTTCGGTTCTTCGTTCCTTAGCTCAGCATCCAATTTGATTTCAGCTGTCCAGGATGAGCCCACGACAACCCCACCAACCTCTCGAAAGGGTTCTGCCGTTTCCCAAACTTCTGCCAAGACCACTACACCCCCTTCTACCAGAAAAGGTTCAGAGGCCTCTAAGGGCTCCCTCAATCTTCCTAAATCAATGGAGGAAAAAATGCAACATCAACAAAATAAACCCCAAGATGCTCAAAAACCAATGACAACGAAGGAATCCTCATCTGCTCAGGCTACTAAAATAGATCAAAGCCCAAAACTTCTTCCCAAAGCCTGTCCACTCTGCAAGGCAGGCCTGAGAAGAGATCCTCCCAACTATAGTACCTGCACTGAATGCAAGGCCACTGTGTGCAATCAGTGTGGATTTAATCCTGTGCCTCATCAAACGGAGGTAAGAAACAGATGAATGTATTTTCTTCTTGTAGGTTCACATTATGTTTTGTGCAATGAACTGTGGGCAGAAAATGTCAAGAGCAATTTCAGAGGACATGTTCTTGGTGATTCCAGTGATTCTGTTGTAAAAGATGGATGTATTTTCTAGTCTCTTTGGTTTGTGTGGAGGCAGTCTTGTGGAAGGCAGACCGAAAACGGCTGTGAGAGAGACAAAATGTGCCTTGATTCTCAATTACCTCAGACTACTCCCTGCCTAAACTTACAAAAATGAAGTGCTTGCACTCTCAAGGCAGAAAAGAAAACATCAACATGCATATTCACATTGTTTCTTTTTTTAAGTTATGCATTAGAGTGATCCATTAAGGTCACAGATCCATTAAGGCTTTGGGTGATAAGTAGATATTATGAACGAATAGACATTCTGTGCTTTGTGACTCATGTTATGACGTTAATTGATCTGGGTCAAACACTGCAGTTAGTGGCTTTTCTATTTTACATGCGAATGTTCCACCCAGTGTATTGCTTTCAGCCACTTTCCAGACCCAGCAGTCAAGACTGCTTGGGGAGAGAGGTTCATGATGATCTCATGGGCTTTATTGTTGTCTGTTTTGATCCAAGAAGATATATAATTCTCCTTTCACAGCAGAAGTCAGTAGATCTACTGTTTCATTTTAAACGTCACAGTCTATAGTGTCTTTTTATTTTGAAGTTCTAGTTAATTCATGTATTTTATTCAGAAGACATCTTGCCAATGTTTCTGGTTTCCCTTTTCATGTTCCCCCCTTTTTTTAGTTAGTGTTAAAATATATATGGTCCTAGTTTTTTTCATTGCCATTTCATTTTTCTATGTCAAGTTTTTTTTTATTTGGAAAACCACTCATTAAAGGGTTAGTTCACCCAAAAATGAAAATTCTGTCATTAATTACTCACCCTCATGTCATTCCACACCCGTAAGACCTTCATTCATCTTCGGAACACAAATTAAGATATTTTTGATAAACTCCGATGGCTCAGTGAGGCCTCCATTGCCAGCAAAATAATTAACACTTTCAGATGTCCAGAAAGCTACTAAAAACATTTTTAAAACAGTTCATGTGACAGTGGTTCAACCTTAATGTTATAAAGCGACGAGAATACTTTATGTGCACCAAAAAAACAATATAACGACTTTATTCAACAATATCTAGTGAGGGAGATTTCAAAACTGTCAAAGTTACGTGATTTCAGTAAACGAGGCTTCGTTATGTCATAAGTGTTTCGAAATTTCAATGGTTCACCATTGGGGGGTATCTTTGGCCATCAAGTTTCATAATAAGGGAATAGTATAGTCAAGGCCAAGGATGTGTCATGTGCTTAGTCTTAGCAGTGAATCTGCTGCAATAATGAATGCCCCCTAGAGTGCCCTTACCACCTCTGTTGTCATCATCTGGAAGCCCTGAGCATACCAAGCTGGCCCCTAAATGGCCATTTCATCTTTTAAGATGTGTTGAGCACAAAAGACTATTGAATCTGTAATTAAACATCAGATTTACATGCAGCCTGGCAAGGAGACTCCAAGGCTATTAGGTCACATGGACCTGCTGTGTGACGAAAAAACACCAGGCAGAGGATCAGAGGGTAGTCCCCAGAGATAGCATCTAAGACTTTTCCAAGAGAGTTCAAAAACACAGAGATAAGGTGTAGATTACAGTGGCATCTGCTACTCGATTGTGCTCAGTGTCAAGCACAGGTTGTTGAAATGAGATAATAGTGAAAAGTATCTCTCCAATATGAAGGTCACATTCATTCATGGCCACAACTGTTTTATCTTGAAACACTCAAACCTGGGAATTGCCTTAAGTCTAGAGAATTAGTAAATGCAACACATCTGTGTATATTTTTATCCAATGCTAAAATTATCCAAATGATTTAGTTTCCTTATGCCTAAAAAAAAAAGAGTGCTGCTGGCTTTCTCCAGAGATTAAATGTAGGCTTCTGAGCTGTGTGCTTGAAGTGTGCATGCAGCACAAATATTGCGACACAGAAGGGAATTCATTTAACCCTGAGAGATCCATTGTGTAAAAAAAATGTCTAAAACAGTTAATTAATACACAATTTAACATCAGCTCACACTCTGAGAATGTTGAGGGACATTTACAGTTGTATTTTCCCAACATCACACAACACTGTCACTGTCTACTGACACCAATGCAAATTTTTAAATCTTTCTGTAATATTTTACTTTTATTATTTTTGTGTGTGCGTGGTAATTTTCTGAATGTTGCACAAATGCAACAGTGGGTCTTAGTAATCAATGTTGTTGTTTGTTTATTTATTTATTTATTGTAATTTGTAACACAAAAGAGCCCATTCACAAAATATTTCAAATGATTTTCATTGTAGCCTAATGGAACTTTGGGGATCTTCAGAGGACTGCTCTGATATGAAAATATTTGTTTCAGCATTTCAGTTTACTGGAAATACCCTTTTAAGTCAGAGCAACTGCACTGTAGACTTCTAAACCATGCATTTTCAGAATAATAAAACATTTACGAGTGTCTTAAGGCTGGTTTGAGATGAACATACTGAGGTTTTACCTTGCAGCTTACTAGGAATATGTTTATAAAAGTAGTCATGTTGGCCTCTAGCAGAATATGCATTTTCATTATACTTTACAGTTGCCTGTGATATGTAGGAGTATCAAGGTCATGAAACTATAGGGAGCGTAAGAGTTATAAGGGCTGCTCCGACATGAACATATTCAAATTTAAGAAGGATTCTCAAGAAGTCAAAAAACATTTTTTCTAAAAGTCACCAAAACAAAATATGCAAAAATGTCATGATTTTTATCTGTTCCTAATATTCAAAATTAGTCTGCATTCAAAAATGTCTATTAAAAGAAGATCTTTTATTGGAATTAAGGTAATTGGTGCAGACCAATTTTCTCTTTTTTTATTATGAAATGAACTTAAAAGGCCAAAAAAGAGATGCTTGAGTCTCTGAGGGTTTTCTAAATATTTTTTTTCAAAGCTACAAGTAGTAATGTTATGATATCTGCTTGTGGTCAACTTACACCATTCTTGCAAAAGTATATATTTTTCTCATTTGTTATTAATGTTGAAAAATAAACAATGTGAAGAAATTACTCATAATAGTTGTGATGTTTTTGCAGGCAAAAGAGTGGCTTTGCTTAAACTGCCAGACACAGAGAGCACTGAAAGGAATAGAGCCTCCAGGACAACCCACTGTAAAGTTCCAAACACAGCCCAGCAAATCTCAAATGGATTCTACACTTGGTCCTTTAGAGAAACAGCCCACAGCTCTGCCAATAAAGGCTAATCATGCCAACCAACCTGCTGCTCAGAAAAAGGAGATGCATGAACAACAGACTAGTGCAGCAGGAGCAAAGCAAGCTCCCTCCCCTAAGCCTTTACAGAAGCCGACAGCAACAAATGCCCCCTCTTCTCCTGTGTCTAAAGCAGCACTAAAGGCTGAGACTGAGCAAGAACAGTCAGGATTGTTCAGCTTAGGTTTTGGTGGAGCACGGTCACGATCACCATCCCCTCAGCCCGCTGTTTCCGCCATGTCTGGTAAGGTCCTAGGATTTGGGTCCTCCTTCCTGAGCTCAGCATCTAATCTTATTTCATCAGCGGTCCAAGATGATCCTTCTGCGACACCACCAACTAATCCCCAAGCATCTTCAGTCTCTCAAACTTCAACATCACAAGGGGTTGCAATATCAGTGTCTACAGGAAAGGCTAATCAATCAGATGGTCAGAAAGAAGAGAAAAAGACAGATCCAACTGTTGACCAAAAGAACAAAGCATCAATATCTAAAAAATCTGACCCTTCTTTACAGATGCCAAAAGCAGTCCAAGGCCCACAACCCCCACCCAAATTCTGTCCACTTTGCAAGGTAGAAATCAAAAAGGACCTTCTCAACTACAGCACCTGTACTGAGTGCAAAAACACTGTGTGTAATCTCTGTGGATTCAACCCAACACCCCATCAAACAGAGGTAACATTATGTTGGCTTTTAATACTTTTGAAAAGTTTTTGAATGATGTATGTGTACATGAGTTAACCAATTTGTCTTATTTTTTTCAGTCGAAAGAGTGGCTTTGTCTAAACTGTCAGACGCAAAGAGCTCTCAGAGGAATGGAGCCACCAGGACCTCCAAAGTTGGAGACCGCAGAGCAGCCCAACAAAAGCCCTGTTACTCAACCACTGGCTTCACCCTCAATCCAAAAGAAAGGTGCTTCTGAACTGGACAAGTTAGGCAAGAAAATTGACCCTCCTCAGAAATTACAGGACCAACAAAGCAAGGCTCCGAATGGTACTCTGCCAATCCAAAAAGCCCAGCAGCAAGAAAAAGAAGCCAAAACTGAAGTACCTGCCAAAACAGCCAAGGAAGAATCTGGATTTTTTGGTTTTGGTGGTGTTAGGTCAAGGTCTCCATCTCCTCAGCCGGCTATGTCTGCTGTTTCTGGGAAGGTTCTTGGCTTTGGCTCTTCCTTTCTCAGCTCAGCATCTAATTTAATATCTTCAGCTGTGCAAGATGAGACATCTACAACACCACCAACCTCCCGCAAAGCTTCAACAGTTTCCCAGGGCTTAACACCACCCACGTCTCGGAAGAGCCCTGCTGTTCCACAGACCACAAACACAGGGGACATAAAACAACCTACTGCACAAAAACAAGACACAAAGATATCTGAGTCACCTCATCTAGACAGCAAATCTTCTGTGAAAGTAAAACCAGACCAATCATTGTCTGCGAAGGTTGACAAAACTCCCTTACCTATTCCCAAAATCTGTCCACTTTGCAAAGCAGGTATTACTAGTGATCCCTCTAACTTCAGCACCTGCACTGATTGCAAAAACATTGTGTGTAATCGTTGTGGATTTAATCCCATGCCTCTTAAAAAGGAGGTAAGATAAATTGTTTCTTTTACTCTTTTGGTCATATTTGTTTTATTGAAGAACAGTATTGTTAATTTGTGGTTGTGCTTTTGGTCATGCAGGTGAATGAATGGCTTTGTTTGAGTTGTCATATGAAGAGAACACCTGAACCTTCAACTCTAAATCCCCAGCTACAGGCTAATACTTACTTGCAACAAAACAAAACAGCTCCACATCAGTCTCCTCCAGTAGACAGTAGAACCGAGGACCAGTCAAAAACAGCACTTGGAAAACCTACGTCTACAACACAAAATCCCCCAAAGGAAAAACTCCCTGTACAGAAAGAAACTCTAAAGCCTCAACAGCCAAAAGATGGCACTTCTTCAAACAAATCTGAAACTACAACAAAATCAGATTCCTCTAAAGAAGATACAGGTTTCTTTGGCTTTGGTTTTGGTGGTGCTCGATCTCGATCACCTTCTCCTCAACCTGTTGTCTCTGAGAAGGTTCTAGGATTTGGTTCCTCTTTCTTCAGCTCAGCATCGAATCTTATATCTTCAGTAGTTCAGGATGAATCCTCCACAACACCTCCAACACCTCGTAAAGGTTCAGCAGTTTCCCAGACCTCTGTGAACTCTGCGACACCGCCCGCCTCTCGTAAAGGTTCATCAGTTTCACAGACGTCTCTCAAAACCACATCTGCTGTTGCAGCAGCGGCTACATCTCGCAAAGGATCTACAGCATCCCAGGACTCAACAAAAATGCAGGCTGGGGAAAGTAAACCACTTTCTCAAAAGCAAATGGAAGACAAGAAGTCCCTGCAACCTCAAGCTTTCAAAGCACCATCTGCACCTCCATCAAAGCCACAAACAGCTGATAAGTCCCCTCAGCCTCATCCTAAAGAATGCCCACTTTGCAAAGTGGAGCTCAAGAAAGATCCTCCTAATTTCAATACCTGCACTGAATGCAAGAGCATTGTATGTACACTTTGTGGGTTTAATCCCATGCCTCATCAAACTGAGGTAAGATTATTCAGAATTTGCAAAATGAGCTATGGGCCCTATTGTATTTACCTTTAATAGAAAATGCCTTTGACAATATTATAATTCCGCAGCTAGTTCACCAATATTGATATGTAATTTTTTTGTATTATCAAATCTGTATTTCTTAACCTTAGTTTGAGAAATCATTTTGTCCTGGTTTCTCAATCTCTCTCATTTGTTGGCAGGCAAAAGAGTGGCTTTGCTTGACCTGTCAAGTGCAGCGGGCATCAATGCCTTCCAGTGCAGAGCCTCAAGATCAAGCTAAGAAAGTAGCCCCAGTGCCAAAGAAGGAGCAGCAAGATGTTCCAGAATCCATGCAGAAGAAACAAAACGCAGAGGAAGCCACTAATACTGGTCAGAAAACAGCTGTAGTTGGGGGAAAGGAGCCCACTGATGTTTCACTACAACAGCTCAATCAACCTAAGAACTCACAGCAGATGAAATCGGACAAGCCTCAAGAAAAACAAACCAAACCACCACCAAAGGCTCAACCTCATCAAGATGAGTCTGGATTTTTTGGTTTTGGCTTTGGTGGGGCCCAATCCAGGTCTCCTTCTCCTCAGCCTACTGTTACTGCTGTGCCTGGGAAGGTTTTAGGCTTTGGTTCATCCTTCCTTAGCACAGCCTCTAATCTGATATCATCAGCTGTTCAAGATGAACCTTCCACAACTCCACCAACCTCCTGCAAAGGTTCATCAGTTTCAGAAACCACACCTCCTCCCTCTGCCCGTAAAGGCTCTGGAGTGTCTCTGTCATCGTCCAACAGCAACACATCACCTAGCTCACAAAAAGGTTCTGAGACCACACAAGGTTCTCCGAAAGCTCAACGTAGTAAAGATACTAAACATTCAATTGGACAGAAACAAGAGGAGCAGATAACATTACTTCAAAAAGCTAAGGAGTCATCAAATAAAGTGAAAGAGGATAAATCAGAGACACCAAAGGATTTATCCAAGCCTCTTCCCAAGGTCTGCCCACTCTGCAAGGTGGAGCTCAAGAAAGATCAATACAACAGCTGCACTGAATGCAAAAATATTGTATGTAACTTGTGTGGGTTCAACCCCATACCCCATCAAAATGAGGTAAGAAAATACCACTGTTGTGTTGACATTTTTCATTTTTTTAAATTTCAGTTTGTTAAAGTCAGCATGATATGAAAGTTGCAAACAAGTTGCAAAGAACTTTACCTTATTGTGACATATTTCCGAAACTGCTATCAAACAAGAAAAACATATAGAGGGACATCATCAGTTGTTGATTGGATTGTGAAAAGTGAGCGCTGCATACCAGAATGGAGGCAGATCTGAAATGCTGGGCAGTCTTGCATATGTCAGCAGAGAGAAGAGCAAGTTATGACATTTTGATTAAAGATTACAAAGTCAAATAAAAATAAATGCATTAATGAATGTTTCACAATAAGACCAGTGACATGCATTAAGAGCATAAATAGTGTCAATTTTGAATTCATGCTGACTTTACTGAATATTTCTTTCATGATAATAGTGGCATCATAATGCAAATTGAAAAGTATATTTGCATATAACAGTTTAATGTTGGCAGGAGAGCTTGTAATGCTAATCTCTTCTTTATTCTAAATTATTTGAGCTGCCTTGGAACATTGCAAGTTAATAGTGTGGTTTAGTCCACTGAACTCTGGGATGCAATTTAGCTTCCTTAATACACACAATGTAAATTTGCAAAATTATTAATACATTATTCTTTACAAACTACAGGTGATGTGGCTTTGTTTGGCATGTCAAATGAAGAAAACACCAGAACCTCCCTCTGCGCAGCTTCAGTCACATATTCCCACTCCAGATGCTTCACAGAAGAAGCCACATCTTCCAGAAGATACAGCTCAAATGGATAAGAAACCAGAAGTATCAGGGAAACAAGACAATAAACAAACTTCAACAGAAACTGAACGACCCACCCAAGAAACCAAAAGAAAGCAACAGCATATTGCAGAAGTTCTAAATTCAGAATCTCAAAAAATAGATCCACAACAAGACAAACCTGGATTTTTTGGGTTTGGTTTTGGTGGAGCTAGATCTCGATCACCTTCTCCTCAGCCTGCTGTCTCTGCTGTCTCAGGGAAGGTTCTAGGATTTGGTTCCTCCTTCTTAAGCTCAGCATCCAATTTAATCTCGACAGCTGTGCAAGATGAATCCTTCACAACACCGTCTAGTTCTCGCAAGGCTTCAACAGCTTCTGAAATCTCTGATAAGACACCACCAATCTCCTTCAAAGGTTCTGCAGTTTCTCAAATCTCCAATAAAGTTAATACCACTCCACCTTCCTCTCGCAAGGGTTCTGCAGTTTCGCAGACATCTGTTAAAATGACTCCTCCAACATCACGAAAGGTGTCTGAAGCTGCCGTAAACTCTAAAAACATTGACAAGACAGGTGGGACAAAAAATAAAGTTGCAGAGAAAGGTGAAGAAACCACTAAAGGAGCTACACCACAGCAACAAGTACAAGGAAAGACAGAAGATGGTGCTGTGCCTGTGTCCTCTGAAATCCCTGAAGAGTCTAGAGGTAGATCTCAGTCTCCTTTACTTCCACCTGCAGCATCTGCTGTCTCTGGGAAGGTTCTAGGATTTGGTTCCTCCTTCTTTAGCTCAGCAAGTAATCTGGTCTCATCAGCTCTAGATGAGCCTTCTACAACACCACCCACTTCTCGCAAAGGTTCCATTGCTTCCCAGCTATCTGCTAAGACTACAACACCACCTTCTTCTCGTAAAGGCTCAACAGTTTCCCAGACTTCAGACAAGATCACCACTCCACCTTCCTCACGAAAGGGTTCTGAAGTTTCTCTGACATCTCTCAAGACCAGCACACCTCCAACTTCTCAAAAAGTATCTGATGCCTCTTCTAAAATACATCCTTCAGATGACAAAAAAATACACCCTGAAAATATAGAAGAGAAGAAAACAGATGATAAGAAATCTATGGTCAATCAGGCACAGTCAAGAACTGTATCAGTTACAAAAGATACAGCTGTACCAGAAACAACAAGTACAGAGTCCACTAAATCACTTCCCAAAGCCTGCCCTCTCTGTAAGGTCGATTTGCAGAAGGAGCCTCCCAATTATGATACCTGTACTGAGTGCAAAAACACTGTGTGTAATCTATGTGGCTTTAACCCCATGCCCCACGAGACAGAGGTAAGCAACCTTTTTAACTTGAAGAACATAAAAAAACACCTTATTCACATGATTAGAATTATTATTTTATTAGTACTGTAGTAATATTTGGGTATTTGACATTATGGGCACCAGCATTTATAACCTCATATTGTTTATATATAAGTATATAATATATACAGTAAAACATTTTGGCATTCCACAAAACTTTTAAAGGTTGCTAAAACTTAACATACATTTAATTTACAATACATATCAATATCATGCTTAAATGTATATTGTTATTTTATTTTATTTTTTTAAAATATAGTAACATATTATAGTTTTATATATTGTTAGATAAAAGATTTAAATGTTTTTTTTTTTTAGTACTGTGTGCTAGTGTATATGCTAATGCTTATTCATAATCCTCATCAAACTCAAACTGATTATTGGAATGTCATTTCAGAAAAAGGAGTGGCTATGTCTGAACTGCCAGATGCAAAGAGCGCAAGCTGAAGCTCACAAATTACCTCCATCGGTATCACCACTAAAGAAAGTGACAGCAGCTCCTATTCCTCCAAAGAAGAAGCCGGTTGACTCCACTGATGCCAGTGAAAAAGAAAAGACTGATCTATCTGCAGATACAACACCAGGGTCTAAGAAGGCAAGTTCAGTTCCACTAATACAGAAGCCACCTCAGCAGCAGGACATCAAAAGTCCAGTACAGCCAGCACAGAAGGATGATACTGTATCCACAACATCTACTACAATAAAAAAGAATGCATCCACAAAAGAAGAGAGTGGCTTTTTTGGTTTTGGACGCTCTAGATCACCATCTCCCCAACCTGCTGCTTCCAGTGTTTCTGGAAAGGTCTTTGGGTTTGGTTCTTCCCTCTTGAGTTCAGCTTCTAATCTAATCTCCACTACTGCACAAGATGAATCCTCCATAACACCCTTTCCAACTCAGGATGTTTCAGCAGCTTCTCAAACTCCTGTGAAGACTACATTAACACCAGCTACTTCTCAGAAACATGTAGCTAAATCTATTGAAGAGAAGCAGAAAGACAAGAAACCAGAGGAGAAAATGACAGAAGTTCAGGGGAAAGCTGTAATAAAAAAGGATGACCACAAATCAGAGCCTCCAAAAACTTGTCCACTTTGTAAGGCAGAAATAATAAAGAATCCACCAAGTTACAGCACCTGTACTAATTGCAAGAACACTGTGTGTAATCTCTGTGGATTCAACCCAATGCCACACCGAACTGAGGTGAGAAAAAAGTTAACTTTACAGATTTGTATGTATGCATGTATGTAAAATTAAACAATAGTGTTCTTTACTTCTCATAATATTATGTGGTTATTATGTGGTTTTATATGGTATTATATTATATTATGTGGTTTTATCATCACCCTACAGGTAAAGGAGTGGCTGTGTTTGAACTGCCAGATGCAGAGAACTCCAGAACATTCAGTTGTGCATCCTGGACCACAGACTACTAAATTACTTCCAACTACATTACCACAAAAACAAGGCATTCCAGGTGTTGTAGCAGAGGATCAGAAAGTTAATGCCTCTGGGAAACAAGAAGATAAACCGAATCTGCCAGATTCAAAACAACCTACATCAGAAGCTCAAATACAGAAAAGTGATGTCTTGCCGGCCAAATCTGATCAACCTTTGAAACCTGAACCTCCTAAACAGGATTCTGATTTCTTCAGCTTTGGTTTTGGTGGTTCTCGTTCAAGGTCACCATCTCCTCAGCCCACTGTGTCTGCTGTCTCTGGGAAAGTTCTAGGCTTTGGCTCGTCTTTCTTTAGCTCAGCATCAAATCTGATCTCCTCGGCTGTCCAGGATGAACTTTCTAAAACTCCACCAACATCTCGCAAAGGGTCTACAGTTTCCCAGACTTCACAAAAGACCACACCCACACCACCTAGTTCTCGAAAAGGATCAGTAGCTCCACAGAACACTAAACTAAATCCACCTGCAGTGGGATCAAAGCCAACCTCTACACCAACCAAAGAACAGGCAAAGCCACCAGATACAGCATCCAAAGAACAGGAAAAGCCACCAGATACTCAACCATCCAAACCTCTACAAGCTCAAGTAAAAGAGGAGCCTCCAAAAACCTGCCCACTCTGCAAAGAGAGCCTCAAGAAGGACCCACAGAACTATAGCTCTTGCACTTCTTGCAAGAACATTTTTTGCAATCTCTGTGGATTCAATCCTAATCCACATCAAACTGAAGTAAGTCTGTGTTTTACAGTTATTACATGTAAAGTCTCTCGTTTTGGACAAAAAATTGTGTACATATTTTGTAATTTAAACAACAGAGAAAAGGGTAAAGATATGGTTAAGAGTTTGTATGGTCACAAGTGGCACAAATACAATACATATGTGGCTCTTTTTGAGTGTAATCTTTCTTATGATCTACAGGTAAAGGAGTGGCTGTGTTTGACCTGCCAGATGCAGAGAACAGCAGGACCTCAACCAGGACAGCCACAACCACAGTCTAACAAAGTACTTCCACAAGCATCTCAACAAAAAGAAAAGACTTCAGTCTCACCTTCTCCAGAGAATAAGTCAAGTGTGATAGCTGAGGTGGGCAAGAAAAAAGGTGATACTTCTCCTTCTAAGTCTGCTTCACCACCTAAAGGTGAACAGATTAAAGAAGAGTCAAGTTTATTTGGCTTTGGTTTCGGTGGTGCTCGATCTCGGTCTCCCTCTCCTCAAACTGCAGTCTCGGATAAGGTTTTTGGTTTTGGATCATCCTTCCTCAGCTCAGCATCTAACCTGATCTCTTTGGCTGGTCAGGATGAGTCCTCCTCCAAAACTCCACCAATGTCTCGCAAGGGATCTACAGTTTCCCAGACTTCAAATAAGACTACACCAACACCACCCACTTCTAGAAAAGGATCAGTAGCTCCTCAGGATTCTAAACAAAAACTACCTGAAGGAGAATCAAAGCCATCTGCTATATCAATGCAAGAACAAAAGCCAGTAGAGAAAACCCCAGATCCTCAACTGGCCAAACCTCCACATGCTCCAGAGGAGCTTTCAAAAACATGTCCACTTTGCAAAGAAACTCTTAAGGAGGACCCACAGAACTATAGCTCTTGTAGTTCTTGCAAGAAATTTGTTTGTAATCTCTGTGGATTCAATCCCAATCCACATCAAACCGAGGTACCATATTCAAATATATTTTACAGTTATATGTTTAAAGGCTCTATTAAAAATGCAACTAGGAATTATTTTGTATAGATTTTGACTTAAAGTATGTTTAATGGTTTAATTCACTTTTTTAAATAATCAACAGGTGAAGGAGTGGCTATGTTTGACCTGCCAGGTACAGAGAACTTCAGGACCTCCCCCTGCTCAGCCACAACCACAGTCTAACAAAATACAACCAGCATCTCCACAAAAGAAAGCAACTCAAGATCCAGCTTCTCCAGAAAAACCGCAGAATGTTCCAGCCGAGCAGGACAAGAAACCTCCAGCAGAGACTAAAAACCTATAATTACTCCTGCACCAAATGCTCAAAAGCCTAAAGGTGATGCATCTCCTTCTAAACCTGCTCCGTCATCTAAAGTTGAACAGACTAAGGAAGAGTCTGGTTTCTTCGGCTTTGGTTTTGGAAGTGCTCGATCTCGGTCACCTTCTCCTCAGTCTGCTGTCTCTGAGAAAGTTCTGGGTTTTGGGTCTTCCTTCCTCAGTTCAGCATCTAATTTGATATCATCAGCCGTTCAGGATGAGTCCTCCACCAAAACTCCACCAAGTTCTCGTAAGGGATCCACTGTGTCCCAAAGTTCTATTAAGACAACACCAACACCACCAGCTTCTCGAAAAGGTTCAGAAGCTTCACAAACCACACAAAAAACTAAACTGTCAGAAGAAGCCAACCTTACCACTGTACAGAAACGGGATGAAAAGAAAACAGTTGAGAATAAACCACAAGATGAGATGTCCAAAGAACCAGTCACTAATGTGAAAATTAACAAACCAGCCCCGGAGCTTCCAAAGTCCTGTCCACTCTGTAAAGTGGACTTAAAATGGGACACTCCGAATTATAACACTTGCACTGAATGCAAGAACACCGTGTGCAATCTTTGTGGATTTAATCCCATGCCACATCAAACTGAGGTAAGAGTACTTTTTTTCTTTGTGAGTTGCACATATATGCATTAATTTCTACTTCAGTGTCATCTAATTCCAAGACCATCTTTTATTATTTTAATTCTAATTCCAATTATTATCCTACAGGTTAAGGAATGGCTGTGTTTAAACTGCCAGGTGAAGAAAGCACAAGGATCTCCCTCTACCCAACCACAGCCACAGATTAGCAAAGCATCTCCACCAACAATTCCGGAAAAAAAGGAGGCTCACATACCTACTCCAATTTCAGTTTCTCCACAAAATAAGCCAGATGTCATTGGAAAGAAAAGGACATCAATTGCTACAGAGAATGACAAGAACAAACCCACACAAGCTACAACACAACCAACTGAAATGCCAAAACTTGATCCTTCTACAAAATCTGCTGTACCACAGAAACCAGAACCTTCTAAAGAGGAAACAGGTTTCTTTAGCTTTGGTTTTGGTAGTGCTCGATCTGGATCCCCTCAGCCCTCTGTGACTGTTGTCCCTGGGAAGGTTCTGGGCTTTGGATCCTCCTTTTTGAACTCTGCATCTACTCTAATCTCCTCAGCCGTTCAAGATGAGTCCTCCACATTGCCACAAACTTCTCAAAAGTCTTTCACATCTTCTGAAACATCTGCAAAGACCACAACACCACCAACATCTCACAAGGCATCTGGGGTTTCCCAAACTTCAGTAAAGACTACACCAACACCACCCACTTCTTGGAAGGGATCTGTAACTTCTCAAGAAGTTCCACCTATTTTTGACACAAAAGCACCTATAACAGATACACCAAAGGAGGAAAAAACAGACGAGAAGCAGGTGCAACAGGCTACAGCAGTACCTGAAGCTTTGGTAGTAGCAGCTGTAGCTCCTAAAGCAGAGACCAAAGCATGTCCTCTTTGCAAAGTGGATCTTAATGTAGGTTCACAGGATACTCCTAACTACAGTACCTGCACTGAGTGTAAGAACATTGTTTGTAACCTCTGTGGATTCAACCCAACTCCCCATCAAACAGAGGTAAGCGAACACTATATTGGAATACTATATTGGTAACTGTTGATAACACTTTTAATGGAGCAAATAAATATACTTTCCTATAATGCGGTGCAGTTTTGTTTAGTGGTTTCCAAGAAAAATCAATATCATGTCAATGTTCCATCAGTGCCATGGAAGAAAGAATTCAAGAATTCTTTTTTAATCTGTCATTACAGGTCAATGAATGGCTTTGTCTGAACTGCCAGACGCAGCGAGCATTAAATGGAATGGAACCACAAGAACCTCCAAAAATAAAGACCCATGAAAAACCTGACAATGTCTACACCTCAGCACTGCATCCAAGAACAGAAATTATAACACCAACTCCACCATCATTAGTCTCAACCAATGTGGTTTCTGATGTTGCTGAAACCCAAAAGAAAGAGGTTCAAGCTGCGGCCATCCCTGATAAAACTAAGAGTTTAGAATCACCAAAACTGCCAGTGAGTAATATAAAGGCACAACCTGCATCCTCTCAGAAAAAAGAAACATCAGATCCAAAGAAAGATAAAGAGATTGACACACTGTTGAAAGAGCCTGACAAGTCTCCAGAGAAATCTGCTCTACCTCCGCAGGCACAGCCACCAAAACAGGAACAGAGTTTCTTTGGTTTTGGATTTGGTGGTCCTAAGGTACAACCTGCTTCCTCTAAGCCATCTGAGTCAACTACTGGGAAAATCTTTGGCTTTGGTGGTCTGACAGAAACAGCTAGATCTCGTTCACCCTCTCCACAGTCTGTTTCTGCTGTCTCTGGGAGAGTTCTGGGCTTTGGATCCTCTATATTCAGCTCAGCGTCTAATTTGATCAACTCAGCTGTTCAGGATGAGTCTTCCATAACACCACCAACTTCTCGAAAAGGATCCACAGTTTCCCAGATGTCTGCTAGAACTACTCCACCCTCGTCTCGCAAAGGATCTGCAGTCACACCAGACTCTAGTAAAATTCCACCTGTTGGAGACACTAAACCACTTGCAGCGCAAAATGTTGAAAAAACAGTGGAGAAGAAACCAGAAACTAAGCAAGTCACAGCACCCAAACCACCCCAAAAACCTGCTCCTAAAGAAGTCAAGACCAACTGCCCATTATGCAAAGTGGAACTCAACATTGATTCCAAGGATGCCAAGAATTTTAACACATGCACTGAATGCAAGACAACAGTATGCAGCCAATGTGGATTTAATCCACTGCCTCATCAAACAGAGGTAAGATATTTGACATCTACTTTTTAACATGTTTAAGATCCATGTTTATAACAATCATTTAGATATTTACAGTAAGCCTGTATAATTTGCATAGTAATCATATTACAAAAAAAAATCAAAGTCAAAGCCAAGACATTCCCCCATGCATTTATTAGTTTCCTATTATTCAGTTCTAATTTAACTTACAGATTTATCTCTGTGTTTACTTTAAATGTTTTTAAGAACAGTATATCTTTGACCTTTTTGTCCACTAATTGCCTATTTGCTTTTTGTTTTTAAAAAAGAATAATTAAGAGAGGCCATTTGTATTCATGCTGTCAATGTGGCAAGCCATTGCAATTCCCAAGACATATTCTGTAGCACTGTGTCTTGAGGCAGTTGGTTTGTGTAAATATGTAGTATACAAATAAGTTTAACAACAGTATTTGACCCTCACTGGCTTTTTTCGTGAATTTCACTTAAAAGATATGTAAAGTAAGGGTAAAAAATGCATTTGTGACACATTTGTGTCAATTTTAATGATGTGAATGTGAAGTGATTATTTTAACTTGATATGTGTAAATGTATGGAGCAGCTGTTTGTATTAGTAATTAGGTTTTAGAAACCTAAGACATTAGAGTAGAGGATGTAATGCCTTATTGCCATTGACTGTCTTATAATTATTGCAGGTTGAGGAATGGCTCTGCCTAAGTTGCCAGGTACAACGGGCACAGGCAGGAATGAATACATCTGAAAGTCCCATAGTGACACCCCAGCCAGTTCCCTTAGTGATGGGCAACCAAACTCCTTCCAAAGTTGACAAGGTAGCTACAGCACCAGTTGAGTCCAAACCTGATGAGAAGTTCACCACAGCTGCAGCTGAAAAGAAAGCAGCTCCTGCTCAGGAAATAAAGAAAGAGATCTCAATTCCAGGCCCTCAACAAAAGACAGGGACTGATGCCAAGACAACCGATATGATCACCCCAAGAAAAGAACCTCAAAAGCAAAATAATAATCAACCAGAGCCTCCAAAAACAGACCAGCCACCCAAAGATACAACCATTCCTGTAAAATCTGCTCCACCTACCAAGGTCGAACCCCCAAAACAGGAATCAAATTTCTTTGGTTTTGGATTAGGTGGTCCTAAAGCACAGCCTGGTTCTAAATCATCTGAGTCAACCACAGGGAAGTTCTTCGGTGGCTTTGGTGGCCTGACAGAAACAGCTAGATCTCGGTCACCCTCACCACAGTCAGTTTCTGCTGTCTCTGGGAAAGTTATGGGCTTTGGATCCTCATTATTTAGCTCAGCATCTAATCTGATCTCCTCAGCTGTTCAAGATGAGCCGTCCACAACACCACCAACTTCAAGGAAAGGCTCCACGGTTTCTACTGAGTCTGGGAAAGCTACCACAGCACCACCTTCCCGTAAAGGCTCAGTGGCTTCTGCCAAGGCTACACCACCGACATCTCGCAAAGGATCTGTTGCAACGGAACCCAACAAGTTACCTTCTGCAAAACAGACCAAGCCACCTGTTGAAAAGACACCAGAGCAGTGCAATGAGGACAAAGTATCCAGGATACCTACTTCAGAAAAGGATAAACCTGAATCTGTAAAGAATAAATTAGTAAAACATCCTGAAAGTGTACCTCACCCATCCACCTGCCCACTCTGTAAAGTGGATCTTAACATGGGCTCGAAGGACCCTCCTAATTACAACACCTGCACTGAATGTAAAAGTGTTGTATGTCATCTCTGTGGATTTAACCCCATGCCTCACCTTGCTGAGGTAAGTCATTGACTATATACCTCTTTTAAGTCTTTATTGCTGAAGGTCTGGTTTTTACAAGAATCATGTCAATTAGTGTCCATTTCATTATTCTTTTTAATATGTCTTTAGTTGATGAATAAACCCAATAAAAGTGTGGAGGTTAGAATTTTAATGGATGGAGTCATGGCTTACATTTTAGCTTGATTTGCTAATCAAGCTAAAATTGCTAATTTTATTTTATTTCTTCACTCGTTTTGGGAGTCTCTCACCCCCAAATGCAGCCTATTTGATTGTGTCTAGACAATAAGCTTTTTTGATGTCTTTCTCATGTCTTAGCTCTTATGTATTGATGATGACTAATCAGCCGATGTTCTTGGGTGCATGAGTCTGACAGACAAAAAATCTGTGCTGGTGGGTTCTCCAACGTGCAGTTCATAACCTCTGTTATGCCCACTCATTCTCCAGATGGCTCTTTCCAAATAATTGTAATTTTACTAAAACTCCACAAGGGCTGAGGATGTAGCAGAAGAGCCAATAAATGCATTAGCCCTCTGCAGGGACCAACGAGTGATTGGCATTCTTTCAGCCAATAACGGCCGGTGTAGATTGACTCAACAAAACCCTGCTAAGAAATTAAGTGACTTGTGAATCCAAAGTCTGGAAAATAAGAGTGGGCACTATTGTCCCCATGGTGATTTACAACTGCTAATAAATTAAACGATTGGGAATTTAAAGCTTGGAAAATGGGAGTGGGCAGTAGTTCCTGTGATGATTTAATACTGCTGTTTGTGTGCAAAACAAGACAATTTCCAAAAGGTTTTAAAATTATGCATGCACTCTGCATTGCAAATGTGGACAGACTTTTATTTGGTGAGTTGCCCAGGCATAAGCACGGAGAGCAGAGGCGGTAATCTGCATGAGTGGTATTTGTGAGAGCATAGCTTCATGCTAATGCTGAAACGTGCTGACTCTGAGGGAAGAATCCCTGTGTTTGGACAAAATGTGTGATTACGTAACAGGCTGATTGAAGAGAACCACAGCTCACAGCACACTCTGTTAAAGTGATTGAGGGGTTGTGCAACAGCCTTATGTGATAGAATCTGCAGCAGCTAGGAAATGGGAGGGGTGGTGTGCCTCATGATATCCTAATAAATTGAGCAGATTTTGAGTGTGGGGGTTGGGTGTGGGTGAGTAGTCAAATCTCTACTTTGTGCGAGTGGACTGATGGACTAAAGCTTCCACACCATCCGCAGCTTGAGCATGGCCACATGCACAACATGTCAACCGTCCATCATTTATGCTAATGTGACTTCCTGTGCTTGTGACCCTAACAAGCTGTGTTCATCGCTTCATCAGAGCTGTGATTGTGGATGTAATTTAATGAGAAAATGGTTTGATTTATGGATTGGTGGATTATTACTGCACACTGAAGAAAATGGCATGCAATGATTGTCTGTTCTGTCCTTTTGCAGCTGTTCTCTGTCAGTGGAACACTGCAAATCTTATATGATCATAGCATCGCAATATTTTTGTTATTAGCAATTTAGCTTTTCAATACTTTTCCAAGCTGAAATGTTTCTATTTCATCTTTTTTAGAATTCAGTTATTTAGAAAGTGTAAATGTGATGGGATGGATTAAACTAATCAGTAAACACATGACTGTGCCATGAAAGCAGTTTACCTGCTAAAATGTGCTCCAACAGTGTCGTGTTCACTCTCACAAACTACAGAAGCTATTTTGACAATTAGCTTGCATCTCATTTTCTATCTGCTCTGCATGCTAATCAACAATCACATTCATTTCCTGAAATTGTGGATCTGTGCAAATACATTTATGCCCCATCTTTGTAATCAGTAGCCTATATTTGCAGCTTAATGTACCATGTGTGCAGTGTAGAAACAGCTGTTCTAGGCAAATTTAACTATAATATAATTGGCTCTGTTGGGGTGTTCTGTACACCGGTGTCTTCTTTAAGTCCATTTAAAGGATAATATCATCTGATGGAAAAAATATGGACAAGAATGTGGACATTTTTTATTAGCAAATATTTGCAGTGTTTCTATAAGGTTTAAAAGTTAGTATTTTATAAATATTTATTGTATTCAGAATGGACACATTGTTCTTGAAGTTTTTTTTTTTTTTTTTTTTTGTTGAAAATTCGTGATTTTGACCTTTTGTTATCCAATTCTTCTTCCCATGGGGCCACACTGTCTAGAACATTTTCTTTTAATGTTTTAAAAGAGTATGTGTATAAGATGGCCACCCTAGAAACAGACAGCCTTGCATTATGTGCTAAATCATATTTGGCATTGCACTGTCATCCTGCCCTTTTGGAAATGACACAGTCAGTCTCTTGTAATATGCCCTTAACATGAGCCTTTGACTCTGGCCTCTACAATCCTGCACCTTCACACAAGAAAACTGACCCTGTGCTTCTGATGTTAATTGAAAAATACAGTGTTTGCCCAAACAACCTTTTGAATGACAATGCATATTCACGTAACTGTCATGTGTAAAGCTGAGGGCATAGCTTCATACGCTGATATGTGATATTAAGATATTTAGTGATATGCCGTGTCCGCATCTGGCACACCGTTGGACAAAAATAGCATCAGATTTTAATCTACCTCAGCTAGCGTTGTGACAGCGGCTCCAAGAAAGCTGTCGCTGGACCCAAGGGGACTTGTGTAATTTTGGATGCCATCTAACAGCCTATGCTGATGTCTTACTTTTTGCAATTACAGATTTTGTATAAATGAAAAAAATACAGATATTAATAATTTGTTATTTATTTAAAATATTATCATGTTGTTATATCTAGGTGAATTATAAGTAACTTTAACTTGTACATTTTTATTTTTTCATTACAAGTCCACTTATAATGATAGTCAAGGTTTCTTGCACCAAACAACATTTGATATTTAGTTTTACATTACCATTCCACCTTAGCGCAGTGATATCCTGCAACTAGCCAAGCAACATGCCATTAAGATTAATTGAAATGCTAATCGATAGCTTTCTCCAGTTTTATTGATCTTTTTTCCTAATGTCTGGAATCCAACCATTTCCAGTTTATTTAGTGCAGCTTTTATTTCAAAAGATGGTCTATTTGTACTTGAGATTAAGCTTTCAGTTCCATCCAGTTGTTTACATAGCTACTGTATAGAAACTCTTATTGCAAAAGAGAAATTCAATTTCGTATGATATGACCCCTTTAAAGAACAAGGAGTGCTCTGTTGTCTTATATGCAGTAATGGACTGAGCAGCGGTGATTACTGTCTGCTGTGTTTCCTCATTGTTCCTCTGGTGGTAATACACTGGTGCCCAGCTGTGCCCGAGAGAGTTCTGTGTGTTCTCTGTGGGACTGAGTTTTCTGTGACATGTCATTAACACGAAACAATGCTCTGATGGTTTACACAACATGACCATTGTCACCACGCACATAGTTTTTCTTTCCTTCATTTTCTCCTTTTAGTCTTGAGCTCTTGTGTGTGCACACATGTGTAGGTGTGTTTTGGTGTGTCTGTGTGGTTGTGCCCTAGATGCTTTATGCACAGTAATATGATCATCCCAGTGGCGCAGTGCATGGAAAAGAGTTCAAGGTGTGTTCTACTTGCTAATAAATGGTGTTTATTATACTGAGACTCTGAGAGGCACGTAAAACCCGCTAGACTAATTTAATGCCATTAACTAATTCATATTGTATAACCTCACTTGCAAGGGGCCACCCTCAATCTTTTTATGGGGATAAGCACCAAAGGCGCATCGGCATATGTTGTATCTGTTGGTAATATTATTCTTCCTTTGCTGCTCTTTTCTATTTTATTTATTTATTTTTGCCTGTTAGTCTTGTTATTCTTGAAAGTTGAATACACATGTAGCGAGTTAGCTCAAATGGGGAAATATTAATAATTATTCATAACTTGTTATGATTCATTATGAATATTTTAATCAGTTAATCAGATTAACTTGATGTAGCTACATTAAGAATACAATCAATATAGCAGTCTGTTGTTCTGAACAAATTATTGGTGATTCCGTGAATCAGTGGTTGCAAACGACTTCTCCTGCATTGAATAGAAGAAATGATGACGAACTTGCATGGTTAGTTTGACTCTTGTAGTAGGGAAGAGTTCTTTCTCTCTTCTAGGTAAGCACATCGTTGGGGTGCAGGTCGAGAGTGTCAGTCGGAGGAGGCAAGAGAGAGAGGGCAGAACTCTGCGGGGGCTTTTAACCTCTGGTGATGGCCTCTCTTCCTAGGGGTCAGTGGGCCAATCATACTCAAGCTTTCGGAAGGAAAGTTTTGTGATCCTTTGTTTTGAACAGCTAGTTTGCGTGTAACTGGTTTGGTTACAGATGAAGACACTATTAAAGTTTCTTGTAATACTAATATGGTGCATAGGTATCAACATAACATTTAAAATCTTCACGGTACGACCCCATAGACATGGCATAGGTGAAGTTACATTAAGTGTTGGTTCTATCATAAAACATGTGAATACAATACGGAATACAATACAAGAGACAATACACAAACAGTAATAATGGATACCATGTCCTGGGGATGTGCATGTTCATTTATACAACAGTCTGTCTATAAATTAAGGCAGAAAGGTCTGTTTTCAGGCTTTGTGTGTCTTTCCTATAGCCTGACTCACAGTGACTTTTGATGCAGAGCTCTGTATTGTTTCGGGTTGTAAAAATCAGTCTCATCAGATGGTGTCCATTGTAACTGAGGCCCTTGCCCAAGTTGGTCCTTTGGGGAATGAGTCCACAGACCCCAGAGTGAGTTTTAAAGATTATTTGTTAAATATGACAAATAATTGTGTCTGATTTGTCTCAGACGTTACAACACTGCCATTCAAAATTTTGGATTAGTATAATTTTTTAGAGTAATGATTTTTATTACTCTAGACTGGAGTAATGGCTGCTGAAAATCCAGCTATGCCATAACGGTTTAATTATTTAATTTAATTTAATAAATTACATTTTTAAATATATTAAAATATAAAATTAAGTGTGATATTATTCCACAATAGTACTGTTTTACTGTATTTTGATCAAATAAATGCATAAGAGAATTCTTTCAAAAACATAAAAAAGTTTAGCTTATAAACTTTTAACCAAATGACAGTATAATTTTTCCACTCTGATTCTTTAGATTCCCATCATTTTTTTTTTCTCAGCGCAAACAAAGTTTGTCCAATTTTCAACATATAGTAATTGGCTCAGATTGTCTGTAGCAGGGCTACAAAGGTAATTGTGAGGATGCAAAACATTAAAACAAATTATTTCATATTAAAAAAAAAAAAAATGTCATCAACATTCTGCTTCAGGTCAAAAGCAATAATGCAATAATAAATCTGCTTCTAGCCTTTGAACCAGTTGTTTTTTAAAACACTAGCTGTTAGCAGTTGTCATGACTACACAAATCTGCACAGCCTTACAAGGTATATTCCACAAATCTACTCTGCATTATAATATTCCATTCCATTAGTGTGCTTTGCTCCATAATTGTTGCTTGCAGCTATTTTTTTTCTGCATAGACATAGAAATAAATGAGAGAAGTATGTCTGTTGTTTTCATTTCTTTCTACAAAAGATATTGGACTGTTTTAGAAAGATTCTGCAGCAAGCGCAATTTTCAAGAATTGCACTGCAACAAATCTAATTTAATTCTCTTAATCTTTGACCTACACAGTCTTAATGGCATTTATAGGCTGCATGTACCCCAACGCATGAAACACAACCAGCTGCGGGAAGAGATATTTCATGTTCTTGAATGCAGACGGCAACTGTTGCCAAGTCAAAAAGGAGAGCTCCCCTGGAGGAGACAGTGGGTGTATAAATAGTCTGAGGCTAGACTAGAGAGATGCACCTAACCTTTTTTTCCCTTCTCGCAAGCTGCTTTAAAAGCAATGAGCTCTCTAGATGCCCCAAGCTGTGTGTCCGTGCATGTTTGGCTCTTTAAATGAGAGTAGTCAAAAGAACAACACTAAGGCAGAAACAGAGATTATTTTGAGGCACACATCATAGTTTGGTCATTTATATAGAAAATTGAAAATAGTTCTGTATCTTTCAACCTACACCTGAGATAAATTGCATGTCTTCAATTATACATTTTGCTGAGGCACACAAGAATAAAAGGAGGATATTGTTTTTTTTTTTTTTTTTTTAACCTTCTCTTCCCCTCTCTCTCTGTTTATCTGCTTTCTGTCACACCGGTGGGCGGCACGGGCTGGCTCTGTGCCTTCAGTGGCAAGCACTCTGCTTATTACAGATTAGTAGGTCAAGATTCTCTATTATCATTGGGCCTGATTTATTGGGATTGTACCGCTGCGGGGGTGGTTGAAAGCTCACTATATTAGCCAGTTACAACCTTTGCCAAAGGCAGCTGCCACCAATCAATGCGGTGTCAGACGTAGCTCTGCAATGCCATGGTCCCATAAAGGAATAGCACCTCCAATATATAACTTTGGCTATAAATCCATCTTACTTCTCAAATGCAAATATGCTTCCGCTTCGGTAGTAGAGGCAGGTTGACAATAAAACAAACCCTGGCTGATACTTACTAGGCCGGTAATTTTATTTTACCTGGAATGTGCCATGAAATGTTTTAGAGTAGAGGATCTCAAACCTGTCCTGGAGTACCACCAGCCCTGCACATTTTGTATGTCTCCCTCATCTATCACACCTGATTCAACTCATGAGCTCATTAGTAGAGACTGCAAGACCTGAAATGGGTTTGTCAGATATAGGGAGACATACAAAATGTGCAGAGCTTGTGGCATGTGACTACTACATGCAATTGTAGTATATTTGGGCTCTTTGAAGAAGCTGCAGCTTAGAACACTGTTAGTCTGCATTCATTTACAGAGCTTTAGGGAGCAAGCTTTTGCAGCAATGAATGTTGAATACAAAGTGTTATTATCCTAATGGCTTTTGGCACTTGGCAGATTGCACTGCCCTTTTTTTCTTGAGGAAAAATTGCAGTTTTCTAGATGGATGCATTTTAGGGATGGGCGATATTGGCTTAAAACTATACCACATTTGTTCTGGTATTTATTGCGGTAACGATATCAATGACGATATAAATATAGTAATATTCACCTCTGATTTTGGCTACAAGTGATAGCTGCATGCAGTCTTGAGAGCCTCAATAACACAAACATTGATCTAATTTAAAACGTACCCATCATCAAATAGGTTACACCAATTACATAAAAGAATAAAAAAATAAAAAAATAAATAAAAAACAGTAAGAATCCAAACACCAGCCCCTGGAGAAATGTTGCAGATTTACTTTTTTTCGGTGAAAATGCAGATAATGTTTTAATAGTGCAATTATGTTTAAATAGGACCCTGGAGAAGAAATTCTTCCAGAAATATTCTTCACCGCGTCTCAAAACAATGTACATGAATCTGACAGCTTGATGCGTTTTTTTGAGCTGATGTGGGCGTTGACTGTGTTGCATGTGATTCTCCTCAGAATATGCCTTTGAATGCTGCGCACTCTCCATGGGCGTGGCCGCATTAGCGGATAATGAGGTGACTCGTGAACGACTGAAATCTCTCTCACTTTTAAAACAGATTACATAAACAGAAAAAAATTTTTTTGATTTGACTTACATTGTTTAAAACCTGACATTTCATAATTTCTTTAGACATATGTCTCATGTTTGTGTGATAAGTATTCACTAAGTTACAGTTCATTTTCTAACTACTATCAGAATGGACTTTATTGAGAAAGAGATGGCAGATCACGCATCATGTTAGTTTTCTTTATTTTGCAAAAAGCACAGCATTTGGTTTTTACTGTGAGTGCACACAAATAAAAGTAGACATTGTGTAGTTTCAATTGATGTAGTACTTTTATCTGTATGACAAAAAATGATGGAGTATTTTAAGTAGATTTTGAATGAATAATTTATTAGATGCACGCTGGTCTGTTATTGTAGGGACATCGACTTTACGTTTCACGCCCCTAAACATGACGCTGAACAAAACGAACTGTGATTGGTTGCATGTCAGTCAAACGTCCTCTTGGGCAGTCCTTGGCCAATGCTATTGAAAATATACAACTCAGTTGGCTTTTTTCTCTATTACTCCTGGTTAGTTGAATTTGAGGTCATTTAACAGATTAGAACATAGTAAAAGGTCAGATATCTCCTTCGGTGGAGTGTGCCTTTTTGCAGTGCTGTAAAGCTTGATGTGTCTTATTATCAGAGAACTGGTGTGTTTTTCTCTTGGGTTAATCACTTAGAACAATGGCCTATGTTAGACCTGTCTCCAGGCCTGCTGGTCTCTGCTGTTGTCTATAATTAAAGAGGACTTTGTATGGAGTGCAGCCAGGCCCGGCTTGTGTAGAACCAGCTGCGGTGGGCACAGAAATGCGCAACAGGAAGGACCAGCTAATGATACTACTCATGGTCATTGTGCTAGGATGCTAACAATGCAACATAAAATTAGGGTAAGGACAGACAAGAGCATTGGACATAATACAAAGTAAACGGTACTGTATATGATTAGAAGATGACTGTAAGTCTTAGAGAACCACTGAAGTTAGAGATGTTCAAGTGTTAATTTTTCTAATTTTTTACCCTCTAGATTTTTTTATGTTTGCATTTGTTGTATTATTTAATGGCTTTATCAAGTACTGGATGTTAAACATTATTAGAAACACTTTATTGCTCATGAAGCCTCTCTTGCTCAGCTGTGCCCTTGAGGGCTGAAAACAAACAAACAAAAAGCATTTATTTATTTAGAGTTCTGTCATGACAGCTCTCAGAGAGTTTAGCATGGTAATGAATATGACAATGTTACTATGTTTGGTCTTGCTGCTGCTTTTATTGCTGCTGCTATTGATTATAGATTTTGCAGCTACTGCAGAGCAAGTACGGAACTTGCTATTGCCAATACATACAGGACACGCTGCTGTGAGCAAGCAAGACATGATGCTGTTGTACGAGCATACATGAATCACCCACGTAGCAGATATATGCAGGTGGAGCTGGGGAGGGTGGAGAGTTTCTGAAAGCACACTGCAAACTGCTACCACAAACAATTGGCAAGAATTTGAATGTTGAGCAGCAAGCTCATTGGCTACCAATGTACCAGGAACCAATCAGCTGTGCCCTATAGAGAATGATGTAATTGCAAGCAGATTGGGTTAAGGACTTATGAGCCTGCACCATCTAGAGTTTCATGACAGAACTTTGTATTGTCCCCATGGTCCTGGCAAACCTGAAAATATGAGAACATTTCAAAAGCATGATTTCCAGGCCTGGAAAAGTCCATTTAATAGAATAGTAATTTCTGTAGTCAATACAGTTTTAGTTATAGTCAGTATTTCAACTATGACTGTTTGTGAGTGCAATTGTGATAAAATAGCAGCAATAAAAGTGTAACAAATTAAATCGGCAGATTGCATTTACACTACAAGGCCTGGCAGAAATGAGATTTTCTCCTGTATGTGTTTAAATGTCTGAAAAGCTACTTACAGATTCACACATTCAAAAGAAATTCTTTGACTGTTAGACAGAATTGAATTACTGAATTAAGTCTGGATGTGATTCTTTAGGACATTTTTTTGTAAGTTTGTACCAATGTACCAGAAGTTTTGACATTCATATTTCATAGTAAATGGCAGGAATGCAATCAGCCATACTAACACTTTGAGGTGGGAATCTAGGATGAACACTGCTGTGTTGCATGAAAAAAAAAAATTTATTTGCTAACTGTAACTTTGGTCAGAATGTCCTCAAAATGTGCTTTTTCTGTTCTGTGAAACATTATTTTCTGATCTATTAGAGAGGCATGGTCTCTGTATGTCCTTATCCCCATATTGCCATTGTGTCAAATGTGAAACTAACGAATATAAAAGTCCATTTCTCCTAAAGAAGTATAAATCAACCACAAATGAATCATATGGTCTTTGTTATTCAGGGACGCTGACATTGATATTTCTTCCCAAATGCTTTAGCAGATGTAATTGATCTCAGAGAATGATATCTCTCATTGACTGTTCTTTGTAGAATGAATGTAATCACCATGGTATGTAGTTAAATTTTCTGAAAAAGCATTCATCTGCTGTGCCATTTTCTCAGATCTGGAATAAAATACAGACAATCAAGGTAATGGTGAGGAAGCATTTAGAGAATGCAGATGAAGAATTTTATAAATGACTAAAGAGACTCTGCAGCTTTAGATTGTGAACGTTGGCAAAATATTCTTAAAGTAATGTCCCAACGCTATTGATAATACCATATTCTGTCAATACAAATTGCATATGTATTTATTCCTTCCAACACAAAAACAGATCCTATGTGTGCACCCCCCAAACAAACACGTCTGATTAGGGTTATGTGAATCCCAAACTATTAATTATTCAGAGATTTCTGAAGACAGATTAGTCATTTAGTTGTTCAGGCAACACACAGGCTAATTGATTTGAAAAAAAAAAAAAAAATGTAGTTTTGTGCATCCCTGTTTAGTACCTTGATTAAGCATCCACAATTTAGCCTTTTTGTTTTTGCTGTCTTATTTATGTGCCATGATCAGCCCTCTACATTGCCTGCATACAGTAATGACAAGCAACAGTGATGAGGACATTCTTTCACAACGTTGTACGTACTGGAAAAGATGATTGATTCCTTTTATTGTTAATTAATCTTCTGATTGGTTTCCCTGCTCTGATGGTCCTGTGCGTTCTCCTGATTTGCATATGTATAAGCCAGTCAAGTTATCAGTTAGAGGTGATGATTGCACCTTTTTCTGATGCCACAGCCAGTGTTGAAATGAGCTTGTTCTCATTTCTTTTTGCAACCATGGGCATTTCTGTACATTCATGTAATGGCTGTGTTTGTGAGTTAATTTATCTTGCTCTAATAGAGGAATTTGCATATCTAGTTTATAGTAGGCTAGTAGTTATCTGGTATATCATGGTCATATTTGTTGTGTTATTTACTGGATTTATTAAGTACTGAACCTTATTAGAAGCACTTTATTCCTCATGAAGCCTCTCTTGCTCAGCAATCCCCTTGAGGGATTTTTTCAATAAATAGGCTGCTCTAGGCGGTTGCCTCACCAATGTGATTATTCACAAATTTGCCCAAAATCACAAGAACTACAAAGCTTTTCCAAACAGTTGCTGTTTATTAAGATGCAGATTATGTTTGTAGATTAAAATATAATTGACTTTGTCTTTAGTTTTACTAACACTTTACACTTTTTTTTTTTTTAATTGTAAGGTCATAAAATGTATAATTCTTTCTGTTAGGCCTAGCTGGCCTAATCTTCATAAGTGACTGATTTGGAATGCTATTTACCCTAGAGTTTTAAATTAGTATGTTGCTAAGATTACAATTCAATAGCATAAAAATACATCCACAACAATACTGAATAAACTAAACTATTATAATGATGATTAAATTAACTCTCAAATTTGTCCACAATCTTGGATTATTTTTTTTTTTAATTTTCCTTAACTTTTATCATAATATTCCTCTTCATTGTCATAGATTTTTCCTTAATTCACCTTTTTTTTCTTATTTCTTTCTTAATTAATTTTGCTTCTGTGTGAAGAATAGATGCAATGTTTTCTGAATGGTCTTAGCTTTGGAAGCATGCCCAGGTGCCTTAAAATGCTGTCTAGGTAGGCTGCTCACAAAGATTTGGTACAGAGCTAAAGGCCCAGGACAAACTGTGCTCCAGGGGACATAAATCTTATCTGGTTTCCATGGTGACACTTAGTAATGACCCAGTCAAACCCTTGTTCTTTAGTCCGGCATTTTACTGTAATTCAGATGTTCTGAAGAGGAAGGCTGTCCTGATCTACCTCATTGAATTATCCTCTTTGTCTGTGATTACATGTGTTTACCATCATCTGGCTGTGCCTAATTTCTTCCCCCTGGTATACAATGTTAAAAACAGAATACATCTGCCAGCTTTCTGTTGCAATCATTAATAAACTGTCATTAGAGAGAGAGAGAGAGAGAGAGAGAGAGAGGCTGAAATGATCTACAAATAAAGAGATTTAGTAGGATTTTCCTAACAGAATAGCTACGTTGAAAAGGAGTTACGGCTTCAGTCTGGTCTGGAGTTAGTCTTGGGATTTGTTTTTCAATTTCTTTCCTTTGAAATGCATTTGCATACCCCCTGCTTTTTAAATTATTTGATTTACAATGCAATTTCTAAGAAAATGTTGTTTCTATAATCGCAGCTTTGTGAATAAGCCTTTGAGTATGACAAAAGAGATAGAGGGGGTGTTACATCATAAAGAACAGTACTCAATTCAGGCCATGTGCCAATGAATTATGGTTTGTTTGCGTCACTGGATGTGGGAATAAACCCTAATCTCCTGTTCAGTCATGTACTCAGTGTAAACGTTTTCTCTCTCTCTCTCTCTCTCTCTCTCTCTCTCTCACACACACACACACATGCACACACCGCACGGACGTAAACACATGTAAACATGGTTTCCTGTAGGAACAGAGACAGGTGGCTCTTATTTGCAAGAATAATGAAAAGTCGCCTTTGTAAAAATTGCAGAGGATAGTGCATTTATTGTTCATTTATTCTAAATGCACTACGATTGTTATTTATTGACGCATATTTCATTTCTAATGGTTTGGTATCACTTGAACAATAAGGGCCATCACATTATTTGGGAACACTGAATTGATAGGATGCCTGTGTTTCTTGGATATATATTAATATTATTTATATAAAGTTTTTTTGTTTGTTTGTTTGTTTGAGTATATTTTCATATCTCATTGTGTTTTGTTTTTTTGTTTTTTTGCAGGCTGAGTGGTTGTGTTTGAATTGTCAAACACAGAGAGCTATAACTGGGCAGTTGGGAGACATGGGGAAAATATCAATATCTGACCCTGTATCCACAAAAGACAAGCCTACAGTCACACCCAAAACACAGTTGTCCGAGGCTCCTGCACCTACACAGGCACCTACTCTAAAATCCAAGCTAAAACCATCACCCGAAAAGCAGGCAGAGGAGAAAACCGCCTCTACTACTGTTGCAAAGTCAGCTGTGACCACTCCAGCAGTCCCTGCACCTCTTTCTGTTGTGCCTACCACAGATATGCTGCAGACTGAGCTGACAACTGTGGTGGCACCAATACCAGCTGCAGAGTCTCAGAAAGCTGTTATTACTGATGCTGAGGTCACTTTGAAAGAAACAGGCAAAGACAAAGTCCCAGACGAGACACAAGTTGAAAGAGTATCATTGTCTACGCTTCCAGCAGTGCCAATTGAGGCAGATGTAGTAAGGGTAAAGTAATACATACACATTATTGAGCAATGCAAGAAGCAGTTGTTTTTACCTTACTCATATGTTGGTTTGTATTGATATATTAAAAAGAATTGTTTGTTATGAATAGAATGCAGGAGACAACTAAAATAGTAATTTCATGGTAATTTCTTGGCATTACAGATTTTATTTAATTGTTTTCTTTCTTCATTATTTTCAGGTTAAAGAAGATATATATACTCATCCTGCAATGAAAGGACAACAGGAAGATGTTGTAATACAAATGGATAGCAGTCTTTCAGAAATTTCTAAAGTAGACAGCCTAAAAGCAGATGTTAAAGAGCAACAAAGAAAGGACATCTTGCCGGTTTCAGTAGAATCATACAGCTCAGCTGAGGAAGAGCTTAAGGAGATACAGAGAATCAGTGAAATGGCCATAAAAGAAACTGCTACAAAACTCTTGCCTGTTAGAGCACAGGATAGTGTAAAACAATACCATGAGGACAGCAGTGAGAGTGAACCCTCCCCGCAAATACAGCGAAGAAGAGTGAGGCTTGCTTCCTCCAGCAGTGAAGACTACAAACTAGACAGTTCAAATTCTGGAGATGATGAAGAGTTCATAAGAAGACAACTTATGCACATGGGTGAAGATGAGAACTTACCATCTGATGAGGAAAACCATGTCAGAGAAGAGCAACAAATACAGCAAGAAACCAGAGAGGCTGAAAAATCAGATGATTCAATGAAGCATAAACGTGCCCTAAAGAAACTTACTGTAGAACCTGAGGAGAGTTCTGATATCAGCCTGTCTTCTCATGATCAAGAGGATCAAGTCGGCCAAGTCATCCCTGTTTTAGGAGCATTGGAAGAATCCAGAGTGGAAATAGATGAGTCAAACGATCATGAGAATATCATAGCTACTGACACCACAGCAGTTGCTGTTACACAAACTCCTGTTAGACAGACCACAGAGGAGTATGAGAGTCTGATCGATGACTTGTCAAAGGGTGATGGGTCTTCCAGTGTTCAGGTATCCAGCATTACGCCAGGAACAGCTTCACCTACCTCAGTGTCCTCTATCGATGAAGACAGTGACAGTAGCCCAAGTCATAAAAAGGCAAGATCAGAGAGTAAACAGCAAAGAAAGGCAAAACACAGACCACACGGCCAGGCCCTTCCCACTATAGAAGACTCGTCTGAGGAGGATGAGATACGTGAGGAGGGTGATCAACAGATGGAGCAGGAAAATGAACAAGAAGATCAGCAGCAGTTAAGAAAGGTCACAAAAAAATTTAAGACAGAAAAAGATGATCTGGGCACGCAAAGGAGACGTGATCATTTGACTAAAACTGATAAATTACAGCAGATTGCAGGGGTGGAGGAACGCAAGTCCTCCTTCTCTGACTTTTCACCTAGTGTTGAATCTGAACCAGAGAATGCAGAATACAGAACATTATCATATGAAACATGTGATGCTGCAGAGAAGCCATTAAAGAGTGCTGAAGAGGTATATGAGGAAATGATGCAGAAAGCACAGGAATACAAAACATCAGAGAAACGCACACCACCTGATATTGAACCATTATATGGAGGCATGTTAATAGAGGACTATGCTTATGAAACTTTAGTTGAGGAGCAAGAACAGACTGCAACGGCTTTTGGTAAAGTCACCCATGAGCAAGATTTCAGAAAGATGTCCGAGCATGAGTCGGTGAGGATACTTATGACACCAGACGAGGCTTATGAGGAAATGATGCATAAAAGGAATAAGATCTTGCAAAAAGAAGAGGAGGCTCAGCATGCACATGCATCAAAGGTCGACACATCCTTACCACTTCATGTCAGTGACACTTGTTATGTGACTATCTCTGGAAATGATGCGCTTACTTCAAATAAAAATGCAAAGCCATTGTTGCAAACAGAGGATGCCTATGAAGAGCTACTGAATACACAAAAAGATGTTTTAACACCAGGAACAAGTCCAACCCAATCAACTCCTATTTCTCCTGCCTCCCCTCTGACTGCGTCTGAGTCATCATATGATTCCCCCGAGGTGATTCTCATCCCTTCAAGTGGGGAAGAAGACAACCTAGCTGAACCTATTGAGTGCATTTTGGAGCCTTACATTACAGATTCAACATCTACACAGGATATATCTGTAAATAAAGCTTTATATCCAATTCCTGACTTAAAGATTACTCAGTGCTCCTCTGGTGAAGAGGAAATTGAAGAGGAGGACAGTGTCATACAAGAAAAAATGTCACCTGAGCCAACTGATATTGCTCAAAGTGAAGAGGAACTACAAGCCCCAGAAGAGTCATTTGAGGCTGTTCCTATTTCTGTAATCTGTGAAGTTCCTTCATCGATACATGTTGTGGAGACAACAGCAATGTCACCACTGTCTCCACCGACATCCCCAGCAGTCTCATCCCCAGACTCAAATATAGAACTTACAACAGTACCATCATCCTCTCCAGTTTCTGGCCAGACATCTACTCCAGCTAGCCCCAGTGTTGTTGATATTTCTGCCCCAGTTGTAATTCACATGCCGGACTTAATGTCTGACCAAGCCACAACGCACCTTTCACTTGCAACTGCTCCTATTGCATCTTCCACACAGATTATTGGATCCCCTTCACCGGTCATTCCAGTCTCACCACATGTCTCAGAAAATGCTGGCACTCTGATTCCTTCTAAAGTTCTTTTTGCAAAGCCAACAGTAGGTCCAAAACCAAACCTAGCTCCAAAACCAACAATTATACCAAATTCTACACAGGAAACAGTCCCTACTCCAGATAGGGTTTTATCCCATACAATGGATTCAGCTCAAAAACCTTTGGCTGGTGCAATACATGAACCAATTTCAGTTGCTAAATCAGCCTCTACAGACAAACAAACTGTTGCACCAATGACGTCTCTAAATGAAGACCATGTGAAAACTCCTACAACAACTTTTACTACACCTATTGTTCAGTCTCAAGAAGCATCTTTAACAGAAACGTCTGTTGTTGTTCAAATGCCAGATCTTGTGTCCCCCGCATTAGAGCATCCAGTTCTAGAACAAACTTCAGTTTCAGAGCCTACCTTGCCATCCACTGCACTCGAGAATCAGATTCCTACAACTACCCCCATTGTTTCCCAAATGCCTGACCTGGTCACATCTCCATCACAGTCAATCTCTGTGACTTGTCCAGTACCTTCTCAAACCTATGCCCCACTTCCAGCTACAATTTCAGCAGTGGATCAAGCACCTATTTCTGTTCCAACTATGGTATCAGCCTTAATACCAGCAAATGTTTTCTCTACAGAGCAAACCAGCTCAGTTGTTGAACAAGTGGCCACACCACCATCTGCCTGTACCACTATACCTGCTTTAGTAAGAGGCACTCAGCCTCCGACCAGTGTTTCTATTCAAATTCCTGTTCAGAGACCAGTGGAAACAAGATCAGACATGGCACCCCCATTAGACCAAGCAGTCCCTATTTCACCTCCAACAGATCACAGAGAGCTTATTGCTGCAAAGACAGTCTCTGTTGTTTCTCCTACCATTTCTACAACTGTTGCTTTTGGAGCACCACCCTCCCAACCAGTTCACTCTATACTGGCTGATACCCAGCCAAGGATGGCAGAAATACTGCAGAAAGATGATGCAATTTCTTTACAACAATCAGTTTCACAAATCATTTCTCCTGTTGTAGAGACACAGGAAGGTGAAGTTGCTGTCAGACTGCGAAATCTTGAAAATGTGGTGGTTAAAACAACTATTGAAGATGGGAGGGGACACCCTGTTATTGTTAGCGTTTCTCCTTTTACTTATCCAGCCACTGTATCAAGTTTCATCAGTGATTCAACAGTTCCACCTTTTATGACATCTGCAAAACCTCATGTGTCTCAAGAAAGAACCGATAGACCAGTGATTTCATTTCCACCACCCCCCACAGCTTCACCACCAGAACTGCCATATAGCACATTACCTAAAGCTGATTTTAACCAGCAAAAGACTGTTCCAACTCCCTCATCAGTTACAGCAACTCCACTGGAACCCCCAGCAAATATGGTCGGTGTGACTGTAATACCAGCTGTAACCCCAACACACAAATCACCACCCCCTGTCCCCCCCAAACCTGTCTGTATTCCCCCAGGATTGGTATTTAGTCACAGATCAAGAGAGAGTGTAAAGCCACCAGTTAGCCCCGAACCGGTAGTTGTGCAAGCAGTTCGTGCTGCAACATTGCCAAGAACAAGAGAACCTCCAAATGCATTGTCACTAAGTTTGACTGCCCCTGTTGAGACCAAGTACAGTGCTTCATCACCAAAATCGCCTTTGTCACCCAGATTTGCTAGAACTCTTGAAACATATGTGGTGATAACATTACCCTCAGAACCAGGATCACCTGTGGAGGGCATTACAACTCAAGCACATATGAGAAGATCATCACTGCCAACTCCCAGGCAGCAGGTTCCATCTGATGCTCCAAGAATGTTTGTTCCAGCTGTAGCGGATGCACCTGTATCATTAATTTCAGCACAAATTGTAGCAGCTCCACCAAAGGGTATCTCAGCTTTAAATGCAGCAGTGCCCTGTGTGGTGAAGGCACCTGACTTTGGTTCAGTCACAATGGAGACTCATATCACTCCAGCTGTGGATTCAACACAAAGTATTACAGCACCTTGTGTAACGGTTCCACAAACATCGGTTTCAGCACCTCTTGTAATGCCATCATCAGAAGTAGCACAGACTATGAATGTTGTTTCTCATGTCACAATGGAGAATACAATGCACTTCCCATCTGTGAATATAACACCACATGATAGAGCACCAGTTGTAATGGCATCTTCTGCTTGGATTTCAGCAGAACCTGTTGCAGAAGCAGCAGCAACACCACCACCACCACCCATTGCTATGGGACCAACAGCATATCCAGCAATGATGTACAGCGCACCTTCCATGGTTTCTAATCTTCCCGTGAATACAAAACCATCAGCAGAGGTACCAGCAGCCTTAACCCCAGTGTCAGGAGTTTCTGCTGAGTCTGTTGCTCAGCATACAGTGAGTGATGTACAACAAGAACTTGAGATGCAACAAATGCTAACAACATATTCTGTACCAATAACAATAACCCAGATTCCAATCCCAGCTCAGAATGAAGACATTCCTGGTTTGGATATGGAAGAAGTACTAATAATCTCAGCTTCAGAAGAGGCATTGACTGACATGGATCCCTCACCAGTTCCATTAAAACGGCTTCAAGAGCAGCAAACAGTTTATGAGCAAAAACAAGAAACTCCAGTATTGACTTCTGCAACATCTGTGCCACCATTACCAGTCACATTTACCCAATTTACAAAATCTATTGAGAGTCAAGAAATACGTGGACAAGATAAAGTTATATCAAGCATGAGCCAAGTCTATTCTGCAATCTCAACAACTGAGCAGCATCCTGACACATTGCCTAATCTTGTAACCCAAGTTGTCACAACTGAAGTGCAAAGAACAACTGTGTCAGTTGTCCAGGAAAGGATTCCTGTCGAACCCATACCTGAACCTGTGAATGCTACAATCACAGTCCAGCCAGAAGTCCATTTTAAGCCCAAACAGAATGGAAAAATACACTACCCTGGTGATGTTATAGATCTTACTACTTTTAAAGTGAATGTTTCAATGACTGATCAAGGGATGGATCTTACAGCCCCAGATTCAAGTAGGTCTTCCTTGTCAAGTGAATCAAGTGGACGACAAGCCACTGCTGTACAGCCAGAAATAGTGAATCTTAGTGCTGAAATAATCCCTACTACAACACTCTCTGTTGTAACTGATAGCATAACAATTGTCACTTGCACAGCTACAATTGCCTACAACAACAACACAGTTGACAAGCCTTTAGACCTGGGAAATGCTACTTCAGTGCCTCTTCCACTTACCACATACAATCCATTTGAGCCACTTGCACAGATAGTGTACAGACCTGTGAATTCTCAACCTAAGCCACCAACCAGTGCAGAGATTCCTATTAACCTGTCGTACAGAGCTGTTGCAAGCACAGCTTCTCCTCTAATGCCTGTTCCTGTAAATGCCACTGCTGGTATGCCAATGCATACAGAGCCATCAGCAGTTGGACCTGTTGACCTTACCACTTCTAAGACAATGAAAACCATGGTTGCTTTGTCCTCATCTTCTGGAGTGATCACAACTGTTGTGGAAGATGATGGTACACCAGTTGATCTTACATCTGGAAGACAAACTGTTTGCTGTGATGTAATCTACAGGCTTCCTTTCACAGGAAGCTGCAGAACACAGCCACCTGTGACCACACAACCAGACAATCAAAATGGCTATCAAATTAATATTGCCACAACACCTGTCATTGAAGATCTTAGTACCATGAAGGCTTCGATATCAGACAGTAATTTCAGAGAAACTGGGTTCTTTGGGTATGAAAGGAAGAATGGATTCACCTATCAGAATGGGGCATCTGAGGGGGCTATAGATTTGACATCAGCTAAAATGTCAACAGGTCAGTATTACAGTGCACATGTATCTTTTTTGCATGTTAATGCACTTTTTACTGGTTATGTCCCTTATTTTTTAATTCTCTGAATGTCTTGATTTTCATTCTTGTTTTTCTGTTCTTTTTTTTTTTTAAACAGATGCATGCATTTGCCTCCGTGTTGTCCCTCAGTGTTTTGGCTTTGCATCCTGCTAATCTGATGACAGTGACAAGAAATTTGCATGCTCTTTGGCTTCCATTTCATAGTTAATTAATGTTGCGTGAAACAGAGAAATTATCCATTTAGATGCTGATGATGCTGCTATTTTTGTTTTCTAATCATAACAGAAGAAGCCTTAGACTTCTCAAAGAAAGGCACTTTGGCATTTACCGGGATCACCACTACTCCATATTCTCAAGGAACATTGTTTGGCATTAATAGTTTGCTAAGATCAACAAATGGCATTGTTTACTCATCTGTTGCTGCACCCGTTCCCTCCACGTATGCCATTACTACCCAACCAGGTTCAATATTTAGCACAATGTACAATAGTCTGACTGATTCTACAGAGCCATTTTTAGCACTTCAAAATCAGCCTGCTCCTTATGGATTTGTAAACACCACAGGCACAGACCAATCAATATTCCCACAATCTGATATATCAAATGATATCCTTCCTTCTGCATTAGCCAATCTCCTTCCCTCATTGACAGCCTTCCCTGAGCTCTACTCAGATGCTACACTTGAGGCAATAGCAGCCTCCCTGGATACGTTGGTTTCGCCAAATTTCCCTGATCTAGATGACAGCAAGAGCCAGCAGTACAAGGCTGAACATGAGTTTTTACAATTAGAGAAGTTGAAACAGCTGTGTCTAGCTGAAGAGCTTGAATGGGAGAGGCAAGAAATACAGCGTTACCGTGAACAAGAGCAGATCATTGTTCAGAAGGAGCTGGAAGAGCTTCAGAACATGAAACAGCAACTTCTAATGCAGAAAGAAGAGGAACGCAAAGCCCATCTGATTCTTCAACAAGAAACCTTTGCACAGCAGCAACTTCAGTTACAGCAAATCCATCGATTACAGCAACAACTCCAACAACAACTAGAAGAGCAAAAGATACACCCATATGGGTTTAGGCCAAGTGAGGGTATGTCCCCACCCATGAGCTCAGACATTATACTTGACTCAAAATATTCTGGGGGAGATAATGGACAGTACTGGCCAGTGAAGGATGACAACTCAACATCATCTGCAGTGTCCACCCATGACTCTACATCAGGTCAAAACTGGCTAACTACAACCTCTGGGGCTTTTTCACAGTATAGTTCACACATTCCTGTATCAGTGAGTGCACAGACAAAGGAGCAGTTGCAGTTGTCCACAAATCTGCCAGATACAACCAAGACAGAGCAAAGTGTAGGGATAAGTGGTAAAAAATTGGTTGAAAGTGGTGTTCAAACAGATGATGAAGATGGTGTTGAGAAGATTCCTTCTGGTAGAAGGAGAAGAAGTAGAAGAAGCGTAGATAGCTGTATGCAAACTGATGATGAAGATCAGGATGAGTGGGACGTCCCCATTCGGAGCAGACGCAGGTCTCGTTCCAGTAGATATGCTGATGGAGAGAAGGGTAAAAGCTCCAAGGTATCAAGTATTGCAATTCAGACTGTAGCAGAGATTTCAGTTCAGACAGAGCATTCAGGGACAATTAGGAGATCTCCTGTTCGGGCTCAGGTGGACACAAAGGTAGATTTACACAGAGAGGGTCAAACAGAAAGCGATTCAGATATTACATCAGATAAAGATAAAAGACGTCCAGTGCCTGCTGAAATAAATGTTAGCACACACCTGACAGCTGATGATGTTGGAAGCTCTTTAGTTACCAAATCTCCAAAGGTATTATGCTCCCCAGTTTCACCACTGTCCCCTGGGAAAAGCTCACAGAAGATGCTTACTGCTGATTCATCAAGGCATCTCAGTAGTCCAAGATCACTAAGGGCCTCACAACGATCTTTGTCTGACCCCAAATCAATCAGTCCGACAACTGAGGACAGAATGATGTACCAGTACTCAGACACCTATTCAGTAAGTACTGCACTTTAAAACCGATCCACTCTTTATTTATTTATGTTGTCCTCTCCTAATAATTGCATTTCATACCAAGTTACCATGCTGTATACTGTATATCATGATTATTGCTTGTTTGTTTTTCTTTCTATTTCTGTTTTGTTTATTTTTTTATTCACAGAGCAAAGGTTCTCAGAGCGGCACACCAGTTGGCACTCAGAAGAAAGTAAAACGCACACTACCTCATCCACCACCGGAAGAAGATACCATCATTGGCCTCTCTGGGTACACCACTGCTTCTGCCAGAAGACGAATGTGCAGGAACACCACTATGGCGCGGGCCAAAATCCTCCAAGACATAGACAAAGAGCTGGATTTAGTTGAACGTGAGTCCTCAAAACTTCGTAAGATTCAGGCAGAACTTGATGAGGAGGAGAAAGAGATAGATGCTAAATTGAGATATCTGGAGATGGGTATAAATCGAAGAAAAGAGGCTTTACTGAAAGAGAGAGAGAAGAGGGAGAGAGCCTACTTACAAGGAGTGGCAGAAGAGCGAGACTATATGTCAGATAGTGAGGTCAGCAACATCAGAGAGTCACGAGGTAATGGTCATGGACTAGAACGGCCACGGACTGCCCCACAGTCAGAGTTTAACCAGTTCATTCCACCACAGACTGAGGCTGAGCCCCAGTATGCACAGCTTACAAGCCCATACTCCCATTATCAGTATGTATCCCAAACAAGTCAGTATCCTCAGCAGACGTTGTACCAACAGCAGTCTCTTTACCATCAGCAAGTGTCCCCCTACCAATCCATCTACTCATCAGTGCCCTCACTCAATCAGCAGTCCCAGCAGACTGGCTATGACCATTCCTCACTCCTTCTGATGCAACAGAAACCCCGTCAGTCTACTTTGTCTGACTTAGAGCCAAAGATTACTACAAACTATGAGGTCGTACGCAACCAGCCCCTCCTAATTGTCCCTACATCCACAGAGAGTGTCTATGGAGTTTCCCATCTCGGTGGTAAATACAGTAGCCTTGATCTGAGGATGGGTCTGGAAGAGAGAGCCAGCATGGCCAGCAGCCCCATGTCCAGCATATCAGCCGAGTCCTTCTATGCAGACCTCGATCATCATAATGCCAGGAACTATGTCCTGATTGATGACATTGGTGAACTCACAAAGAGCTCCACTGGCCTCAGTTCAAGCTTCAGTATTGCCGATAAGGATATCAGCAAAGCTGACCGACTTCTCCGGACTGCTGATGTTCGACAAACAGCAGATGTGGCAGACTTTCTCGGTCCTCTTCAGGCTGCTTCCCGACTGCATTCGTATGGTAAAGCTGACGATGATTCCATGGAGGAGCCATATGAATTGAAGATGTTGAAACAACAAATTAAGCAGGAATTCAGACGAGGTACAGATAGCCTTGAACAGCTTACAGGCCTGCCTCACTACCTCCACTCTGACAGTAGTTTTAGACATTTCCCTAAAGCTGAAAAATATAGCATTGGGAGACTAACTTTAGAAAAGCAAGCTGCCAAGCAACTGCCTGCCTCAGTTCTTTACCAGAAACAGTTAAAAAATAAAAAAGCACTAATTGACCCGAAAATTACAAAGTTTTCACCCATTCAAGAGAGCAGGGACCTTGAACTAGACTACAGCAGCTTTTTGGCATCAGCGAGCTCATCGGTTGGTGGATTGTCTACCAGGGCAAGGCTCCTGCAGGATGAGATCACATTTGGTCTTAGAAAGAACCTAGCGGAGCAACAGAAATATTTGGGTTCAGCTATTAATGCTAACCTGGCTCAGTCACTCAACTTTGGCCAATCTCTCAACCTAGGGCCTACCATAAGGTCTTCCCTCCATGATGATGGCACCTATCCCAGCGGCACTCGGTCAAGACCTTCCTCTAGGCCTTCCTCTGTATATGGACTGGACCTATCTATCAAAAGAGACTTATCAAATTCCTCACTACGCCTGAAAACAGAGGGTGAGGGCATGGATTCACAGTTTGTATCTAGGGCTAAACCAACAAGTCTGCCAATTAGTCAGAGCAGGGGTCGAATTCCCATTGTTGCGCAAAACTCAGAAGAGGAGAGTCCACTGAGTCCTGTTGGTCAGCCCATGGGCATGGCCAGAGCATCTGCAGGCCCACTCCCACCCATCTCAGCAGACTCAAGAGACCAGTTTGGCTCCAGTCACTCTCTTCCAGAAGTCCAACAGCACATGAGAGAGGAGTCCAGGACAAGTGGCTATGAACGAGACATTGGCTTTATAAAGGATGACCTTCAGGGGGCCATGTCAGATAGTGAAGGTAAATTTGTTATGAGATCTGTTATCTTCAATCCCAGCTTCTGTTGATATGCATCTTTTGTATGGCTCTGAGTGCATTATTTATATCTGTGTGTAAATTAAATTTTCCTTTACGTTTTTCATCTTTTGTTTCAGATTTACTTTACAATTGCAGGGTGTCACATTTGCATGTCATCCTCTTAAATTTAAATTTTCACCTTTATACTGTATGTATACATAGTATATATTTTTTTATGTATAAAAGCTTGGCCATGTGTTTCTTAATGAATTTGCATGCTACTTGCATGCAAAAAGGAACTTGTTTCCTTCCATTTTTGTTTTGTCATATACTTATAAGAGTGGAAGAATTTTTGGAGATCTTGAAAACTATTTATTCAGCTATTTTAATTCATTATACATTCAGTGCCTCTGTTATTTATCACAGCACTAAAGTTGATGAGGAAACTGCTCTGCCTTCCATCTATTGAGTTACTGCATCTTATAATTCTGTCAGAATCATATAGTGACTGGTTATCTTAAGAAGGCACTATTTTTGTCTGTTTTTAATTACTTAAATAGAATTTTGATAATCTTGTTGTTTCTTATTAGAAGAAAAAAACAGTTATGCGGTTGAACTGTAGAATATAAATTCTCCCTCTACATCTTTTCAGGAGCTATGGAATACTGAACCATTTATTTGAATCATAATTAAACTTTTATCTTCTTGTCAAGACATTGTCAAATGTTACTTTAATGGGAGTACCTGGTTTAGTTTGTCTGGTTTTCATTAATCCAGAATATTTGAGGTTGCAGAAATGGAAGTGGCAAAATTAATATAGTGAATGTATATCTTTCCCTTTTCTGTCCTTGTGGACAATAATTTAGACAAATTTGTGCTTTTGACAATTGATAAGATAAAGTTGTAAAATAAATAAGGGTTAAAAGAAGTGGATCTGTTTATAACATGCATTAATTGGAGCTTAGATTTTCATCACCTCCAAATATGCTACTTTTAACTCACCTGTTTTACAGTTTTCTTCTGTCATGTAATGTCTATCATGGGTGTGTTTCCAATTTCATTCTCAATAAATTCTTGCTATTTCAGTTTTTTTGCATGGCTTATAAATGGGAATTTAAAAACATCTTGCATGTTACATGAAGATTAATATATTTTTGGTGAATATACTATGCATATACTATTCTCTTACTGTGTTTTTCATATATATTTTGTTCTTTTTACTGAAGTGAACATTAAGCAAGGATTCAAATTTAAAATCATTCAGGTATTTAATTGTTTTGAAGGTCTGTCTTATAGGCAATTTGCAAGATAATTACACAAATGGTTTAGTTATTAAATATAATGTTTCGTTCTTTTTTTTCCTGTAAAACACGTTTTCAATCTTTAAGCTGTCATGGGGCTCTCAATGCCAATATGACAACAGTATTGAGAAACATTATAAAATGCCCTCTAGATAGTGATATTGTATTGAATGTCAAGTTGTTTGAAAAGTTTAACATAAGCCAGGTGTAAAGCTGGTATAAACCGAGTGCAAATTGTGAATGTATGTTGGTTTACAACATTAAATGCTCTGCTGGGTTTGCACAGATGTGACCCCATGCTCTGTTGTGAGAGTATCAGAAATGGCTTGTGTTTCTGAAACAGCCTATTTAGCTCTTCTTATATTCACAGTCAAAAGACCCTTCCAGGTTCAAAACGTAATTTCAGTAGTCTCAGTTTGTATAAACAAGCAGAAATCATAAATCACTGCTGTTTTTAAGCCACCTATTTTGCTGTAAAGTCAAATGCTGTAGATGCTGTCAATAGAGCTTAGTTAGTTTTGAACCTGGAGCATTCAATTAAGACTACTACTGCTGGTCTTGCTAAACAAATCATTTCTTTTGTAAAGTTTTAGCACATCATATAGATATTATTATATTGAATTGTCATTACTTCCATGGTGCTTTACATTTATTACCTTCACTGGAGATGATGCTCATACAGAACTTCACTAATGCTGCAGAATGTTTTTAAAAAGCTCTTTAGAATAAAATATAGATTACAATGTTGTGTAATTTACATATTTTAGAAAATGAGATTATTGTATGTATTAGATATTTGCAATAGCACAAGTTATCCAATTGCACTGCAATTATAACACTGTGTTTTATTGGCACAACATAGCTCTGTTTTAAGGCTAATTTTACTATGAATTCTCTGAAATACAATGTTTGCACTACAGCTGGAGGTCCTAGCTGGAATGTGAAAGGTGAGAACTGCTGTTCAGCAACCTTCAAAATATCATTAAGCATAAACCTACTTTCATGCGTGCCATACTGTAGTCTTGAGTGACGGGCATTTCTCAGTGGTGCACCTCAGACCCATCCTGGTGTTCATTATCACTGCACTTCCTGAAGGTCTCTCTGACATAGCCTGATCATATCAACCAGGGCACATACATGTCTACATACACAAGTAAATATGTGTGCATACCATTGAAGAAGTATCCTAGAACAGGGTAGGCTCATTAGGAAACGTCACTCTAGCAACCTTTATCTTGCCCCACCAAAATGTCACTAATGTCATGAAATCCTCCAAAAGTAGTTGACGTTATAGATACAGAACACGGGTGCTAAAAGTCATTAGAGTGATGTGTCCTTTTGATAGTGTGTTGGCCAGAATGACAGTTTTCTATAAGCCATAGGTTTGTGCCATGGTCAATAGTTCCTCTATTTTGAGTTATAAAGTGAACGCACTGTTGATTTAAGGTGACATTTCCTTGCAGAAGGACTGCACATCAAGCTCTTCATTGCAAAACAGATCCGGTTGTCCGTTTTCTTCTCACTCTATTAGGAGTTAAATGATGATTTGTGGCGCACTATAGTGCTGCCTCATGAATAAAAAAATGCTTTGCTTACACAGTATTGTAATCAAGGCACCTGCAGGTTGTGCAAACTACCCAGTAAACAAAACAGAAGATATTGCTTGCCTGATCTATTTTAGGTATGTGCTGACATGTCTGCCCTAGCTTGAGTTATGAATTATTCTAGGAATTCCCAATGTCTTTGGAGAAAGTGCTAGACTACCTGAAATGGAAGCTGGAAAAAAAAAAAAAAAAACATATAAGCAGTAGGCCTATATACAGTCTTCTAGGATGCAAAACTAACAACATATTACAGTGCAACTCTGTAGGTGAGACCAAGTACACTGTCAAAATCCTTGTCTGAATTAGTATTTTTGTCTTGTTTTTCCATAAAAATAAACATTCTTATGTTAAACATTCTAAATATTCTTAAAACAAAAGTAAAACAAATTTAATTTAGTTGAGAGCCAAAATTGCATAATTGCATCTTAGAAATACGTTGCATTAATTTTCTTACCCATTATTTTAAGCATGAATCTAACAAAATTTAATGAGATTTCTGCCTAAAAGGTTAGTTCACCCCATAATGATAATTATCCCATGATTTACTCACCCTCAAATATCCTTGCTCCTCCAAGCTTTATAATGGTTGTGAAGGTGGCTATTTGAATTCATAACGTTTTAAATATGGATATTTTTCTTACAAAAATTCATCGCTTTGCTTTAAAAGGCCTTTATTAACCCCCTGGAGTCTTATGGATTATTTTTTATAATGGATGGATGAATTTTTTTGGGCTTAGGGTTCACTACCATTATGAAGCTTGGAAGAGCCAGGATATTTTTTAATATATCTCCGATTGTGTTTGTCTGAAAGACACCTAGGATGGCTTGAGGGTGAGTGAATCATGGGATAATTTTCATTTTTGGGTGAACTATCCCTTTAAAAGAATTGTTTTAGATGCATTAGTCTTATCTTACACAATTTTGCATTTCAACTATATTTGTTTTTAAGAATGTTTTTTTTTTTTTTTTTTTAAATTACTGAAAAACAAGATGACACTGAAAAAGAAAATGTTTTTTGAGGGTGCAGATTACAGTTTGAACTAACTACATTTTAGCATCATGAAAGTCTGGTTTCGTAGAACAGAAGCTGTGTTTTTGTTTGGTTTGAGTAGTGGTTTACGTGTATAGTCTAACTAGTGTGCTAGAGATAGTACTAACAGAAAATTTACTGATCATCAGACATATGGTAAGGCATCTCATCATCACACTGTTGTATGATGGTGTGTGTATGTGCGTATATCTGCTGTGGTTCAGTCCCACAGCAGTTCTCTATCAAATTCTCAACGCATGACATGTGTCCCGGTCCTGAAGGGACACAGCATGCATGTTCATGTGTGCATGCCCAAAACATGTCTCAGATCATTGCTTTTTCTGCCCTCACCATCCTCTGTCACTGCTTTCTCCGGGGACAGGCTACTTAGTACATTTAGCATTTATCTAAACAAATGCTCATGATTTGAGATCTTGTGGAATGGAAGTAAATGTCCAATTCTTTTGAAACATAGATGTTGTTCTTGGAAGCCCTAACCTAAATCCATCAAGCTGTCAGTTCAAACACTCTAGCAAAGAAGTTTCCCCAACTGGGGGTTGTGAAGGGATGGTTGTCTGGGAGAAAAGTGGTGGAGTGGGACACATGCCCCAGTTTTGTCACTTGTGATGGTACAGTGGCTGCTTTCTTCCTGTCTTCTAGCATATCACCTTCAGCACGAAGAGACGGACTGGTTTGACAAACCCCGCCAGGGACGTGGTGGACCAGAAGCCGGGCCAGACAGAAGACAGGTAAAGTGGCACCCACAGAGTGTCCGTGATTTTGCCTAGTATGTGTTCCTGGAGTCTTTTATTGGTCCTGGAACAACATACCTCTCAAAAACACAGATTTAATCATAACAATTATGTATTGCCTTAAATTTTTTTAAATTATAAGTCGATAACAATGCTGTTTAAGTTGCAACCCTACACAGCAAAATCTCCAGAGCTAAATCAACTCCGCTCAGAGTACATATGGTCCCTCTCTAAATAATGTTAAAATAACACTAAAGCAGAGATAAAGTTAATGATAGAATTAAGCAATTAATTTAGTGATGATTGTGCATTAGTGATGAACACCTGCTGTTAACAAGCAGAATCACTGAAGAAAAGAGAAACACAAGAACTACACCTGACTTCAGTCACAGCCTTATTAATTGCTTAATTATCTCATTAACTTTAACTCTGCTTCAGTGTTACTTTAACACTATTTAGAGAGGGACCATATATACCCTGAGCGGAGTTGATTTAACTCTGGGGATTTTACTGTGTACAATCTGATGGTTATGAACATGTCCTACTTTAACCACAGTTACCATGCAAACACATGGATATACTGTACTTATCTTTGAAAGAATGCCAAACCACATCTGCATGCACATAGTTATCCAAAAGCTCAGGAATTTAGAGCTTCAGGAATTGTTTAATCATTTGCTTCTGTATTGTGTTTTCATTGTTGCAGATAAAAGGCAGCTATTACCCCTTCCCACACACTCGTATCAAACTGCAAAGGGACCCCAAGGACCACAGTATCTCAGGTATGTTTTCGCAGCAATTACTCAACAAGATACACAGCCATAAGTAGTTAATTAGGCCTGCAAACCAAATTACTTGAAGAAAAAAGCAATACACAATTGTAATCTACTTCGTGGACAATGTATTGATGAAGAGATCACATTTAAAACGATACCGAGATACTCTGATTAGGATCCAATTACTAAGCCATTTATCAGCTAAACAATTACTAAGCCATTTATCAGCTAAACTTGTGATTTCAGGGAGAGGGCTGGGAATCAGAGTTGTGGGCGGAAAAGAGATTCCAGGGACCAACGGAGAGATCGGAGCATACATCGCCAAGGTTTCAGCAGGAGGATGTGCCGAGCAAATGGGAAAAGTTGTTGAAGGTAAGAACTTCTATACTATTCTGTCCGATAACATTAGCAAGTTAAATTCACTTACAGACATTCAGGGATTAATGAAGTGAAAGAGATGCAATACATAGAAAAGCAAATTCTATTTATATAAAAAGTTTACATACATGCTTCTTTTATTCATATGTCAAAAAGTGTTTAAAAAAAGCAAGCGTCAGCACATTCATTTAAGCATACTGTATTCTTTCAAAGGAAGAAGTGCCTAATTTGGGATGCCATTTCTCATTTTAACGGGGACGCTGTTGTTGCAGTATGATTGCTCTTCTTGTTGACTCTGCTGGCTCAGCATGCTTTGTCAATTTGGATGAGCTCCTCTGAGAGAAGCTCAGCTTCCTGAACAAGTTTTTGCTTGTATGATTTTTAGTCTTTCATAACTTGTGTTTTTAGAAAATGCTCTTAATATTTCCATTTTTCCTTTATAGTTTCAAAACTTTAGTATATCTGATTTGTTTCATGCCTGAAATATGCAAGCACCAATCTGCTGGTAAATTACACAAGCATCTGTTTTCTATCTTAAGTATGCATTTCCCTTGATACAATATAATAATGTATGCTGCCACAGTGGAAAAAGTGCTAGAGAGCAGATTTAATAGCTGATAGCTGTAGCGATATTATTGTTTAGACCGAGAACTGAATGCACAGTGCATACTCATATGCATGCAGTTCAACAGAGAACCACAAAGTATGAGTGTTTGTAGTGCATACAACAGGGATCTTATATCAGTAACACACTGGTTAAATAAGGATTGATTTTTAACCATATTAAAGAGTTCGTTCACCCAAAAATGAAAATTCAGTCATTAATTACTCACCCTCATGTCGCTCCACCCCTGTAAGACCTTTGTTCATCTTCAGAACACAAATTAAGATATTTTTGATAAAATCCGATGGCTCAGTAAGGCCTGCTTTGCCAGCAAAATCATTTCCTTTTTCAGTGTCCAGAAAGGTACTAAAAACAGTTATAATATTTATATAATATTTAAAACAGTTCATGTGACTACAGAGGTTCAACCTTAATATTATAAAGAAACGAATCTTTTGTTTCGAATCAGTGTGGTTCGAAGCGCCAAAGTCACGTGATTTCAGTAAACGAGGATTCATTACGTCATAAGTGTTTTGAAATTTCAGTAGTTCACGTGACTTTGGCAGTTTGATACACGCTCCGAACCACTGATTCGAAACAAAAGATTCAGAAAGCTTCGAAGCTTCATGAAGCAGTGTTTTGAAATCACCCATCACTAGATATTGCTGAATAAAGTCGCTATTTTCTTTTTTTTTTTTTTTGGTGAACAAAAAGTATTCTCATCACTTTATAATATTTAGTGTTCTGTACTTACATGAACTGTTTTAAATATGTCTTTAGTAGCTTTCTGGGCATTGAAAAAGGAAATGATCTTGCTGGCAATGCAGGCCATCGGATTTTATCAAAAATATCTTAATTTGTGTTCTGAAGATGAACGAAGGTCTTATGAGTGTGGAACGACATGAGGGTGAGTAATTAATAACAGAATTTTCTTTTTTGGGTGAACTAACCCTTTTAAGAATTAAGTTTCAACTGTACTTTCCTATATGTTGGGATATAGAGCAAAAAATTTATTTTATGGATATTTTCTAACATTAAAGCCTTTTTAAATATGATTTTGATTGCTCACTTGTATAGCTTCACAATATTTTCAGCAAATTAACCAAATCTGATTCTTAATTAAGCATGAATCATTTAGATACTTCAAAGCTGAAGTTATGATTTTGGCCTAGTGGTAATCTTGCAGAGTAATATGGAGATATGACATACTTGCTAAATATTTTGAGAGGTTTTTGAGTGAAGGGATTGATTGTGTAGTGATGAACAGACATTTGAATGATGTCCTGTTGTTATCAGCCGCTGAAGCGCTCCGTATGCAAAAGACCTATCTGAAGACTCGCTTTCATTTGTGTAAGTGCCCGGGGTTTGGCTTGAAGTGGGCTTTAGTTTGCAGTGATGCTTTTAAAATACTTCTCTCTCACCTCTGCACTTGTTTTGGTCCCTGATGCTGCAGGACTGTTTTCTTGTAGTGAGTGGAGTGCTCAGGGAAGCATGCTATTGATGAAGTGTGCATGTTTTTATGTTTGTTGGTAATTCAGTGATTGCTTTTCCTGTATTACCCCTCAGGAATCACAATAGCACATCTACCCGTCTATCTGTGTGTGAATCTATCATAGTTTTTGACATGTTTCCCCAATATACAGCACCTTCACTTTTTTAGTGATGCACTAAACCAAACTTTGGCTCTCAATTTGAGGCTTTTAAAAATAAACATACCGTAGGTGTCTTTATAAACAACATCTTTCCATAACAACCTGCAGACAAATAATGTTTACTTTTGGTTAAGACACACTGTGAGAATCTGTTTTTACTATTCTAACCTAATAAATGTATTTCACTCACTGTTCCTAATGCCATGTGTTGTGTTCCTCAGGAATGCAGGTTCTGGAGTGGAATGGAATCTCTCTGCTGGGAAAGACATATGAAGAGGTGCAAAGCATTATGGGTCAGCAGTATGGAGAGGCAGAAATATGTGTGCGCCTGTAAGTTACAAAGATGTATTCAATGTTTAAGGCTCAGTCTAGTCCACCACACTAACAAAAAAGTACCATGTTAATGCAACAATTTTATTTCATTTCATTTCTTTTCATTATTTTTATTTTATTTTATTTTTTATTTTATTTTACAATTATAATACCATGAATTCCACTGTTCAAAAGGTTGCATTTATTTGATGAAAAATACAGTAATTTGATATTTTATTAAATTTTAATTTATACCATGGTCTATCTGAGTACTCGATTCCGATTGGCTGAAAGGTGTGCATTAAAACTGTTCTATATTAATGCGCTGCTTTCATTGAAGCGCACACACAAACATAACTCACACACAGAGATCGGAGATTGTGCTGCACACACATTCAGGAGCACAGAAACTTATCAACACTGCTTTTGATAAAATATCTTCGCAATACTGAATCGCTACATTATATTTCTCAGCAATGAAGGGGTAACATTAATGGTTTTGAAGGAATTAAACATACAGCTTCATTGTTAGTAGAGAGAGACGCTGCACTGATGCAGGTAATTCACACACACACACACACACATATATCATCTCTCTCTCAATAATTAATTCAAATAAATGCTATATTTCATTTATTCAAATAAATGTAATCTTATGCACTACTTCATCTCTGATTTTGTGAAATATTATTACAATTTAAAAAAAAAAAAAAAAAGGCTACAAAGGCTTTTCTGTTTTAATAGATTTTAAAATGTAATTTATTCCTGTGATGGCAAAGCTGAATTTTCAGCATCATTACTCCAGTCTTCAGTGCCGCATTAACTATCAAATATGTACTACAGTGCCATGACTGTGCTCTTTAAGCTGATACAGTTGTTTTCTTGTCTTCTTTTTAGAGACCTAAACATGCTCTCCAATACAGAACACCCGCAACAACTGGAGCTCCATACTCAGCTGAGAGCTGGTGAGTGTCTCTAACATTTAATTTTCCCTTCATACTTACATGTCTTCATGTCTTTAATTAGTTTTTCACACTAACTCAGCTTTCTTTAAGGTAAATGAGTCCACTCTGCAACCATCTTGGCCATGCACAGGCTCCAAAGTTCTTGAATGGGGATAGACTAAATCTAAAACAAAAAACATTAGCTAGGTTTTTTTCAATTACATATTTCAGTGGTATCAAAATTTAGCTTCTTAAGCAGGCAAAAAGAGACATTTTCAGATCCAGGTCCAGCTAATAAAGTGCCATGAGTGCATAATGTAATAAAGTGCATAATGCATGCCATGCATGAAATAAGACAACGCCTTTTACAAATAAAGTAATTTGCTAATTTAACTGGAAGTTGGGACTTCCTTTCCTACAGCTTTCCTTAGCACTCATTTTAACCCTGGGTTATGAGTCTTCTTACACTCCTGACCGTGGAGAAGGTGTTCATATCGATCAGTAGGTTGAAAAGGGATTAGTTTCGTGCTATAGCTGTTGTGTGTGTGTTGTAGGTGAGCGTCAGCGCTCTCCAGGTGTAGACCCAAAGCAGCTGGCTGCAGAGCTGCAGAAGGTGTCCCAACAGCAGGCTCCTGGCTCTGTGCTGTCTGCTCTGGAGAGAGCGGGACACTTGCACTCTGGCACCGGATCTGCCGCTTCTAGTGGGGTCCCCAGCCCTGGGCAACCCGGGTCCCCTTCCGTCAACAAGAAGCGCCATAGTAGCAAGGTACTGTATGTGTAAATCTGTGCAGGAAGGTGCTTCTGCATGTACCTCTTACTGTATATGGAGTATATATACTGTATCAAATGTTGTGTCTGTATAGGGAACTGCAAAATAGTTTTTTTTTTTTAGGGATTTATTATCCATTATTTTGTTTTTCAGTCAGCAGAGGTTCTGAAACCACAACCGCATCCAATCACTGGTGAAATACAAGTAAGTCTGTGCAATTTTACATGTACTGTACAAGACTATTCTAAAATTAATTTGAATGATATGGTTACGTTTTGACTGTGTTTGCATCATGTAAGCCAGTCATTATTCCCATTTCATGTAAACATGTAAACAGTTTTGGAATTTCTTTAATATATTTTAATTATTATTTTTTTTAATATCAAAGCAAAAATAATTGTGTAATATGAGATCTGATTGCACAAATATTTTGCTATTCATACTCTTGCCTGTTACTGTTAAAGGGAGGGTAGGCAATATTTTTCATTTTTAAACTCTCTTCATATCCTGATAGCAATCAAAACGTCATGTCATTGTTACCGTAATTACGGGCTGGCAACCCCATGACGTTCTACTCGGAGCTATCAAATCTATCAACACCGACACGAGTCTGCAACAGTCAGGTGGTACAAATCAGGGCTCCAAATTGTTTACGTTCATTATTATTGTAATGTTATGTGCTTTGAGACATAATTTAACGCCATCTCTCGTGACGCTTTGCAGACTGCTGTGCGCGTTCATGTGTTTTGGAGGAGGCGTGGCTTTGGAGAGGGAGGGTGTGATCTAATGCTTTCAAAGCTAGCTTGTTACTGCTAGTCACTCTTAAATTGCTACCCTACCTTTAAGTATATGAATAAAATTTTATATTTATATTATATTTAATATAATTTAATATTATATTTAATACGCATTTTATGTTGAAATTTATGATCAGCTCTTGTGACTTTCTCAAGTATTGACTGATTTATTGGATTTAAATTGCAGCATCCCAGTGCTATTTTGTTAAATTTGAATGGGCTGCCTATAGTATTGTGTGTCATATAATTATCTTTCCCTCAGCTTCAAATCAACTATGACAGGAATATGGGCAACCTGATTGTACACGTGCTGCAAGCAAGAAACCTCGCTCCTAGAGAAAACAATGGATACACAGACCCTTTCGTTAAGGTCTATCTCTTGCCAGGGAGAGGGTGAGTGTCCCTGTGTACATGGCTGTGTGTGTGTGTGTGGTGTGTGTGTTTGTGACATATCAGGACACAAATTTGTATAATGACATGGGTATGACATGGATATTACAAGGAGAGGGTGACTTATGAGGACATTGCCCCATGTCCCCATTTTTCAAAAGGCTTATAAATCATACAGAATGAGTTTTTTTGAGAAAGTAAAAATGTGCACAGTTTTCTGTGATGGGTAGGTTTAGGGGTAGGGGTAGTGTAGGGGGATAGAAAATACAGTTTGTACAGTATAAAAACCATTACGTCTATGGAATGTCCCCACAATTCACAAAAACAAACCTGTGTGTGTGTGTGTGAGTGTACGTGCAAGTGTTAAAGTAAGAATGAAGAATGAAAGATTTAGAGACTCTCTACAGTACCTGTATTTCTTTTATGTTTGTCCTTGTCTGCATATATAAGTGTTGTAATTTTGATTAATTTATTGTCTGATTTGTCTTTTTTCAGTTACTTGAGTCACTTAATTTGGTTAATTCCCCCTTTTTTGGGATAGCTCTGTTGTTGTTTTTCTCCAGGTCTTCCAAAACATTCTCCAGTATCCAGATTCTAGATATAATGACGTGCATACAAATGATTCCATAATAATTGGAATGGAACCAAAGTGTATAAAGTTTTTCATAATCAGCTTAAACACTGGATGGCAGAATAATAATAATAAAAAGGTTACCTATAATTACTTGCATATCCAGTGGGCTAAAAGGTCCCCTTTCCTGTGTAGAAGTCCTTACCTCTTTAGTACAGAAATGACTTATTGGAAGGCTAAAGTGGAAGAGATCTTCTTTAGAGAAGTCAATTTTTATTAGCTTAGCCTTCCTCTCTTAACATGCTACCTAGTAATCAAGCTCAGTGTCTCGGACTGCGGAGACAGCACAATCGATATGGCTTCCACCAGTATGGGGTGTGTAATGCTATATCTGCCATCTCCTAATGGCCATATCTGCAGTGTTTATGAGATTAGTTCCTATTACCTGCACAAATGATCCTTTTGTCTGGCGCTAAAAGCTCGGCAGCCATGACTCCACCCTTAGGCCACAACTTTTTTGGAGGGGTTTCTGTCTACCCTTTCCTTGGATTCTCTGACTGTTGTCTGTTTGTCTGTCTACTTTTACTTTGCATTCCATACAAATCTCCGGATTGGTTCAGACAAGTCATGGTTGTCCAGAACGCAAGGTAGCGTGGCGATTCTGTTTCTTTTCATTTTACTTTTTCATTGGTGTGTGGGTGTGTGTGTATGTGTTTGGATTTCCTTTCTTTCATTATCTAGCTGTCATTCATGTGGTGAAACCTACTGCGTCATCTGTGAAGTGTCTCAGATCTACCTCAAAGCAACCTCTACCTCTGAAGCTTTTGATGTGATGTCAATAAATTCTTCAAATGATTCCCTCAAAGCCAGTAAATATTAAGTTCAGTTGTGCAACTCTACCATTGTTTAAATTCACATCAGCTCATTGTAAGAGTCTACCGCTACTGTATGCTTGCATAGATTGCCCATATACTCATGTAGAAGTAGACATTTTTCCACATTTTACTCTGTGATCTGATAATGTCATCATCATCATTGGTGGCATGGACCATAGATGCATTGGTGTTGCCTCTTGTGAGGTCATCTTTTTATGAAACTCCACTATCCTCAAGTGTGGCTATATAAATATACTATACATATATATCAATTTAAATGCATCTTCTAAGTCTATTGCTCCTTGCATCCTCTCTTAACACGATGACCTCACAGTGCTGAGAACAAGAGAAGGACTAAATATATCCAGAAGACTCAGAACCCAGAGTGGAACCAGACAGTCATTTATAAAAACATCCATCTGGAGCAGGTAAGTACAACAATGTGTATTATATTTATATATACACTGCCATTCAAAAGTTTGGTGTAAGTAAATTTTTCTTTTTTGAAGAAATTAATACTTTTATTCAAATATAGGCCTACGATATATTATATCTCGTAATATATTCCTGTGATGGTAAAAGCTGAATCTAAAAATCATTTATGGTCTCTAAATAGAAATAACTATATAAAAGAATGTAGTTATTTCCTGTGTGGAGACCATAAATATTATGTTTACAGTTTTTTTCCCAAGCATATTGTTTAGAAACATTTGCCAGTGCTGCTTATCTCTTCTAATGAGATAATATCTGTAAAAGATTATATCTATATGAAAAATTACATTCTCTCTCACTGTTTTTTTAAAAATACTCTTTATTACTTTTTCATACAGTCATTCTTCACGCAGAATTCATCTTTCATCTCTCTCTTTCTCTAGCTATATATAATGTTATATATAGTCCAAGGAATATGCACAGAACTTTACATGTAATTACTAGTCTAAGACACAAGGGAAGTTATGTCACAGTCACTTCCCCTATGTGTCCCATTTTTTCCATCCAAACTTGGCATTCCATGCTTGAAAACACTGAAAGTTGACCCAATTTTGCTGTGCTGTTTACTGAGTCACAGATTTCATATTAAAATATGTTTGTGCCTTCATAAATTATGTCTTTAGCCCACATCTGACTGAAATTTTGTGTTTGTGTGTGTGTGTTCGGCTCAGCTGAAGAAGAAAACTCTGGAGGTTACTGTGTGGGATTATGACAGATATTCCTCAAATGATTTCCTGGGAGAAGTGAGTGTTGTTAGATAAGTGTCATTCCATCCAGCACTTGTGGCAGAGATAAACATAATTTGCATAGCATCAATTCAAAATCAAAGCTAGCATTTTGTCTTCTCTCCTTCTTTATTGTTATGTAATTTGTTATTCTTAAGTCATCTGAGCTTCTGTCAGTATCTATTTACATTAATATCCACCAAAGAATAGTTTATAGTTGACTAAAGGAAAGAAAGTCAGAAGACCAAATATAATCTAACACATTATGACTGTTTTTTTGTAGGTGCTCATTGATCTTTCAAACACGACTCAGCTGGATAACACACCTCGCTGGCACCCCCTAAAGGAGCAAAGTGAGAGTATTCACCATGGAAGAACCCACCCTCCACAGGGACCCAGCGGCTCTGGGGGACTTGGAGGTCAAGGCGGCCCTGGAAGTCAGGGAGGCCCTGGAGGGCCAGGAGGTTCTGGAGGTCAAGGAGGGCAACCGGGGAACCAGCAGTCCCCTAAAACCTCTGTCATCAAGAGCCGAAGTCACGGCATTTTCCCTGACCCCGCTAAAGGTAGGTCATGCATACTAAACAAAAATATACACAGGAATCGCACAGGTGGTTCAACTAGTTTAGGGTCAGTAAGATTTTTTTTTTTATGTCTTTGAAAGCCTCTTAGAGTCACCAAAGCTGTATTTATTTGATCAAAATACAGTAAAAACGGTAATATTGTGAAATATTTTCACAAATCACAACTGTTTTCTGTTTCAGTAGATTTTAAAATGTAATTTATTCCTGAGACTGCAAAGCTGAATTTTCAGCAGCCATTGCTCCAAAACTTCTGAATGGCTGTCTATAATTAACAGGAGATGTAAGGTTTAAAGGGATAGTTCACCCAAAAATGAAAATTCTGTCATCATTTACTCACATGAATATCTTTGTTCTGCTAAACACAAAGGAAGATCTTTGGAAGAATGTCAGTAACCAATCAGTTTTCCAAATATCTTCCTTTGTGTTCAGCAGAACAAAGAAATGCATACAGGTTTGGAGCAACTTGAGGGTGAGTAAATGATGACAGAATTTTTATTTTTGGGTGAACTATCCCTTTAAGAGATATTTGGGATCAGTGCTGGATTAATCGAGGGCACGTACTGTATGTTCAGACACACAGGTCCCTACAATAGAAAAGTCTCACAGTAGTCCCGGCAGCTCCAAATCTTCCTCTGAGGGTCACTTGCGCTCCCACGGCCCCTCACGCAGCCAGAGCAAAGGCAGCGTCACCCAAGCACACCTGGAAGAAGCCGGGAACGCCATCGCTGCAGCCGAGGCTGCGGTGCAACAGTCCCGTCTCCAGCCAAGTAACCCTTATTACTTCACATGAGCTCACAGCCTATCCGTTCTCTGTCTTTCTTTCTTCCTTCCTCTCATTCTCGCACTCTTCCACTATTTCTTTTCCATTCCCTCTCGTCCTCACCTTTCTATCACATTTTTTTTGTTTAGTTTAGTTTTCATTATTTTGTGTTAATAAATTAAAGCCTACACCTAAAATCACAAAATGAAAACTTCTAACTCAATAATAGACAATATCTTATTGAATATTAAGAAAAGTGAAAAATTAGATTGTCCTAAAGTACTTTTTAAACCTTCCAGCATTTAAATTTAGACATTTGAGTGTCAAAACAAAAATGATCCCATCTAAAAGATCTTCATTTTTAATAAAGCCTATAAAACATTAAATAATTTAAACAACCAATGTCTGTTAAACTCCCGTTCGGAAATCGCAAATCTGCCTTTAGCTGCAGTAAAACTGAGTCCGTAATTAAAATTTTTATTTCCCGGATAAAAGTTAATGCCAGACATTCAGGCTCAATCTTTTTTTGTAAAACTGCAATTCTGTAGCAGCAGAGAAGGCTTTTGTTGTATATATATATATATATATAAAAAGATCCTTAGAAGTACAGCACATTGGCTGATTTTCACAACTATTGTGCTATTCTTTCCCAAATGTTCCTGCTGTCATATAGATAATCGATGCTAAATTTGAGTGCATATTGAAGACACTTCACACTGACATCCAGAGCATGATGAACCCCTCTGTTACCTCATTTACCCTTGCAAGTAAAATCCCAGGCCTTTACCCCAGATCAAACCCATATCTATGTCCGCATGATTGTGGTGTGTAAAAATCATGAGCTGGTTTCATGTGAGGGCGACTATGCAATCTGTGGATGAGTCTGTGTAGAGACAGCCCCATCTAAAGGCAGAACTGGCCCCATACTGATCATACAACATCTTCCAGCCAATGAGAGCAAAGTATCGAGTCAGATGACCATCATGGAGGGATCTCTGCTAGAGGAGGTGAGAGACACGTGACTCCTCCCTCTCTCTAAATATAAGAATAAAAATCAGCACTAATCAGCACATTACACGTCCATTTTAGAAGCAAAACACAAAAATGTTTAAATCTATAATCAAGAAAGCCATGAAATTTGCATAAATTTCCATTCTGTGTTTAAACTGATGTTTAAAGTTATTTTACAAAGAGTGCATTACCTTTCATTTCACCGTGGTCTCTTTTTTTTATTTCTTCTCTTGCTTATCTTTTCTGTCCATATATGAATAAATGCATATCCATTCTTTTTGCATAAACTGTTTTTAAATTAGTAATGTAAATAATGAGCCCTGTACTTTATATGACACATGTCTAATTTCTTCTTTCACTCTGTTTGTGTGTGTGTGTGTGTGTGTGTGTATTTCTACAGATAAAACAAACCACAGAATGATTGATGGGGATGGATACACTCTGGACAGTGAAGATGCCATGGGTACTAATGCTGTGGACAGCGCCATATTTCAGGTCCCTCAGCTGTAAGTATGCCTATTCAGTCCTGCATTTGCAATTAATCTGTATCATATGGATTTCAGGTATTCAGTGAAGTGATAGGCCAATATATTGGATGATATTTATCTGCATTAGTTAATGGAACAGAAATGCTAGTGCCACCTACGTATATAGTGCCACTTATATATATATAATATCAAAATATATATCAAAAGTAAAGAGTTAATGTTATTGTTAAAGTCTCTTATGCTCACCAAGCTACTTTTATGGTTAAAAAATACAGTAAAAATAGTAATATTGTGAAATATTATTACAATTTGAAATAACTGTTTTCTGTTTTAATGTATTTTAAAATGCAATTTATTCCTGCGATGGCAAAGCTGAATTTTCAGCATCATTACTCCAGTCTTCAGTGTCACATGATCCTTCAGAAATCATTAATATGCTGATTTGCTGCTCAAGAAATATTTATTATTATTATTATCAATGTTGAAAACAGTTGTGCTGCTTTATATTTTTGTGGAAATGGTGATACATTTTTTTTCCCTCAGGATTCTTTGATGAATATTTGAAATGTATCTTTTGCAACATTATAAATGTTTTTTACTGACACTTTTAATATAAAATAAATATCTTTTGTAACATTATAAATGTTTTTACTGTCACTTTTGATCAATGTAATGTCTTTGAATAAATATATAATAATTATTATCATAATTAATAGTAAATATTAATTTCTTTAAAAAAATCTAGTGTATCAACAATTTGAGTGAAAATTTTAAATGCAAAACTGAATGAATTTCTTATTTGATTTGTTGCCAAGAAATCTGCAGAATCTGAAATATTTCTAATCCATTTTATGTCAATTTTCTTTATTTTAATATTTAAAAAATACATATTTAAATGAGATTTGAAATCTTACATTTTTAGACCCTACTCAATATATATTAATCATATGTGACCCTGGACCACAGAACCAGGCATAAGGGTCAGTTTTTTGAAATTGAGATTTATACATCACCTGAATAAATAAGCTTTCCATTGATGTATGGCTTGATAGGATATGACAATATTTGACCGAGATGCAATTATTTGAAAATCTGGAATCTGAGGGTGCAAAAAAATCAAAATATTGAAAAAATCGCCTTTAAAGTTGTCCAAATGAAGTCCTTAGCAATGCATATCCATTCACAAAAATACATTTTTTTATAAATTTACAAAATATCTTCATGGAACATGATCTTTACTTAATATACTAATGATTTTTGGCATTAAAAAAAAATCGATAATTTTGACCCATACAATGTATTGTTGGCTATTGCTACAAATATACCCATGCGACTTATGACTGGTTTTGTGGTCCAGGGTCACAAACACTATATATATATATATATATATATATATATATATATATATATATATATAAGATTAATATACTAATAATTTACTAATATATATTACATATATACTAATATATACTAATCATGTATATCAAAATAGTAAAAAAATAAAAATAAAATAAAAGACTGCAGTACTCACACCTTCAATTTCTTTGCTCTATCATTGTTCATTTCATCAGGAAAAACATTCCTAATGGGACAGATAAAAGCAGAGGACTTGAATCTTTGAACCTGCCAGATTCGGAAGGTAACGATCTGTTTCGTATTCCAGATTCTGTTCACACACAATCTAATTCTAGTCATTTCCGTGCTCATAACAAAAAACCTTATGAGAACAAAATAAAATGGGCAAACTTTGAGTCATAATAGAGCTTTGTATTATGTTATACAGGGTAGTCAGTACAGTCAGGTTCACCCCTGAGGTTGAATTAACACTTGTCAGGAAGCTGTTTGGTAGACTAAGAACCTGTTAAACAGAGGAAAACAGCAGTCATCCCCTTCTGTTCTGCCACTGTGTCACTGCCATACACTGTTGAATAATTCATCACAGCAGAGGGTGTGTTTCTGTTGCTGTCAAAAGAGACAGACGTCGGCACAACAAAACATGGACTCTAACTGTGTCATGAGTGTGGCAAAGTGTCAAAAGAGACATTGGACATTTTTGCTTATCTTTGTACAGCATAATGAACATTACTCAAAACATTGTTTTGCCACCAATATCTTGTTCTGAAGTCTAGTATTTCATTATATATATTTATTTATATATTTTTTCTTTTAACATACATACAGTGGTTGGACAATGAAACTGAAACACTAGCCAATATAGTGTTGGAAGTTTCACACCAATACAAGTCTACTTGTGCTAGATGGGCAGGTCACTGTCAAGGACTACTGAACCATTCTGGAGGACCATGTGCACCCAATGGTTTAAACATTGTACCCTAAAGGTGGTGTTGTGTATCAGGATAATAATGTTTTATTTAAAGTCCCCCTGTAGTCAATAATTTTATCCCTTAAAACTCATCTTTGATCACCAAAATGACATATTTAAATGTTTTTTCCTGTAAAAAAAAAAAATCTTCATGCATTAAAATAGCTTGAATGTAACTGTATACCCTTGCTTCATTTAGTATTCACGGATTCATGAATATGCAAATTAGCCCCACCTCCACTTACTCACACCAGCTCAGAGATCCACTCGGTCAACTTACTGATGTAAACACTGCACAATGGTATCGCTCTTTACAACGTCGGACACATAGCGGTATATGATTAGCCTTTGGCTTGACTACATTATCAAACAGCTAATAATGTGCCGCTAATGTTACACAAACAATGGTCCCGTTAATCTCAGAGTCAGACAGCTGCCTTCTAAAAATCAGCATCCTTACAAACTCTTTGAACAACTTAGAACGTCAGTGGAGAAAGGCATAGTTCACCATAACATTGTAATATACATAATATACCCGCTATATTGCTAAATCTACCCGATTTTTTTTTCATATCAACAGAAAAAAATACCAGGATAACCTGGTTTCTCTTGAGACTCCCCTGCTTCAGAGCGGTCATAGTTAATGATATGCTAAATCCCGCCGGCATGTTGATGTGATTTGTTACAAGTTAGTTTGTAACAACAGAAACACCAGCGATTTCAAACCGCGTTTTTGAGACTGCAGTTTTAAAGAGAAAATACTCAGCAATGGTGCTAAAATTTGCACATGGTTTGTCTTAAATCATATTAAAAAGACCATATAGACATATAATAACATTAAAAACTTGATTTTCACCACAGGGGGACTTTAAGTGAAGTTGAACATTTCCCATGGCCTGCACAGTCACCAAATCTGAATATTATCAAGCCACTTTGGAGTATTTTGGAGAAGTCAGGAAACGTTTTCCTCCTCCAGCATCACATGTTTTTGAGCCACTGTTCTGGAAATGGAATGGCTCAAAATCCATTCAGCCACTGTGCAGGACATGTATCTGTCATTCCCAAGACAAACTGATGCTGTATTGGCCACAAAAAAGAGGACCTACACTATACTAATAAATTATTGTGTTTCAGTTTCATTGTCCAACCCCAGTAGTTCATAGTTTATAAACGTTTTGCCTACTTAGGTTTACAGCATTTCCTTTTTGCTCAGTGCAAATTTTTAGTTAGGCTCCTACCCACTAGAGGTCGCCATTGCCAACAACTTATATTGATTTATCTTGAACAGCTGACAATATGCAGTAAGTAAAGATACATACAACAAATATATGAAATATAAGAGGTTGTATTTTGTTATTCTATCTATCTATATATCTATCTGACTGTAGGTAAGATGATAGGTGAGATCAAGGTTGCATTGAAGAAGGAGATGAAGACTGAAGGAGAGCAGCTGGTTCTTGAGATCCTGCAGTGCAGAAACATCACCTACAAATTCAAATCTCCAGACCACCTACCTGGTAATGAAATGTTCCTCAACACATACTCACTATACCACTGCAATCAAGTAATGTAGTCATTTGAGAAAGATTTTGATTACTTGATCTTGAAATGCTGATGAATCTATTATATTTGTAGACTTGTATGTAAAGCTTTATGTGGTGAATGTGGCAACTCAAAAGAGGATCATAAAGAAGAAGACCAGAGTGTGTCGCCATGACAGAGAGCCATCGTTCAATGAGACATTTCGTTTTAACCTGAATCCCGTTGGCCACTCTATTCAGGTGAGAGAAATTACAAACTGAGGGAACTTCAATATATAGTCACACACACACTCGGGTTGCGGACCTGCTAACAAGAATTCAAATTGCTGTTGTTACGTAAATCACAGTACTAAACAATGAGCGTTATTTGAATAAGTCAATTTAAATGAAAACCAATTATTTAAGTTAAACTAAAATTATTAATTCAAATTAAACAAACTCTATTGATTCTAGTTAGCAGTACATGGTTGATTCTATTTGGTTTTACTTGTTTTAATCACATGGAACCACTGTGCATGACTGAATCATGTTCAGCCAAAGAGCTATTTTTTGGGGGTTGGTAAGATTTTTTAAATGTTTTTGAAAGTTTCTTATGCTCATCAAGGCTGCATTTATTTGATCAAAATACAGTTAAAACAGTAATAGCGTGAAACATTATTACAATTTTTAAAAAATAATCTATTTAATATATTTTAAAATGTAATTTATTCCTGTGGACAAAGCTGAATTTTCAGCATCATTACTCCAGTCTTTAGTGTCACATGATCATTCAGAAATCATTCTAATATGCTGATTTGCTGCTCAAGAAACATTTCTTATTATTATGTTGAAAACAGTTGTGCTGCTTAATATTTTTGTGGAAATCATGATACATTTTCAAGATTCTTTGATGAATAGAAAGTAAAAAAATAAGTGTTAATTTATGAACAGTAGTGTATGTATAATATTATTTAAATAATTATTTAAATAATTTAACTTCAATCTTTCACTCACTCTTTGTTTGCCCTTTCCCCTGTCTTGTATCCCCTTCCTCTTCACAGCTGTTCCTGGTGTCAAATGGAGGGAAGTTTATGAAGAAGACCCTGATTGGCGAGGCCTACATCTGGCTGGACAAAGTGGACATGCGTAGCGGGCAGTCAGCTGGCACAAGCTAATGGCCACCACCAATCAAACACAGCCATAATCAGACGCCCATCCGTCTCCCATCAGTACCCTCCAAAAAAAAAAAAAAAAAAAAAAAAGAGAAATAAAACAGGAAACAGTGAGTTTGTAAATCAGGAATGGCTGACAGGAGATGGAAAGAGAAAATCAAGGTGAAGAAATAAACTGACTACTGTGTCGAACAGTCTGTAGGGTGAGACTGCCGGTTTTCCCAACCATTCCCAATCAGGATGTGTAAATCCATTTCCTCTCCCAGAGCGCTGCTGTTGTCTTTTTGCGGGAGTCATTTTTGCAACTACATTCTACATCTAAAATATCTTAGGCATGGGCCAATTATTACTTGAGGTTTTCTACATTTCAATGCCATTTCAGATGTTATCACATGTTCAAGGTCATATATATTTCTCGCAAAAAAAAAAAAAAAAAAAAAAAAAAACATTATTCACATGGAGATAAACGTAGCATAATTTATAGTTCTTGACACAATCATGTGATATATAATGACCATATCAGTCTGTTATGCACTGTATGGAGGTTATACTGTAAGGAAGAAAGACAATCGTAAATATAATGGATTTCCCTTTTCGAATGCAGCATCCAACCGCACACAATTTAAGATTCCTCCGTTTATATTGTCTTGAGTGTCGTCTTCAACGTTTAGGGAATGTTGTGACTGACGTCATTGAAGTTGAGATGATCTGGTTTTCACACAATCTTCTTGATATGTTGAGAATGGCTGTATGTTGGATGCTAAATGAGGGCGTAATTTGTTTTTAGCATCTCAAGCCCTCAAATTAGGTTCTCTGAAGTTAAAGGGCATCTATTCTCTGTCCAGAAGTATGATTGTACGTGTCCGCAATGTGTTTGTTTTATGAAGAGCATCTTGAAGTAAATGTCATGTTAGTGGTCAGATGTTGTCATCAATAGTCTCCGTTCTGTGATCAAGTTGTATGTGGAATCCAAATATGCAATGACAAAAAAAATATATATATATTAATAATAATAATTAACGTACACCTTTCTGGCATTTATATAAGGGTTTTGGCTCAATTGGCTCGACTAAAATCCAAATGTTATGTTTGTTGTTTATTTGAATGGTGCAATGTCCTACGTCCCGTGTCACTGTTCCATAGTGGTGCACTTTTTAATATTGTTTTTCTGCTGTAAAGTTCATCTGTTCATCTCAGTTTAGCTATGAAGGATGGTTCTTTTTCATTATGATCACTGCCTCTGCACCATATCAGTGTATAGCTACACTAGTATGTGCCATTGATGGATAAAGGCAATGTTTTTGTCTGTCTAGGTCCTGAAAACACCATTCAGTAATTTAACTTCACGGTCAGTGTTTCCATTATCAATATCAGTGGACATTTCTCACACATGGAAACGGAGTGTTTTGTAACCTGGCTAATAAAACGTACACAGACGTTTCCATATGATTTAATCTGCATCTTGCACAGCTGGTGCACAGATGTACCTGAATAAAAGGTTGCTGTCATATTAAGATAAACTATTGTGTGCCAACCTGATGTTTTAACCAAACCACTGCTTCTGTTTGGGTAAATCTATGCAACATGGATTATGTTCTTTGAATGCATATACCTTAACATGCGACATCCAGCGAGTGTCTGAATATATGTATATCTGTTAAAGAAAACAAGAAATTAATTATATGAATATTGTATAGTGTTTATTTTTATTTATTTATTTATTTTTTACTTCCTCTTTATGGCACAGTACATATTAATAGTATGCACTTTACGTTATTGTTTTCATAGGTTTCCAAATGTCATCATAAATAATGACAAAAAAAAAAAAATACGCTAAGATACCAGAAAATTGGGATTGGGAAACATAATGCATATTTTATATTGCGTAATTATTATGATGGCCAATCAAAACCTGTAAAGAGTGTCATCAGGTTTTCACCTAGAGCATCACACCTTTCAAAGTGTGATTATTTTTTTCTGTTGTACCCTTTAAACAAGCACATTCATTTCTTTTTGAGTACTAAATATTATCTTCTATTCTTATATTACTCCATTCCTTTTAAAATCATGATGCGTTTGATGAATTCAGTTGCTGTAAACAGTGTGAATGTGATTTTCTTTTTTCTTTTTTTTCTTTTTGTAAATATATAGGATATTTTCTACGAGAAGAGGTCTGAATATTTATTTGCTCTGACGTTGAGCATGTGATTGTGATCAAGGTCAAACTATGTCTGTACATACTGTATTTGTCTAAGTGTGTAAGAAAGTAATATCTGGATTGGTTTAAAATCATGTGTTCGATCAACCCATTCCAACCTGTTTGATGAAATCAACAACATCTCTCAGAATGAAAATGAAAAGAAAAAAGAAAAAAAAAAAAAGGAAAAAGACAACACAAAATTTCCTGTCAAATTGAATGGTTGTCAAAGAGTTTCTATGTTTTTACATAGATGTTGCATGTTTTGTTAGATGTTTGTTGATATATTTTGCCTCCGGATTCAGTTTAAAAAGAGAGAAAAATTGAACACATCATCTGAAGTTGTATGCCGACTGTAAAAATGCTTGTAAAATGAGTCTTGTTTTTCACTTCGTGTAAAAAAAAAGCAGAAAAAAATCTAATGTTATGGTTTTGTGGTTGTCCACAGGATGTCATGAAATTATGCAAATTGTGCAGTAGAGAAAAGATAATATATGAAAAATAACAAATAAATAAATAAATAACTTTCTCCCTGCGTCCAAATAATAAAGAATAGATTTATTTCAAATGTGAAAATGTTTGGTATGTTTTGATTGTTAATGTGCTCATATCTGGTGAAATGTTTACATTTTTCATTCTTATTTGATGGTTATTGAATTAATTCAATTGTCGCTTGAATTGTCTCAGCCCTATTTTAGGACCATTAAAGTTTTTTTTTATTATTTTTTTTTATTTATTAAACATTTTAAATTTATAATACTTACAACAAAGCCCAAGATCCGCCCAGTCATAAAAGGCAAAAAATACAGAGATTAAAAAAGGGGGGAAGAAGGAGGAAAATTGTAAAAATATAAATTATATGACAGCAATATATATATATATATATATATATATATATATATATATATATATATATATATGTATATATATATTAATTTAGCTTTAGCATGAAAAGTCATGACTTACATTACAATGCAAAAATGTGTAAAGGACTATTACACATTGTTGCATTGTAATGTAAATCATGACTTTTCATGCTAAAGCTAAATTAATATATATATATATATACACACACACATATATATATATTAATTTAATATATATATATATATATATATATATATATATATATATATTAATTTAGCTTTAGCATGAAAAGTCATGACTTACATTACAATGCAAAAATGTGTAATAGTCCTTTTAAAGCCTTTTCAAATATAGGCCTAGTTTCTTATTTATTTCCATTTCTTTTTCGATTTGGGGTGAAATATGTGAGCGAATTAACAGGTTTTGTGCGATTTACAGTCTTGTGTCTACAGTTTTTGGCCAGCAGAGGGAGATGTCTGTCTGATAATAATTACAAGGGAAGTAGCTCAGAAACTGACCATATACGTGAGTATTCAAAATAAGTTAAACTTAATTAGTTGTTTCGATTTATGAAAATAATCACTTATTTGAAATATATGATGAACTGACCAACTAAATGATCATTGCGTGAACTGCAACAAACATGCACGTATACTAAGAAAAAAAAAAAGAGGAAATGAAGGAGAAAAAGGGAGTGTGACTCATCCGGGCCTCATTATCCCCTCAGCATTTTGTCAGGGCTAAATTAAAGAACACAAGGCAGCCTTACCAGAACGATTACAAGTCCTGCCACCACACAAAGAAACTACCACTCATTATTGTAGCCTCAGGTTTGTTTCAAAGCAGGAGCAACAAGAACCATATACTCGAGAGGAGTGTTTGTGAGCAACCATTCTCTCTCTGGGTAATGCGAGGCAGGGCATGTTGCCATGGAGACGCGGGTACAGGGGTAGGAGGACCCAGGGGAGCGATGTAGCTTGGATAGCAGGATGTGCTAGTGAGTGTGTGATACTCATCATCCTCAGTTCAGTAGACCATGATAAATTCTGGTTTTTGATGTGTCTAATCAGCCAGCATTACTCGATAATACTGTGCAAATGAGAACGCTTTCCCTGAAAATCGAGCGAAAGCCACTCACGATTTTTAGCTCGATATCCGTCGCAGAATTGCTTTGACAAACGTCTTATATCTGAAGTTAATTAGCTTCCTCAAACTCTCCCGAGAGACAATGGTGTGTTTGTTTCAGAATCAGGCCTAATAAACGCTGTAGCTAGAGTTACCGAAACAAGCCTGTAATAAATATATAAATGCACTGCACACACTTTAGTTTCATAAATGGAGTCTAGACCCAGGGGCAGGTTGCATAAACCACTAAGACTAGTCTTACAATTCAGTGATCTTTTTTGTTTCTTTAAGACTGGTCATAACTTTTTAAGTCAGTTACATAAAAACGTAGATTGGTCTAATTTGATAGAGAAAAGAAAGACTGCCCCTTGACTAACTGTAGTAATGTTAAAGCACTGTCTTTACATAATGGCTATGTTTATGCAACTGGCCCCAGAGGGTTTATAATCTTTTAGATGTGAAAGACCCTGAAATAGGAGCATTCACGTGCGAGGGACCCCCATCCTAAGGTTTAAAATGCAACTATCTGTTTGTTTTCATGTATAAAGACCCTATTTGTAAAATAATAGTAGGCCTATCTGTAAAAATTATTTGTAAAATATTTAGTTTCTGTTATTGCGTTACATTACGTTAGGACAGTTAGGTGTAGATGTATTATTAATTTATTTAAATTAAGTTGTATTTATTTTTATCAGTTTATTTAAATCAAATTAATTTAACTCAACTGTGTTATTTATTTTGATCAAAATTATTACTTATTTAAGTCAATTTTTATATCAATTAATTGTAATCAAATTTATTTGCTAAATCAAATGTTATTTGTTTATTTTTATATTTAAATTAGATAGATTGTATTTATTTATTTTAAACAATGTATTTATTATTTTAAATAAAATTACATTTATTTAATTAATGTTTATTTTAATCAAATATATTTAATCATTTTTATTATTTAATTATATATTTACTTTTAATTATATATATATATGTGTGTGTGTGTGTGTGTGTGTGTATATATATATATATATATATATATAGGGGGAGACTAGGAATGTTGTCAGTTTAACAAGTCAGAAAAGAGCTATGGTGATGTCATCAATATCACACACTCTCATCACCTTATTGAGCTCACATGAGAAGTGCCATATGACTGTGAGCAACATTATAGATTTTATGACCAAAAAACTGATGTTTAGGAAGGAAAGTAAAAAAAAAAAAAAAAAATCAAGATTATATTTTGCCTAGCAATCATTGTATTGTAGATACAATTATTTGACTTACAGACAGTACATAACCTAAAGTAGCCGTTTCTCTAGTTTAAGTTTGATTTAAATTTGAATTCATGCTAACTTCAGTTAGCTGTTATGGCTGTTTGGGGTGGGGATAGTTGTAACAGTTCATTAAAAATGTTACAACCAACGCCTTATAATGATTCCAATCAATCACATTCTCTGTTAAGAGAATGAAAATTACCCCTAAGCTTTACTCACCCTCAAGCCATCCTAGGTGTATATGACTTTCTTCTTTCTGATGAACATAATCGCAGAAATATTAATAAATATCCTGACGCATCCGAGCTTTATAATAGCAGTGACAGGTCTCAATGAGTATGAGCTGAAGAAAGTGCTTCCATCCACATCCATCCATCATAAACATACTCTACACGGCTCTGGGGGTTAATAAAGGCCTTCTGAAGTGAAGCAATGCGTTTGTGTAAAAAACATATTAAATCCATATTTAAACGCAAGAAAAACGTACCCGTAGAAACGTTTCCGCAAGTCGCAAAATACGTACCAATACGTACATATCGCTGCAGTTTCGATGTGAAATGTCCACTGAGTGGCGCTAAAAGCGTGTTCATTTTTTTTTTTTTTTTTTTTCGGAACAGATAAACGTAAATATGGTATGTTTTTATGACGTTGGTTTTTATACGAATCACCGCAGTTCTGATTTGACATTTGCACTCCATTGCGTTTTAAAATAATGTACCACCAACACTACTACACCTAAACCTACCCGATAGTGTTAACAAAAGCAAATGTGACATAAAGAGCATCCGTAATCGTGCCGTTTTAGCTTGTTTAGATCTCTCATCTCTCTGAGCTCTTTTACTGTGACTCACCTTTTACGGGATTCGTACCCAGGGCCTCCTCGTCTTAAGTCCAACTCCGGATCAGCTGAACTACCGAGCAAGCTTGTTACGTCAGAAAAGTGAAACATATGGAGCTGGTTAAGCGATGCGAAGTCCAAAATATATTCGTTTACAAATTGTGCGCTTTGGTAAAAAAAAGCGTTTTGAAGTCATAACATAATATTGTGCAAGGAGACGTGAAAACGAGTCTTTATTAATCCATAATCTGACCCCGTAATCGTAACTGTGTAGCCTATGAAAACGATTAAAAAAGCGCTTGCCGTTTTACTGCCTCTAGCGTTCATTTCTGTTGGAAACTGCAGTGATATGTATGCATTGGTACGTATTTTGGCGACTCGCGAAAACGTTCCCACAGGTACGTCTTTCCTTTGAGACTGGGTTGTTTAAACAAATTATGAAGTAAAATATATAGCTACGGCCAGACCGCATTCTGTATTGAAATTACGAAAAAAGAGTAAACTGGCGTCGCGTCAGTTACACTTTTTCCGTAAGTTGAATAGGGAAGGTGTAGGACGTAGCGTAAGCTTTGTGAACTGCAAGAGTTTTACACTTTCTGCGTACGTTGAATACGGAAGGCAGGTTCGTGCAGAAGATAGAAATTTTACTTCATAACTTGTGAAAAACGTTGGCCAATACTGAGCTGGCATTCGCCCAGCGTTCACTGCATCAACTGCATAGAAGGCTGTCAGAGAAGAGAGGAGATTGTTGAATAAAGTCATTATTCTTGTTGTGTTTTTGCGCACAAAAAGTATTCTCGTCGCTTCATAACATTAAGGTTAAACCACTGTAGTCACGTTGACTATTTTAACAATGTTTTTACTACCTTTCTGGACCTTGAATGACGATAATTACATTGCTTTCTATGGGGGATAAAAAAACCTTGGATTTCATCAAAAATATCTTAATTTGTGTTCTGAAGATGAACGAAGATCTTACGTGTTTGGAACAACATGAGGGTGAGTAATTAATGACAGAAATTTCATTTTTGGGTGAACTAACCCTTTAACTCACATAATCTGTGATAGTGTAGTACACATCCAAGTGAGTTTTATATGTAGTAGACAAATGTGTCTACTGTGCATCAAAATTTGAGAGATCTAGCACAAACAACCACTGAGTTACTGATGCTCAAACAAAAAATGTGTTACTACCATCCCCAGTCTCCCCCTATATTTACATCATTTCCACGGACTCCCAGTTTTAAAACCCTGGTCTAGACAAACAGATCGAGACTCTCCTGCCGTCATTAAACGAGCTTGGTCATTAGCTTTTACCGAGCGGCCCAGGGTCAAGCCACAGGCGCGCTCACAAACACACCAACACTTCGCCGACACAAAGAGTTTCACCCGCAAATGCACCTGGAAGGTCCTCGGAAATGCTTTTAATGCACATCGATGTCTAATACACTTCACTGCCAGAGCCTCTTGTGTGCAGGCCCGACCCCATAAACACAGACCTGTCTGAAAAGAGTTGGGTGAACACATTAAACTGCAAGCAAAGTGCACATGCACTCCGCTTTCCAGCATCCTTTAATCATCGGCTGGGCCGTGCATAAGAGGAAAGAGGTCACAACAGCGCTGTCTATTTAAGACCTATTGGGAATTTTAATGAGAAAGTGTGTTTTTGATGATGGGACGGCATCTTTTCATTTAGCCGAGTGCTGGCCCAGGGCTTTTATCCTGGTCTGTTATAGTTGGCTACTCTCTGTGCTTGAAGTTACAGGTCACTGTATCTCTTCTCCATCAGAGGGGCTGCGGTGGTGCATCAGTACAAAACCTCCTCTAGGCCCTGTTGGATCCGCCGTTCGATGGGATGGATGGGTGCTAATGGACCTTCATGCAGACCAGGGAACAAAAGCACAAGGCCTCTCCTATTATAGAGCTCGCGCTCTCTCGCAGTCTCGCGCCCTGTTGCACGCGCCTCGCTTTGACACTCGTCGTTGCCGCGGAGAGCGCGGTTGCTAGGCAACGGGTGAAAGCCGAAATCCCTGGGTAACTCGCCGCTTACTGCCCCGACCTGCCTCCCATCCCTGCTCGCTCGCTTATTAACTTTATTGCAATGGGAAGAAAAATAAACAGTATCTCATTTAAACGAGCATCATAGCTATATAACTCGGCTGCGATTTATAGCATTGCCTTACATTATAAAGAAGAAAAAGAAAAAAGGATGCCGTGCATGCAAGCGTTTATGAATGAGATGCATCATTTAGTGATGCCCTGAATGAATAATGAACGGATGTATTTGAAAAACCATCTATGATGTGCTCTCACTTAGTCTAAATATTGATCAGTTGTGTATTTTACGTCAGATAGGTTAATTCAACTATATAGTTCACTGTCTTTATGTAGTTTGGTGTTGTTAGTGTACATGTTATTTTGTATAACATAATTATTTATATAACTATTTTCATAACAACAACAATAATAATAGGCTAATATTAAATGTACGGAGCCCCTAAAGGGACCTTTGCAAAAATAAAAACAGACTTTCGCGTGCGCACGCGATACGCTTCTCGTGCGCACGCGAAAGTCTGTATATTTTATTTTTTGCAAAGGTCCCTTTAGGGGCTCCGTAGAAATGTATAGGCGTATTTATATAAATATAAAATTTATAAATATAATATTTTTTAAAATAATAATTAAATTTTATAATAAACATTTGGCTAATCTAATAACAATCGAATTATCATCTTATTATTAGTGTTATTATTATTTGTAGTAATATTTTATCAGGCTAATGAATATTTTTGCATGTAGATGACTTTATGTTGTTAATATAAAATGAATAGAAGTATTTATATACGTTGCGTAAGTATAAGTATTACTTAAAATAACATTAAAAATAAAATATTTTTGAACAATTATTTTGCAATTTATTTCTTTATGCATTCAAACACATATTCACGTAAATCGACATGCCAAATCGTTTGTGTTGGCTTTCAGGAGAGTATCTTGGCACTTTTGTGCGCATTCTTAATTGATTTCAGGAGGGTGTTACTTATGTGTTGAGGAAGCATAAGAGGAGGAGGAGGAGGAGGAGGAGAGAGAGGGACTGGAGAGGGTTGCGGTGTATGAAGATCCGATGAAAGATAACAGGCTATTGCAATAAGAGGGCAAGAGAGAGGGGTGGGGGCAGAATGACGCTGATTCGGGGCTATTGATTTCTCCCTCCCCTCTATATGGGGTCAGTAGTTTGATCAGAGCGCGCGCAGGATCACACAGAAGAGCCACGCGCTTTTGCCATGTAACACGAAGCGGCGCGTATAGAGATATCCAACAGGACACTCATCACCAATCCGATCCCGTCTGTCTCAAACCTGATGACGGGAAATAATAAGATTATCCAGCAGGACAGGAGAGCGACACGTTATATCTCTGAAGAAAAGTAACTGGTGTGGATTGACAGATGATGGTGCGCTCGAGATCAACAGATCTGACCATGAATCCGTTCCGAATCTCCGTGATGATGATGTTCATCTTCGCATCTGTTCATATCTCATGCCCATCGCAGTTCCCCAGTCCGCTCATGTAAGTACTTTGATTTTGTTATCTGTGTAGAAGAGTGTCAGGGTTTCAACTGTTGATTAAAATGCATTTTTATTTCATTCAGGTCGTGCTGGATGCACAAGGCACAAACTATTTATTTACTTGTGTTTAACGCAGTTTAACTTGCCCCTATAGTGGTCAATAACATCCAAAGCGGAAACGTAAATTTAAACTTATAGACAGATTCTGTTGGGTGTGACGTTAACAGGCAACGGTTGTTTAATAATAAAGCAGAGAAATTCGCAATCAATATTATGAATTATCCTGAATGATTAAGGGTGAGGAGTCAGGCATATTGCAGTTTCCCCATTATTGATTTGTTTAATGAAAAAAGCTTTCTTTCAAGGAATAGTTCGCTTGAAAATGACAATTCTGTCTTTATTCACTGGCCATGTTGCTTCATGACTTTCTTCTGTGGAAAAAAAGAGAAACATTTTGAATATTTTTCATACAAGGAGAGCTGATAAGCACAATTGTTAAGATACAAACAAAAGAACAAAAAGCACCATGAAATTGTTCCATATGACGCTTTCTGTAAAAAAAATATTTTCATGATTTATCACAACATTTTTTTCTTTTGTCAAATCAACTTCTATAGCTAATGTGGTTCAGATAGCATAATATTTTGAGTTTCTGTTGATTAAACCAATCGCCTTGATTGTATTAATTCAGATATTCAATTTTAATGAACTCAAATTTTTAAGGCAGGTAACTTACTTTTTTTAAGTTAAACCAACAATTATTTTTTACAACGTGTGAGCTATAGTCTTCTGAAGTCTTCTGATTATGAGCTTCACCTCCAGTAAGCTTGAGAACTGCTCGGACCGAATCACTGAATCATTGAGTTGAACTATGATTTGTAAAAGAATCAGTCCAGTTTGTGAACTGGATCAACTTATTGAAAAGAACTGGCTCAAAAGAATGATTCGTTCACTGCTCCTGTGATCTGTTTGCAAACCTCTTTCGGTTATCAGCAAATGACAAATTGTCTGTTAATCTCCCAAAGCTATTTTGTATTGCGTTTATGTGTTTCACTTCGATTGTACTGACACTGATCTTAAAGGTTAAAGGATAGGTTAAAGGTTTCCATTTCACTTCCACCTTATGTAATCTTTTCCTGTGATTTAAGGTGTTTCACTTTACAAATATCATTTAGTCCTTGATATTTAAGTGAAAATAGGGTCATACTTTATTTTACCTTTCTAAAGATATCCAGATTGTTTGCCTCAATGTTACTTGAACAAAAGTTCAGTATTGTGTCTGTTAATGTACAGTATTTTATAACATATTCAACAGAAGTGCAATGTGACCATGTATGGCAAACAAATTATTGTGTTTGTGAGGGACAGATGTGACCTGACAGATGGTTGAGCATTTTTTAGTTTTTAAGTTGGTAAGTCTTTTGTTAACCTATTTAAATTAGTCTGTATAAAAGAAAGTTATATCTTATGAGAGAAGTAACTTTAAACTGTTGTGGATGATTCTGAATTTGTACAGAAAAATATTAATTTGGATATAGATCTCTGTACTTTGAGGTATTCCTGTTTTTGTATGTTTAGGACAGATGCATCTGAGATGTATTGCCCATATTGTCTGCAACTTCTTTTTAAAAAGTGACAGTTTCACCAGGTGGTTGTGACAGAAGGACAAGAGAATAGGCTGTTTTCTCTCTGTTACAGGCTTAATATGCCACATTTTTTACATGCTTTTAGAAATCCATAAACAGTCATTTCTGAATGCAATAAAATACAGAATTAGTGTATTTTTACATTGTGACTGTGGTCTCACATTGTGTTTTATTGCATGGTGTAAAGAGCATTAATGCAATGCATTAAGATACCCATTTACAAAGATTATGTAGCTGGACCTTTTGATTTGACCACCTGTTTCTTCTGCTCTAGAGCATGTATTCAGTAAAAAGAAATCTCTTGGGTGGCCTCAACTAATGTAGATTGATACAAATGGCCGTAAAAAAACAGGGCACAATTGTTCTGCATAACAAGTGTTTTTCTTCAATGGGCTCTTCAGGTAGATTTCTGAGAATTTACGTCAGTAATGCCTAATGCCTTGCTTTAAAATAATGGGGGGAAACTGTCCCTTTGTTATTTTCAATTACTGAAATTTTTTCCTTGAAAAGGTTACAGCAGCATAGACTAGAGTGAATTAAAAGTTTTAACAACTTAAAGTATTAGTATTAGTATTATAAAAATTACTCGGAGTTATATTAATAAATATCCCAATGCATCCAAGCTTTATAATGGCAGTGAACGGGACCAATGAATCTAAAGGTCAAGAAAGTTCATCCATTATAAACGTACACCACACGGCTCCGGGGGGTTAATAAAGGCCTTCTGAATCGAAGCGATGTGTTTGTGTAAGAAAAATATCCATGTTTAACAAGTTATAAAGTACAATATCTAGTTTCCAGCAGACCGCCTTCCGTATTCAACTTTTTGAATTCGGAAGGCGTAGGACATAGCGTAAGCGTTTTGAACTGCGAGAGTTTTACACTTTCTTCATAAGTTGAATACGGAAGGTGGAAGATAGATATTTTACTTTATAACTTGTTAAATATGGTTATTTTTTCTTACACAAATGCATCGCTTCGCTTCAGAAGGCCTTTATTAACCCCCCGGAGCCATGTGGAGTACGTTTATAATGGATGGATGCACTTTATTGAGCTTCATACTCATTGGTCCCGTTCACTGCCATTATAAAGCTTGGATGCTTCAGGATATTGATTAATATAACTCCGATTGTGTTCATCAGAAAGAAGAAAGTCATATACACCTAGGATGGCTTGAGGGTGAGTAAAGACATTTCAAAATCATTTAAAAAAAATTGTAACTATTCCAAACTTTTGCCCGCCAGTGCATAAATCAGGTTTTTTAATCAATTGTGCAATGCAAAAATGCATTGAGCCATAAACACTTTTATTTCTGTCTGTTCTAGAATGTACAATGGTTGTTGAGACCATCAAGACAGAAAAGATGCATCAAGACATAAACATCAAAAAATGAATAAAACACTTTTGAATTTCCCTCCCATCTGTGCCTCTGATACACTTATAAAGGAAGTGAGAGTACTCAATAACTAATCCACTCAATTTGGAGTGACATAAGCCACACTGCTATTCTGGTTTCTTTCAATTGCTAGTATTAATGCAGAAACAGGCTCTTTTAAGAGGGAACTGAGGGAGGATTCCCACAGAGAGATGACGCAGGTGATCACTGTGACTCTGTCCTCCTGACAGCCAGAGACACCTGTCCCTCAGTCCCACACTGGTCCACTTAAGGACATGGAGGGAACAAGATACAGGTTATGCTGTAAGAGACAGTGTGTTTGAGAGCGCACAATTGCAGGTTGTAAAAGACAAAGTTTTTATTTTTAAATAATAGCATTTATAATAGAACCTTAGCAGACAATCAGGCCAGATGGTTAAAACCACAAAAATTAATTTCCCAAATTCTTAATTAAAATGAGCTGTGCAGGTTGTCTAAATCATCCTTTTAATTATTAATTTGAATAATACCATTCAAAAGTTTGGGGTATGATTTTTTTTTTAAGGAATACATTAATACTTTTATTCAGCAAAAAGGCAAAAGTGACAAACTTTTACATTGTTACAAAACATTTCTATTTCAAATACATGCTGTTCTTTTGATCATTCTATTCATCAAAGAATCCCGATAAAAGTGTTAAGTTTCCACAAAAATATTAAGCAGCACAACTGTTTTCAACACTGAAAATAATAAAGAAATGTTTCTTGAGCTGCAAATCAGCATATTAGGATTTCTGAATGATCACAGGAATAAATTAATTTTTAAAGTATATTGAAATAAAAAGAGGTTATTTTAAATTGTAGTAATATTTCACAATATTACTGTTTTTCCTGTATTTTTGTATTTGGCTTGGTGAACATTCTTTCCAAAACATCTTACTGACCCCAAACTTTTAAACGGTAGTGTAAGTTTGACAGACTTGCATTGCATTCAAGGTATACGGTTTATTAATTCATGTATTTTTTGAGAACCAAACACTGACTTTGGTGTTTTTAGTGCCATGCTCTACAGTTTAAGCCACAGGAATGTTCAATCTTTCCTCCTTTTTTATGAATAATGTAATATTTTTAAGGAAGAAATAATGACAGGATTTGTCAAAGCATGCAAATTTAGTGCCATTAGAGACAAGTCAGACATCTACTGGTGCCCCCTTCAAAATAGGTGTTTGGTGCCCTGGCCTAGACTCTTACATTGTTCCTAGCAGCAACTGTATAGTGTTATGGAGCTTAGACATAAGTTCTTTTAAGAAAAAAGCTTAGAGTCACAGTTCTGTTCCCCTGTCAGATGAGCGCTAATCCTCAGCCTGTAAAGGGATTAAATAGCTTATTATAGAGGAGTGCAGGGAAATCTCTGAATGGACCTTGGAAATGGAAGTGAATGAAAGCACACATTCGCTGGAATAAACTCATTATGATCGCTGACAAATTACCTTTTTTGCAGAATTCATCTAAAGAACTGTGGCCTTTTCCTTTGACTAGACATTTTTATCTTACCTACTGTACTAGACAGATCTTTTAATTTAGGATAATGCTGTGTGGAAGTACCATTAAAAGATACATGAACAGTTAGGTAACACTTTACTTGTGGCCTGTATATATATATATATATATATATTACATTATAAAAGTATACTTATTGCATTAATTATGCCTCATAATAGACCTGTAATTGTAATGCTGGGTGGCTGAGTGCTAACAAAAATATTCTTTATTATAATCCACACAGAAAACTATGGAGAACTAAGGAACTAAACAGAACAGGGAGTATATTTACACAGGTTTAAACAAGGCTTAACAAGGGCACAGGTGAAAGTAATTCGTAATCAAAAGACAAACAGAACAGGTACATGGAATCAGGAACTATGGAAACTAATTAACAAACAGGGAAACTAACTTTTTTCAGAGTGAAAATGAAAAATGAAAAGTGTTTTGGACTGTGAGAGGCTTTACACTTTCTTCTTAAGTTGAATATGGAAGGCTGTCTGGCGGAAGCTAGTTATTTTACTTTATAACATGTTAAATATGGATATTTTTCTTACACAAACGCATCACTTCGCTTCAAAAGGCCTTCCGTTAAAACCCCGGAGCCATGTGGAGTACATTTATGATGGATGGATGCACTTTTTTGAGCTTCAGACAGGTGGTTTCCGTGCACTGCCATTATAAAGCTTGGGAGCACCAGGGTGATTATTAATATAATTCCTATTGTATTCATCTGAAAGAAGAAAGTCATATACACTTAGGATGGCTTGAGAGTGAGTAAATCATGGGATAATTTCCATTTTAAAGTGAACTAATCCTTTAAAGAAATGCCACCAATAGGCTGGGAGTAAAGAATATATAATATAAAGTATATACATTAATATAATGTAAAATATACAATATAAAAAAACACTTATTTTATATAAAGGTTGAAAAATATTATTATATTATAAATTATATAAATATTATTAATTTTCACAGCAATAAAGTAAATCAAATGGGCCTATTTTATTTTTCTAATTATATTCATCTTTAATTTTTAATATTATTTATTATTATATTCAATTACAAGTAAGAAAAAAAAAATATATATATATTAGGCTAACACTGTAAGTGACATGAACAAAACAGTATTAAGTAGCACAAAATTAATGATCGTGACAGACCTAACTGTGATAATTAATTATTAAAATATCTAATGCATTACATTATACATTATTAATACTTTTATAATGCATTATACTGTACATCAGGCTTCAAGTTAAGTGTTACCAAAATCTGCAGACATTAGTGCCTGAAAGGGTTGTGAGGTTGTGAGAATATTTGCTTCTCTTGCACCATAAAACCTGGCAACATGTGTGGTTGAAAGTTTACTAGGTAGCGTGCAACATCTGTAAGCAAGCCAAAGTCCTGTGATTGAAGGAGGCCTGGCTAGTAAAGGCTTATTTACAGTATGTTTTAAAGAGTGTGTGGTATTTTACATTGCTGGAGGCATCTTCTTGCAAACAGGATATTGTGACTTAGGATACTTAGTGGTATAACCATATCTGTCCAACTCTGCTTGTTAGAAAGCACCTCAGCTAACAGATTGTCTCATTGCAACCTACATCTGTGCTTCTGTGTTTCCAGCCCCTGAGGGAAAAGGCTATGACAGAAGAATAGAATGAGAACTAGAGGAGAAGAATGGAGGAACCTATATTAAATTCAGAATTGTTTGCAGCCCATATATCTTTTTTCACTTTCCTTTTCAAATTCAGTTCTGACCCCAATATAGAGAGCACCGGAGGGTTCTATTATACTAGTATTGACGGTTTGGGTTCAGGACCTAAACTTGGACGGCTGCTGTGGATATGTGTGTTTCTGTTCTTCTGGGAAAGAGACCCTGTCCTCCTGTGGAACACAAAGCCGATCTGAAGGTCCTGAATGCAGCCACTAAACAGCTTCTTTGATGTAGACGGCAGTCATTTGGTCCCTCACAACAAATACATCAGAGGGCAGAATGCTTTACTGAATATTTCTGTGCAGTGTTACGTAAGTGGGTGAGCGACTCAGTCACTGTTTAATAATCAAAGATGACTTAATATACACTACCGTAAAAGGTTTGTGGTCAGTAAGATTTTTTCAATTCTTAATTAAGAGTTTCTTATGCTCACCAAGGCTGCATTTATTTGGTCAAAAATACAGTAAAACAGTAATATTGTGAAATATTATTACAATTTAGAACAAGCCCTTTCTATTCTATTTTTTCCCCCTGAGATTGCAAAGAATCATTAATCCAGTCTTTAGTGTCACATAGGCTAATTCTTCAGAAATCATTCTAATATGCCGATTTTTTGCTCAAGTAATGTTTCTTATTAGGGTACGTTTACAGGACAACAAAGAATAAAACTAGATTTAAATTCAAAGAGAACATATTCTATGCATAACCTGACTTTTTAATCTTATTCAAAATGAGGTGATGTAAGCATTATGGAGCGCTAAACACTCTCATGTAATGTAAGTTTCATTCATACTCGAAGCCAGAGGGCGCTCTCTCGCAGAAAGTCCAAACCGTACTCATAGAATTGATAACTTAAGACAGTCCAGGAAATCCCTTATATGGACAAAAGCATCCAACAGCTATAGCTGTAACTGAATAAAAAGCACCAAACATTTTTACTGATGAAACATGAAGACAATAAACAACAATATATGTGACCCGTGCTGGCAAAAGGAGTCAGAATGCGCACAGGCTAATTTCGAGCAACAAATAGCAATTAAACATCTAAAAGTATCTTTATTTGTATGTTTTCTGAGAGGGGTACCTTTCCTTTGACCATGAAAAATGCTGTTTTTCTCTGCTCGCTTCTCGATGACTCATGCTTCCTCTCAGCACAAGTTTGGTATCGTTTTAAAGCACAACATTCCAACTTTGTGAATATTCATAGTGAATTCTTGATGGCATGAGTCTGAGCCAATGATTTTCAAACTCATGATGATGTAAACAAAACGATCTTACTCACGCTGACTGACAGATCCGAAGACACATATAGGCTACACAAAATTACAGTATTTCTAAATATCTGTCTTGGCGAGTATTCACACAAACATTATTTGTTATATCTTAAGTGAATGTTTGGTTAACTGTTGTATAATGCGGCGCTAATTGACATAGCCTTTATTACAGTATAAAAAACTTATATTACTTTTGACATTTCTGTCCCCCTCACTTCTGAAATGATGGCTACACCCTTGACCCCAACACTGATGTTTCTCTCTCTCTTATCTGACACACCCATCTGAGGTCTTGGGAGGTGTGTTTGACTGCGCAGACCAAAGTCCCTTGGTGCAGACCAATCGTTGTACGACATCAAAGCACCACAAGAGGTACTGTGATGTCATACACCGATCGGTCTATGCAGCGCCGCTTCAAGTCAAACACACTTGTCTAACAAGGTGATGAGTTATGTTTGATTAGGGAGACATCTGTGCAGCACTGGGGGTTGGGAACCATTGGTCTAATGAACATTGTCAATGCATCATACACAGTTCTTTAAGAGATACCTCCAGTTAACTGACTTCACACTTCACACACACCTCCTGAATTTCTCATTATGGTCTGGATAATTTTAGATCTGTGATCGCAGAGGCCACGAAAGACATGTGACTTCATCTTGATGTCCATGAATTCACTCTCTTTTTCATCCTGCAGTGTATATAGGGACATCAAGGAATATCATGAAGAAAGAGAGTGTGGTTGTACAGTAGCATTAATTATTAATATTAGAGAACATTCATTGGAACCAGTGACTTCTCAGAATTTTGTCTTATGTAGAGCAGATCTGCAACCAGATTAACAGTTCTTTCTCATTTTCTCAAAAATAACATTTTGCAAAAAGTAAGGCTTTTGCAGGTTGCAGGCTTTGATTTATTTTGCAGGTGTCTTCCATTTTGTACACATTGTGCTTTTATCTTGCAACATGTTCTTATTTTGTATTTGTTCACTAATTGTTTCCAGGTAAGTGCCATTGAAAGTCACAACTTATTTGCGTTTGTATAACCATCTTGTTTTTTCTGTCCTTTGTTTGCAATGTTTGGTATGTCCAAACAAGTTTGTTGAGAAGTTATCTGCCTTGTCTTGCTTAATAGATTTTAAATTCTTGAGCAATGAAATTAGCAATCTATTTGGTTTAAAAAAATCAGGGAGGGCCACACAAACGTCAAAATAAAAGCACAATATTTACAAAACCACTTCAAAAACAAATTTTCTCTAAAACCATTTCTGAGGTAAACTCTGTACACCTGTTTATGCTCTAAGTGTCATGTGTTTGTTCTGAAGGACAGTGTTTTTTGTGCTTTTACCAGGTTATTCATCTTGAGTACTTGCTTGCAATGTGCTAACTGACTATTTAGTCGTTTGTAACTGCCTCGTGCTATTTTTAAAACATGCATATTAAAAGAACCTGTTATGAGATCACATTCACTGTAGCTGTTCCATACTGCAAATTGCTTTCAATTTAATATGACTCACACATGTAGCTGCCTACGTGATTTAGTTACTTCATAAAGTCTTTCATATCACATTTTCTGACCCCTCTAGGTATGTATATAGATTGCAGTTGAAATATTTAATTTTAGTGTTTCTGTTTGCAGGATAAAAGAATGGGTAGATCAACTGCAGCAGGAGCTGGTTTCTTTAGCAGACACGGCCAGCGCTGGGAATGATCTAAAACAGGTCAGAGATCCAGTGGCCTTCATGCACACACACCTGTACATATTGATGTATGTGTATTTTGATGTGTATTTAAACAAACAAATTATGAGTGAGAGTTAAGCCTCAATAAAAGCCTGCTTAATTATCAAAACAATCATTACCGGTAAACCTTCATCTTGTTACTTCATTATGAGAGTCCCTAATGAGTGTCTTTTTCTCTCTGTTATGGCAGATCTTTATGGATAATCAGAATTATTTCACTGTGGAAACAAATAATGCGGCAAAGCTTGTGGAAACAGCGGCACGAAATATAGAAAATTTTTTGAAGAAGCGAGCTACAGCTCTACAGGTAAGACAATTCTGTTTTAAAATCGGTATGAAACGGAAGTTGTGATAGTCTTTTCTTCCCCATTGTGACATATATCGGAGTGGGGTCTTAATGTTGTCCATCGGGAATTGATTGGATCCTTCTGGTTTGCTATTGCTGTGATCTCATATGAGTGACAGGTTCTGCAGCCAGTAAACACGTCATCAGAGAAGAGAAGAGATGTCACTGCAAAATGGAGTGGAAATTATTTTGATCAAATATTATATTTGATTATATTTACATTTAACATGAATTAAAAAAAAAAATATTGATGTACATGGATACATCATTTATAATAAATGCCGCAATATTCCATAAAATATTCCACAAATAAATGTCAATTTTGATTTTATAGTAACTTTTTATTAATTATATTTTTTTTCATTTAAATACATATTTACGTAATATAAGTATTAAATACTTAAGTATCTCTCTCTCTCTCTCTCTACATACACACACACATATATATATATATATATATATATATATATACAGTCAAACCAAAATTTATTCTGACACCTTGAACATTTTATTCATTATTACAGTTTATTCACTATAGTTTAAAAAAATGGTAATAAAATATGACAAGATCTCAGAGTTAAACTGTGTCAGAAAAAAAATAATCTCAATGATGTCAGATAACACTTAAGCAAAACATGGTCAGGTCAAAGTGTCTGAATAATTTTTGGTTCCAAATTTTTATCAATTTCACTGGTAGTCCACTGTATGAAGAATTTTTGACTGTATATATATATATACATATAACAGCGTGCTGATATACAGCCATATCGTATGGCTACGCGTGTGATATTGCATTTATACAACAGTTCGACGGTAAATAAATAAGAAATAACAACGGAGTGTCTTTAAAACCCTCTTTTGTGCAGTACTTCCTTCCGCTATGGATTCAAATCTCAAGTTGACCAAGGCTCCGTTACTAATTCTAAAACGTCATTTTAGAACTAGTAACGAAGGAATGTTGAGTCCCTCCATTGAAACTCATTGTATTTTGTACAGTATTATTGAGAGAGAAAGAAAGAGAGAGAGAGAGAGAGAGAGAGAGAGAGAGAGAGAGAGAGATCGCCTGAGCGAGCATTACCTGTGTCTGATATAACATTCATTCTTCAGGTCGATGTCCATAATATTATATCCATTATAAAAATCTGTTTGAATGTCCGCTGAGGAAAGCGATCTTTGTATTTGTTTTTTTTACAGCTAAGGGAATTTTCTATAACAGTGCTAAAACAATGCCCTTTGTTTACAAATGTCCCTTTTTAATTTAAAAGTCTCTTGCGACTGACTCACTTGTAAAGTTTGCCGCCATCTAATGGCGTATTAATGTAACTTTAAATCAATCCATATTACGCACTAATGGACCCTTTCTCATTACCAAATACAACTATATTTTTTTTTAATATAAAATGATATTTATTGAACAACAATATTTAAATGAACAACAATAACCATTATAATTGACAATAGGAAATAAACACATTTGTACAATTCAGTCAAACGTACAAAAGCAGCGCTCTACAGGACGTACTGTAAGTAAAATATAGCCTTAATATTAAAATTATTAAATCAACAGCCAATTTGGCTTGCTCAGGAAAAAGTAATAGATTAATGAGATCAAAGATTGCCCGTTTTATGTACCCAAAATGAATTATATCTCATGTTTAACCACTATAAGAGCCAGTGGCAAATCCCCGAAGCACTGGCCGAGATGAAGCTGTTCTCAGCGGGTACACGAGCACTGAATGTCCGCTGCGGCCTGGAGCTCACATCTCCGAAAACGTCTAAACAAATTGTAAAATAGACACTGTGATTAAATAGGAGTCACATATTTCAGGTGTAAACAACTATATTCTCCCATAAAAAAAAATGATTAAAACTACAGTTCATGGTACAACAAGTGTAGTATTTGTAAAAAATACGGTGGATTTGCTCAGCCGCCATGACAGTCGCTTCAAGCGGAGTGATACAAACGGTGAAAAGGTAAGAGTGCTGTTATCACTAAAATATTGCACGGCTATCAGCCAATCAGATTTGAGAACCAGAAAGAACTGTTGTGTTTGTGTGTGCATATATATATATATATATATATAATATACTGTTGTAAGTATATATATATATATATATATATATATATATATACTTATATAGACTTTATATACACTTTAGTATAGATAGATAGCATAACACAAATTGTGGTTGCTAGTGTAATTTTAGGAAGCTTATTTAGTTGCTTATTCGGGGTTGAACAGATGCCCCATAGACACCAAAATAAAATTGCATCTACTCTCTTGTGTGCTTTTACTGACCTGCATCTGATCTAAGCATCAATGAGTATGTGTGTACTTTTGTTTGTATGTGTGCGTGTGTGCACATGCCAGCTGGCATAGCCTTTGGAAGGCGCAGCAATGGAAAGATGGAAGGATGGATGGATGCCAGCAGGTTATAATTGTTATCAGCCTTTGAAAGATTCTGGGTGTCTGAGCCCACTGCAGATGTGTCGGGCTTTCCCGGTTCACTGATGCCAGTCTGCAGACCTGGAGGGGGTTTGGCATCGCTGCTGTGTTTATATGTATGGGGTTTGTCTACCCGTGGGTCCATTAGCATGCAGAGGAAGTCTCAGGAGTGGTCAAGGCTGTCAGGCAATTATTGTATAGGTTTGTGTGAATAATGTTGTTGTCTTTGCAGAGAGGCAGGAGAGGGAGAGGGATGTTTAGACTGGTCCTTCTCAGCCCATTACTCAGGTGTTCCCTCATCTTTTAGTGACAGACAGACAGGCCTTTGGGAGTTTTCTTCACTCTTTCACTTACATCTGTCTCAATAACACACCCGTGCTCTTGTTTTTCATTCCTCTTCTCTTTTGGTCTCCCCAGAACACTTAAATGTTTCACTAGAATAGATTTAATATTTTTTGCGTCACAATTTGTCATACAGTTGTCTTGTATATATGGACAGGAAAATTAGAACAGGCCGATGGAGTGATGGTTTCATTTGAGGTTTTGCAAGACCAGATATGATGCCTTTTCTTGGAAATGCCACAAGGAATCATTTACTAAGCAGCTAATGAGGAGCTGTTTTGCTACTGTACTTAAGTTGTGAGAGAAGGCTGTTTGTATAAATAGTATTGATTGCTTTTCTATATATTTTTACCTTTTTTTGTGGTGCTTATAATGGCACAGGCTAAATATTAAACTTTGACATGCAGTTAAGCAAGCATGCGATCTGGATATGTTTGCACAAGTGGATATGTTTGCACAAGTGATGTGGATATGTTTGCACAAGCTCTGCAATTCACTGGCATCAGATGAAGTAATTAAAATTACATTGTTAATATAGTTTGATTATAAAGTATATTTGAAGCTATAGACTATACTGTCTATGTAGACTATAGTTTGAATTAATCTCTTTTCTGTGTATGACACAATGACATCGCAATACAGAATGGCTCTTTTGGCATTAACCTGAACCACTGAACGACACATCCTTTTGATTCTCCTGGCAAAAAAGTCCTTCACATAAAAATCAGTCGACAGACTTTAAAGGCACAATATGTAAGATTTTTGGATTAAAATATCCAAAACCACTAGAACAGTGTTATATATTTTGTTGACTTGTGTATTTACATTATCTCAGATGTTTCCAAAAATGTTTAAATCCAGAGAAATAAGTAATTTTTACATAGGACACGGACCGTGTCCGTGCGTCGCCTATCAATGACATCATACCTGCGTTACCCTCGGTTTCCGGTTTTATTTTGTAGAAACCATAGAAACACCAGAGATGCTTTAATATATTATATGTTTTATTAGACCAGGGAACAACTGTTTGGATACATTTATAGACAGAAAACTAATTATTGTTATCAATTTTCTTATTGTTTGAATCTCGTTTTCTTGATTTACTGCGAGTACCATGTTTTACCATGACTAATATCGATCTAGCTTACTGCAGTGTGCAACAAGTGTCTCATAGCAGCCGCCGAGCGAACACACAGAGTAACGTTATAACATCATTTTCAACACACTCAGATGTATCTAATATAATAAACAGCGCTGCGTTACCCCACATACGCTTGACCGAAAGAAGCAGAAGCGGCAACTGTGGCATAATAAAAGTTTTGCTGCTGTCGAGCCGTGTTTCGTGCTCGTCTCTCATTAGCAATCACTCCAGCTGCCTCGTTGTGCTTCCACAACACTCGGCCCTGCGCTGCTTCATACTACAGTAATGTTAATAATCTCATCCATTAACATGATATCTGCCTGAGTCCCGTCCCGATTCTTTTCTACTGACTGTGAGGTGAAGACGACATCTCCCATTAATTCGCGCTCAATCTCCGCGTCATAAAGCTATTTTGAATAGGCAACCTGTAGTGGCAAAAATACATAGTGTGCCTTTAATAGACAACCTTGGTCCTAGGAAGATGGGGAACATCTCGTTTATTTAAGTTTCGCTACAAGCTGTTCACACAATAAAAAAGTGATTAATACATGGAAATTCTTACATACTGTATAGCCCCCTTTAAACTTATTTTACTTTGTTGCCAAAGTAACAATTCTAATTTTATTTAGTATAGGGGTTTCATCTAATATTTAAATTTTATATTATTTCAGCTTAATTTCAATTAACAAATGTTTTCTTTGGAAAATGTAAGAATCTAGTTGCTATGATTTTTTTGCATTGAATCTTTAACTGCTTGAAACCATTTGCTGTTTTTTTATTTTATTTTATTTTATTTGATCCTCAAGTGTGCTATTTTTAAAAAATAATTATTTAATATTACTTAGAAATGTGCAATTAATTTATGAAAATCTCCCATTGACTGTAGAATGTCAACTGAAATCTAACTGACAGTGATGACTTCATTGTATTTTGCATACTGAATTGTGATTAGTCTTTTGCATTCATTTGAATACTGAATTATAATGTGGTCTTTTTTGCATCTATTTAACCTTCTATTTGCCTTTACGCTGCAAATATGGTTTCAGGCTGTGTGTTGATTCTTATGCACAGCTGACAAGATTCTGAGCTCTGATTCGGCTTTTCATTAACAGAACTAAAGCTTAAAATCTAATCTTAGCTAAAACTTTAACATTATTATTTTGCTGCCTCACATCCACTGCTATTTCCTTAAGGAAATGCAAATGTTTTTTTCCACATTCCTTTTCCATTTTTCTCTTCTGATTGATGAAAATTTTAATCGCAGGCATAGCTTCCCCTAGTGCTCCTGTCAGCTGACTAAATAAAGGACTGGTTAAGCATCTGTCTCTCTCTTTTTCTCTCCACTGCACCATTCTGAAAACACAGACGCAAACCCTCAGCCTTCTCAGCTCCAACCTGTGTGATCTGCTTTGATAATGCAGATGAAACGCAGGTTGGCTTGGTTTCAAGCTTGGTAGTCGATGTTTAAGTTTCACATGTGGTCTGTAGGTATTTTCCTGTTTACAGTATGTTTCTAATAATCACAGGTCAACAGTTAGCTGTGCAGCATCTAAATAAGCAGCAACCTCTCATGTGTGTTGTGTGTGTGTGTGTGTTATGTTATATATTTAACTGTTTACCAGTAGGGAGCTTATTCTGCATTGTCCGTGGAGAGGTGGAAATCTTAGCTGTCATTAATATCTGTATGTGTGCTGAAGGGACTTGTCATTTTGAAATGCGTCCGTGTGTGTGTGTGTTAATTAGAATGAGAACCTGTGGATGTGTAGATGGCACAAGCATAATACATACAGTGGGGTCTTTTACAGGCATTTTGGCCATTCATTTACATGACAACGGCGTATTGGGGGCCTGAAAACACAAACTATTGAAAATGGGTTTCAAAGTTACCTCTCCACCTTCTGGAGATCCCATAAATCCCTTGACTTCAAATGATTTAGTTTTATAAAATTATACAATTTTCATCTCTACGAAAATGGGAATTTGAGAAAACGGTAACGTAATGCTCATGCGTATTACATGTTCAGCATAGTGTTTCTTTACAAAGTGACATTTCCAACTACTGGCCTGGCATGCGTAATACAGCGTTTTTAGTCATTTTCGCAGATCTGTGTGAACGGGATCGCTTTGACAACGTCATCTTTATGTGAAACTTTTCAAAAGTGCAAAGGAAAAACTTTTCCATTTTTAGTACATTGTTGTCATGTAAATGTACCCTTAGACTACATTCAATGTCTAATTTAAACCTGGAAATAAAGTTGTAATATTTTTAAAAAAAATGTGATTGAAATAATTGTTCCATTATGTGGCTGACAGTATAATTACCATTAGAATACGATTATGAAAAAACAAACAATTGTATTGTATTCAATTTAGAATTATTTAAAATGAAATATAATAATAATAATAATAATAATTATTATTATTATTATTCCATTTTTGACTTATTGTATTGCTGATAATATAATGGACAATAGAATAATATAATGAAAAAACATTGTATTGTATTGACTTTAGAATTATTTAAAATGAAATGTAATAATACTAATACTAATTATTATGATTCTGTTTTTTGACCCATTATATTGCTGATAATATAACTAATATATAACTATAAAAACATTGTACTGAATTGAATTTAGACTAATTTAAAATGAAATATAACAACAGCAGTAACAAAAAAGTATTATTGTTGCTGTAAACATTTTTATATATTAATTGTTATATAATAATGATAATAATAAATTAAAAAATATATTTTTAAAAACATATATGATCAGCAAAATATTTTTTTGTTCAGTTTTTGATTATTTTACTCATAATATTTTCAATAATAAAAGAATACAATAAAAAATAAACATTGTATTACATTAGAAAATTGGAAAGTTGAAGCATTTTCAATAGTGGTATCAAATATTTAGAACTCCAAGACATGGCTGAAAGGCTTTTAGCCAAGTTACAACCAGTCATTTCAGCTGTGACTATATCTGTATGTGTGTGTGCATGGGTTTAAGTTGATCGATCCAGTGGCCTGGTTGTCTAAGACAAGTCTGGTCTCAGCCCTGTGTTTGATCCTGTCTGTTTCAACATGCATTATTAAACAGCCCTCTCCTCCCCTTGATCAGCACCATATCTGAGATAACCAGCCTCCAGCCGGCCACATTCATCCTGGGGCATGTTGGTGCTCAGCAGGTTGCACTCTTAAGTGGCCGTACTGAGCCGCAGCGTCTGTGTCGCCCGCTGGGCGCAGGAAGGGTCCTCTCCACCTTCTGTAGATCGCATAAATCCCATGACTTCAAATTATTTCGGAAACATTGCCGAGACCAGGCGTCACATCATGTTACTGTTTGCCACTCGCGCCCACATTCCAAAATTAGTTAGTGAAATGTTTACCGCCTAATTAAAAGGCACTTCATCCATCTGTGCGATGAAGTTTTTTTGTTTAGTTGTTTAATTATCTTCTCTAGACTGTACATATTTGTGTGTTCAGTCCATCTAAGTAGATAGTGAAATGTTTACTGCCTAATTGACTTACATTTTCTCAATCTGTGGTGGGGGGTGTTCAGATTTTCACAGTTCTGAATATATTTTTCTGTTAAGGAACCTCAGAGGAGACAATGTTGAATATCATACTGAGACCAAGCACAATTACTGCAGAAATTATTGCTTCTAGGCATGGCACCCCAGTAAATATGCATTTTGTCAGGCAGGGAACTTGTAATTTTTCACATAATTGTTATCTACAGAAAATCATGGTGAATAATTCACCCCCTTCATGTTTGTATTAATAATAGATGCAAGGCGCTTGTTTGAGAATAGCTAGATCGTTGTCATCCCCAAGCACTCAGAAAGGTTGCTTTGTGAGAGGGAAATGGATAGCTACATCAGAGAATTTCAGCTCATAAAGTCTCATAAAGTTAATCATAAAGTTAAATTTGACAGCACTATATATAGTGTGTGTGTGTGTGTGTGTGTATATATATATATATATACACACATTTTTTTTTTTTTAATGGGTGGGTGGGTCATAAATATTTATTTTTCTCTCATACGGTGGCTGAGAGAGCTCAAAATAGAAAATAGAAAAAACACCAGCAAATAAAGAAAACATCTTCATCATTTTGACAACACATGTGCTGCAAATACAACAGAATCAAATACAGAAACGCGCTGCAAAAGTTCACAACACAACCAAATACAGAAACGCGCTGCAAATAGCACATACCAGGCCCCTTGCAGCGCGTTTCTGTATTTGCTTGTTTTGTGAACTTTTGCAGCACGTGTTGTCAAATTGATGAAGACGTTTTCTTTATTTGCTGCCTTTTTTTTCTACTTGCATATGTTTTCTTCAGTTGCAGTGCATTGAGCTCTCTCGGCCACTGTAAAATGCATGTTGGTGGACACAATTAATGGTACCCTTAGAAATTCTTATGAATAAAATATCTCTCAAGTATATGCCCATTCATATTTACAATTTTGGCACACCAGGGTGAATAGGAACTTCCCATTTTCAAGTTGGGAAATGGGAGGTTGCAAAAAGTATTGAATAAAAGGGTACCATCAATTGTGTCCAACATGTATTACAGAAAAACATTTATTTTATAATGAGATTTACCCCCCATTTTTAAATTCTTATACTTCAATGAAAGGTTAATGTTTTGTGAATTTTTTTTTTTTTTTTTTTAATAAAATATCTAAAGGATTAACGATGCAAATTTTTTTTCACAGGTTTTTTTTTTTTTTTTTGTGTGAAATACAAGATCTTGACCAAAAAATGATGCACCTCTTGATGGAAATAAATGCTGTGATACTTAAATTCTCACTTAAATTCTCATTTAAGTAATCTTTAACTGTATTAGCTTACAGTGAAATGTTTCCAAGGTAAATTAGGTGACAATGGGGGGCATTTTTTCCTAGAAAATATCATGGTACAGAAAATCTTGATAGGCATCATTTTTACAGACACAAATATGGTGAAATACGACCCCAGCCTATAACTCAAACTCTGTTCTTGACCCATTTAATCTTGTAAAGATTATTACAGTGCCAACGGTGGTGTTCAAGTGATGTGGTCTTTGTCCTCCAGCTGTTGTGTTGGTATTTATTATGTCTGGCTGTGTTATTTCTGTTTGATAATGTATGCTGGGGTGTACATGTTCTCAAAAACTGAATTATTAATGGATTTGTGTGTGTGGCCGTTTGTAAGAGCCATGTGAAAAGTAATTAAGAGCTGAATAATTTAGATTAAATCACCTTCATGTGTATGTGGGAGAGAGTGGTACACGGGGGATTGAAGAGAGTAATTAGTCATTTAGGGTTGGCTTGGGGCAAAGCTGTTGTCTCTATACATTCTTCCTTCCTTCCTTTTAGGTCTTCATTTGACACTTGAAATGATTTCTCTGTCCCGAGTGCATATATCCCAGACTGCCTGTTCCCTGCTATGTCACATCATTAAGCACAGCTAAAGTGTAGCCTAATCCTTCTGACACCATCTCAAATTGGGATCCTTCACCTCCAGGCGAAATATGTCCATTCGTAGAGACAAATGGCATGAAGTCCACCCCAGAGGAAACTTTTATTGCTCAAAGGTTGCTCTTTCTGTTCAGAAGACTTAAAGCCAGCATGAAATCAAAATTGATGTTTTTTTTTGTTTTTGTTTTTTACTTTCTTGATGCATGTTCCTGGTCTTATTGTGCATAATTTAACAGGATGCAATCAATCAATCAGTCAATCAATATTGTGACATTTATCAAATACATTTTTGTTCTGCTCTGAAACAACTTTGTTTTCCGACTGTCATCTCCTATTGGATAATGTTAACCTATGAACCAGTGGCATAACTTTGTTTTATAAAGTGGGTGGGACAGGAATGTGTGTGTCGGTAGATTCTAAAAAATCTCGAAAGTATTTGCATTAGCCAATAAATACTGCATAATAAATAATGAACCGTGATTTATGTTAGGTTGCTCTGATGGACGAGGGTTAGAATTTTTGTTTAGTGTGCCATTTAATGCATTTATTAAAATGCAGTAAAAACAAAAATATTACCATTTAAAATACTGTTTTCTATTTTAATATATTTTAAAATGTAATTTATTGCTGTGAATTTTCAGCATCATTACTCCAGTCTTCAGTGTCACATGATTCTTCAGAAATCATTCTAATATGCTGATTTGCTGCTCAAGAAGCCTTTTGCCTTATTATTAGTTGAAATAGTTATGATGCTTACTAAAGTGTGGAAAGTGTGGAAGTGTTTTTTATAGGGCTGTCCGCTTATAGTCAACTAAACGTTAGTTGACTAGAAGAGGCTTAGTCGACCAAGGTTTTATTAGTCATTTAGTCGCAGAAAAAAAAATTCCACAGGATGTGGCGAAATCATGCAGTCCGTGATTGACAGATCGTTAACGGCGGGTCCTTATGGTAATTACAGTAGCCTATGTCGGGCAGGAAATCCAAACGTCCGCCTATCATTCATCGACTTCAAATATGACTTATCATTTGAAACATGTAAGTAGTAGCAACTTTACATGGCTGCTCGCTCTAACGTTAACCTAGGTTAATGTGCGCTATATTATATATCAAAGTTCATGCGGAGTGTGGAAGGCAGCTAAAGTATAGCGCGCTTTACATGAAGGCGTCAGCGCGATAACTCATATTTTTTTTAACTAAAAATACTAGTCATTTTTTGTCATACAGATAAGAGTAATACATCATTCCGAACTGTAAAGATGAACTGAGATGAGTCAGCATCATCAGCTTCATCTTTGCAGCCGACACTGACTCAGAAAACACTAGTTTATTAATAAACAATTAAAATGTTATTTTATAATAATAAACTTACATAAACTTGCTATTTTCTCCGACACATTCATAATCATTATTTTTGCCATTCATTACTTTGTGCGTGCGCTTGAGCCCCCAGTATAATTAAGTAATTAAATTAATATAAATGTGCGATTAGTTGACTAATGGCTTAAATGAACAACTACTAGCATTTATTTTAAACAGAAATTTTGTAACTTTATAAATGTCTTACTCTCATTTTAGATTAATTTAATCCATCCTTGATGATTAAAAGTATTAATTTCTTTTTTTCTTTCTTTTTTTTTTAAGTATGTATGTAGTGTATGTTTCTAGCAACTTTTCTCAGATGCTTCTCCTAAAATTTCTTTGGAGAAATCAAAATGGACAGAACAACACCTTTTTTTAGTGTACTGTATGTAAAATGAATGTTGGTAGCATAATTTCTGGATATATGGAAAATTGGATGAGAAATGTTTGAGTTCATATTGAATTATCTTTTAATATGAATTTTGATTGTAGACTTTTTTGATTGTTGACAAATCTGTTTGAACATTGAGTTCTCTTCTAAAAACTCTAGAGAATATGTGAGTTTTTTTTCCTTTTTAAACTTAATGTGATCTCCTGCTTTTCTAGAAGAAACAATTGAATTATGAGATCTGGTTTGTGATTTGTATTTCTTATAGGAGAACTTAGGATGAGAAAATATCCAACAAACACTGCATATGTGTGCTCTCCAACATAAATCTGGACGTTTTCACACATATCTGTCAGACTGTGATATCGGTTATGTAATCTAACGTCTATCAGCCGCCACTTATCTGGTGTCATTTGGCTCTATTTTTGGTGGTGTTATATACAGAAGTTGTATCATGTCTTGGTTTATTGGTGTTTCGTCTCATTATGTGTGTGTGTGCGAGTTTGTACGGGACATCAGCTTGCATCCACGTGTGTCTGTGTGCCTTGTAATGAGTGTGCTTGATTACTGAATCTGTGTGTCTGGAGCAGATGCTGCCTTTCGTCCTCCTGTGAATATCCTCACATCAAACGAAAGCGGCCCAGAGGAACTTTCTCTCGCATTACACACACGTAATCAACTGTCGGAGCTGCACAACAGTGCTTTTCAAAGCACAGGCTGACAGAGAATGTATAGCACAGCACAGCACAGGGTGATATAATGCAGCATAGAGCGACATAACGTGGCACAGCTCAGTGAAATGTGTTGTACAGGCAGATGGGGTTGTCTTGAAACGATCACGTTCTGATGTCTTCGCAAGAGACCAGCAGTTTCATATCAAAGCAGGCTGTGTACAGAGGATTTTTAATAAGCCCAGACGGCTCAGTGACATCTGCGTTACATTCACTGGTTATTTTTCTTCGTTCTCTAATGGAGTTGTAAATTCACAGCTCGGATTCTTGTTTAATTGACACGTTATCAGGCTTTGAATGCTTGTTTATGGTTTTTGTATGAAGAATGATGCCTATATAAAGGATTTTAAACAGTGCAAACAGTGATTTAGAGATTGTGTGTGTGTGTGTGGTCCTGGTAAACCCTATGTAAACCCTACGTTATGTGGACCAGATAGTAATACCAGTAATTTTTGACCATTTTTTGGCCCTCCATGAGGAAAGCAGCTTATAAATCATTCTAAATTATGTTTTTTGAAAATGTAAAAATGCAGAAAGTTTTCTGTGATGAGTAGGTTTAGGGGTAGGGTGAGGGTTAGGGGATACAGGGCTCTAGACTCATTCTTCCCACTGGTTTCACTGGTGTGACTAACTTTCTCAGACTTTTATGTTAAGCATAATAACTTTGCATGTTGATGAATCGTTCTCTTAATTTGTATATGCTGGTTTTGCATTGATGTAAAGATTGACAGTAACTAAAAGCTTGATATTTGCAAAATATTTTAATATGTACATTGTTTCCAACAAGCATAAATTTAAAAGAAAACATTACTAAAATATTCACATATAAAACATATATAACAAAAGTATTATTGCCATGGGTGTTATTATTTTATTAAAGTAGCATTTCCATGGCGACGCGTCATGCTTGTCACATGACACCGCAGCCACTATAGAGCTGTATGGCAGATGTATCGCTTTTATTTTGTTTTTCCTTTTTTTATTCAATATATTCACAAAATTGTTGGCTATGTCATTAACTACCTGATATTCTGATTCGCAAATACATGTAAATGAATGTGAATGGGTTTTGATGTTGAAAAAACTTAATAATGATCATGTTAGTTGATCTATATTGCGTGATGGGCAATATAGTTAGTATTGCGCCACAGTTCAGAGAATCGGATCTGTCAGATTTACAACACGTCAATTCACTCACTTCTCCCAAAATACATAAAAGTAAGTGACCGGTGAAGTGGGAGAAGAATAGAGTAAACTTTACAGTTACTTACACAATGTGTATCTGATGAATAAAACACCTTGTCAATTTATATTTTTGAATTCATTGTTATTGCCGCTTCCATAGACCTCAGTGTGTTTTTACAAAATATAAATGTATTGTTTTGCTAGTACTTTTGTGAATTTAAATGTCTGAAACCTAAAATAAATCATATGTGGTTGAATAGTTGTTATATATTTCAAGCGCTGAGCATGTCCGTCTTTGGCTCAGCTCTAGCCAAAGCAGGAAAGCACATTTGAATTTAGCAGTCGATGACGTGATGCACTGAATGGTCTAATCGCACCAGCCAAGACTGATCACACCGTCGTGATCATACGCGTCAAAGGGTTAACAAAGCACATGTGCCAGACAGGTACCAAAACAACCTGAACATTATGCACTCGCACCAATGCGACTGTCAAATTTTAACTCGCACACTATCAAAAAATTTGTGACCATTTTGGTCGCGGTCTACAGCCCTGGGATAGAATATACACTACCAGTCAAAAGTCTGGACACACCCTCTCATTTAATGTTTTCATGACTATTTACATTGTAGATTCTCACTGAAGACATCAAAACAATGAATGAACACATATGGAATTATGTAGTAAACAAAAAGTGTGAAATAACTCTAGATATGTTTCATATTTTAGATTCCTCAAAGTAGCCACCCTTTGCTTTGTTGACAGCGCTGCAACCCTTGGCCTTCTCTCAATGAGCTTCATGATGTAGTCACCTGAAATGATTTTCACTTCACAGGTATGTCTTGTCAGGGTTCATTTGTGGAATTTCTTGCCTTCTTAATGGGGTTGGGACCATCAGTTGTGTTGTGCAGAAGTCAGGTTGGTACACAGATGACAGCCCTATTTGACAACTGTAAGAATTCATATCATGGTAAGAACCAATCAGCTAAGAAAAGAGAAACGACAGTCCATCATTACTTTAAGAACTGAAGGTCAGTCAGTCCGGAAAATTGCAAAAACTTTGAATGTGTCCCCAAGTGCAGTTGCAAAAACCATCAAGCGCTACGATGAAACTGGCTCACATGAGGACCACCCCAGGAAAGGAAGACCAAGAGTCACCTCTACATCACATCTCTACATCAACTGTTCAGAGGAGACTGCGCGAATCAGGCCTTTATGGTCAAATAGCTGCTAAAAAAACACTACAAAGGAAAAGCAACAAGTAGAAGAGATTTGTTTGGGCCAAGAAACACAAGGAATGGACATTAGACCAGTGGAAATCTGTGCTTTGGTCTGATGAGTCCAAATTTGAGATCTTTGGTTCCACCCGCCGTGTCTTTGTGCGATGCAGAAAAGGTGAACGGATGGTCTCTACGTGCATGGTTCCCACCGTGAAGCATGGAGGAGGAGGTGTGATGGTGTGGGGGTGCTTTGCTGGTGACGCTGTTGGGGATTTATTCAAAATTGAAGGCACACTGAACCAGCATGGCTACCACAGCATCCTGCAGCGACATGCCATCCCATCCAGTCTGCATTTAGTTGGACCATCATTTATTTTTCAACAGGACAATGACCCCAAACACACCTCCAGGCTGTGTAAGGGCTATTTGACCAAGAAGGAGAGTGATGGAGTGCTGCACCAGATGACCTGGCCTCCAGTCACCTGACCTAAACCCAATCGAGATGGTTTGGGATGAGATGAGAGTGAAGGCAAAAGGGCCAACAAGTGCTCAGCATCTCTGGGAACTCCTTCAAGACTGTTGGAAAATCATTTCAGGTGACTACCTCATGAAGCTCATCGAGAGAATGCCAAGAGTGTGCAAAGCAGTAATCAAAGCAAAGGGTGGCTATTTTGAAGAATCTAAAATATAAAACATGTTTTCAGTTATTTCACACTTTTTTGTTTACTACATAATTCCATATATGTTCATTCATAGTGTTGATGTCTTCAGTGAGAATCTACAATGTAAATAGTCATGAAAATAAAGAAAAAACATTAAATGCGAGGGTGTTTCCAAACTTTTGACTGGTAGTGTACAATTTGTACAGTGTAAAAATCTCACTCCATGCAGTGAAAGTGAATGACAAACAGTGGCTTTCAAGTTCCATAAATGGCAAAAAGCACCTTAATGGTACCATAACAGTATTCCTTACAACTCATGTGTTGTTTATTCTAATTTACTTATGAATAAGATTTTGGAAAATTATCGCATAAAATAGTATGACTTTTGTTATTTTGGTAGTGAATGCACATTCTCTTGACTCTCAATAAGAATAAACATGACGTGTAATGTAATGAACTAAGACCAATTACCGAGTTGGTAATCGCATAATAATGTCAATGGTTTTAATTGTCTGCATGACAGAATTCCTGTAAGCGTGCATTTTTTACTTAACTTACAGTATAGTCATCTCTGCACATGAAATCAGGATGGGAGAACATATATTGTAATTAATTTTTATTGGAAAAACCACAGACTTCACTTTTAATGCTTGGGATTCAATTATTTAAACGATCCCTCAGTAGTGATCATTAAAAGGGTTGTATTATGCCATGTTAGGGTCACTTTGTCATGATTTGTTTCTGCTGTAGTTATAGTGTTGTGTCTGAATGAGTGAGTGGGTGGTCGTGACTCGTGAGTGTGGCGTTTTGCTATCATGAGATTAATGAATACACACTCACGTCACAGAGTAATAACCATTGGTGGTGGCTCATCTTTATTGTCCCCACCAGTGTGTTCTGGCCTTTGTGAAAGGCCAGTGGAAAGAGGGAATCTATCCCTAGAGCTCAGTTAGGCCACAGACAGCCCCATAAATCCTCTACTCTAATACTCCCAGATTCGCCTCTATTGGCCAAAGCACCAAATTGGATGCTTTGCATTCTCGGCCTGCTTCACTTGAGACACATGCTGTCTGGAGTCTGAACCACAGACACCCCTTTTGTCTTTCTTTCTGTGATTCTTATTCATTTGACATCGCTCCTTCTCTGTTCTTGTCTTGATGCATGGTTAGATTCTGTCATAAAATTAGAAATAAATAGAAGAAAATAAGCCAACTACTGATGGACGGCAAGAGTGTAGTTATGTAATAACAGTGTAATATGGCTTGCATAGCTCACATAATTTGGTCTATAATGAAAATTATAATGAGAAAATGAAAAAAAGACTTTTGCAGTCTTTGTGTCTTAGCAGATCAGAGCACATTTTGAGACATTTTTGAGATCCCTTCTTAAGCTTTTTGGGGTGTTTTTCTCAGGATGTTTTTCTCAATTTCATTGTAACCTCTGAGAAATATCTGAGATACTAAAGAGATCTAATTTGTAATTTTTCTTTCTTATATTGCCAAACCACTTTTGTACGATTTATCTGTTACGATAGATCTCGCCCCTCCCAGGAGAAAAATAAAAAAAATACTATGGCAGTCAATGGGGGGCGAGATCTGTTTGGTTACAAATATTCTTCCAAATATCTTCCTTTGTGTACAGCAGAACAAAGAAATTTATACAGGTTTGGAACAACTTAAGGGTGAGTAAATGATGACAGTCATGTTTCATTTGCTTTTTATGTCCAATAAATGAATATTTTTTCCATTCCTCTTCCAAAACACAACAGGTCTATTTTCTTTTCCTTGTAGTGACAGTTGAATACTACCAAAGATTAAATCAACATCTGACTTTATTTATTTATTTATTTTTTGTGAAGGTTTTACATGGCTTAATATCCCTGGTTGTAAATTGGTGTGTGGTGTCACAGGATGCAGGCTGTTGTAAATGGCTCATTGATTTTCAGGCGAGTTGGACTCGAGGGACGTATCTGTCTCTTTGCTCTAGCCTATCGGCTTCTTCATTAGCGAGGGGCTGTCGATAACTGCATGTGTGTGAAGGTAGCCAGAGGCCCGCTGATGAGGGCAGGGCAAGAGCGATGGATGCTCGGCACACTCTGTTTGCTACCGAGTCGCAGCTGTCTGAGCGGCTCTACATCCATATGCATCAAACACTTCTTGCTGAATATCACAGAACAGATACGATTACGCTGCATGGCATTGAGAGCGTGGGAAATGAACTGAGGACTATACAGCTCCCGACAAACTTTTGATATAATGAAAAGCGTGGCTTGTGTGTCCTGAAATCAGTGTTTTTGCTAACTTTCAGTGACATTTGAACTGGTGTTTTTACCTATAATGTATAATTTAACATTTTTTTAACAATAAAGATGAAATTTAGCAGTATTTAAAACACATTGAACATCCATAATGTGGCTTTTCCCCAGTGGAACACAATAAGCAGTGGGAAGTAATGAAAAGCAGGGCTTAATTGATGTCTTTGGTTTAAATATTATTAATGATGACACTTTATCATAAGGTTCAGTCTGTTTACAATAATTAATGCATTAGGTCTCATGAACTAACAACAAACATTTTTACAGTGTTTATTAATCTTAGTTTGGCAATTCATGTTTGTTCAAATTACTGTACTTTAATGGTAATTTATACAACTTAAGGTGTTAAAAATGTATTAGAAATTAAAATTAACCTTGATTATTAAATGCTTAACGTATTGTTCATTGTTGGTTCATGATTATGTATTAACAAATGGAACCTTATTGCACCTTCATTACACTTTAAAATGTCACCAATTATTTTTCCCAAACGTGGTCTTATGATTTGAATTAAACATATGTTAAAGTTGTAGTTCACCCAAAAATGAAAATTATGCCATAATTTACTCACCCTGAATCCATCCTGAGTGTATATGACTTTCTTTTTTCAGCCAAACACAATCAGAGTTATATTAAAAATATCCTGCCTCTTCCTCTTCTATCCTGCCCCAAAAAGCGCATCCATCCATCATAAAACTTATCCATACGGCTCCTGGGGGTTAATAAAGACCTTCTGAATTGAAAGGGATGGGTTTTTGTAAGAGAAATATCTATATTTATAACTTTATAGACAATAATCGCTGGCTTCCGCTAACGTCCGTCCGTGCATTCACGAGAGAATCGAGTTCTGGCGTATGACATAGAATGTAGGAGTAGCATAAGCTTAGGTGAGAGTAGACGCTTTTAGACGTCACTCTTCGACCAGAACTAGAATCGCGTACGGCCGTTACCGGAAGCCAGTTATTATAGTTTATAAAGTTATAAGTATGACTATTTCTTACAAAAACGCATTGCTTCACTTCAAAAGGCCTTTATTAACCCCCTGGAGCCGTATGGATTACTTTTATGTGGATGAGCTTTTTTTGGTGTTTCTCAAAAAAAAAAAAAAAAACGGTACCATTCATTCCTATTATAATGCTTGGAAGAGCCAGTGTAATTTTTTAGTGTAATTTCGATTGTGTTTGGCTGAAAGAAGAAAGACACATACACCTAGGATGGCTTGAGGAGTAAATCATGGGATAATTTTCATTTTGCGGTGAACTATCCCTTTAAATTGAATTTACACTTATACCAGAAGTAATTTATTAAGGTAAATAATAGGTAAAATGTCTACCCTAAAATTGCATGGTACCTATTGATAATACCTAGTAGCCATGCACTTTAAAGAATGAACAAATTTGAAAATGATAAAGGTGGTTCGCTCAATTTGCACTGAGCTTTCTGACCCAAATTGCACTTCTGCCATGTCCATGTTATCATTGGCCAAGGGGTTTTCTCCAATCGGGCTCCGCACTAAACCATCTACCTAATGTTGGCTGCCGTGTTTAACGATTATGCCCCTTAAATAATGGAACCAGATGTAATGTCTTGGAGGTAATTGGATCGTTCCTCTCACTTCCTCTCAGGGGGAAAAGAAAAGCAGTGTTGAGATCCAGTCATGAATGCAACATTGTTGTCAGCCTGAATATCCCTGGGGAGAATCGCATTATTAAAGACACCTTTCTACTGACTTCCATCACCATAATCACCCGCCGTCTCTGGATTGCCAGGTTATTTGAATATCCCATTTGCAATTTTTAAAGAATCTCTTGTTGACAATAGTGGATAATCCTATTGTAACATTTCTTCTCATTCTGCTTTTGCCCAATTCTGTGTTAATCCGGCTTGCACACAGAATCCACACAAGACTCCAAAAAGGTGTTTTATTAGATGAAAATGACAAAATAATGTACAAATCCATCCATCCATCCATCAATCCATATCTATCTACCCACCTATCTATATCCATCCATATCTATCTACCCACCTATCTATATCCATCCATCCATATCTATCTACCCACCTATCTATATCCATCCATCCATCCATCCATCCATATCTATCTACCCACCTATCTACATCCATCCATCCATCCATCCAGTTGTGGCCTAATGGTTAGCGAATTGGATTTGTAACCCGATGTTTGTGGTTCGAAACAATAATATAATGACGTGATGGGTCTTTTTTTTGTCCAAAGGCCTTAATAATAATAATAAATCAAAGATATGACATCCAAAGTGTGTAAGGTAGTACAATTAGATCTCTTATATTGAATCCAAAAGGTTTTAATTATATTTTGCTACATATAAAAGTATTTTAAAGATTTTGAAGTGTCAAAAGGTCATTCGGTTTAACCATCCAAAGGCCAATACAGCCATTTCATTTGTGATTAAAATATCTTAAAATGTAATAAATGTATACTTTTTTTTTTTATTCTGGCATGATTTTATAACATCATATATCAACATAGTGCAAAATGGTATTAAAATTATGTGTAGAAGTCGTTGCTTTGTTATGAGAAAGAATGTCCGGAAAAATTAATTTCATTGATGTCATTCGGAGTAACCAATATAAAGAGACCATTTTGGATCAAGTCATGCAGTCAATATCATGTGACAGGATGTGACATCATTCAGACACCTGCAAAGGACCACATGGTCATGAAGCAAAGTTACTAACTCTCTCTTAACTATTTGAAAAATTCATGTTTTCACTTGTTCATACGCATGTCCCAAAACATCAGGTCATTCGGTACTACCGCTATAAAACATGGAAAATGTTGTAATATAAAAAAAACTTGTACTAAATGTAAAATGTTTGATTGTCCTTTTGCTAGCTCGATATCAGCCTGTTAGCATTGTTTGAAAATATCGTCATTTGGTATAACCAAAAGTGTCACTTTTTTGGTGACAAATGTTAGTGTTTTGTTTTTATTTATTTATAAAAATTGTTAGTGTTTTTTTTTTTCTCCCATACTGACTTTAGTCAAAGCTTGTTTTATTATTGCAAATAATTACACTTAATTTCATTCTCTAAACATCTGCCTGGGCATGGCAGCACTCCATATTAGTGTGGGGGTTTGATGCTGCAGTCCATCACCACAGGGCAGAGGACATCTTCATCTGTGAATAGACGTGCACATCAGATCTTGAATCATTTATGAAGCTCGCCACTGCCCAAGAGAGCAGCATCAAACAGGATTTATGAGCGACTGCCGTAACTCAATGACGACACTCAGCCAAAGTCTCCCATTATAAAGCAATATACCTCCGGCCTTGCTTAGTTTATAGCCTGTGTCACTTTGCAGTCTGTCTGGGTCTTTGTCCTGGGATAATGGACCAACTGTGCTGTAAGGTCACCGAAGTGCATTCAGGTGATGGGAAGGTGAATTTTAGATTGTTTCCTGAGCATCTTATCGGAATGAGATAAGGAGAAAGCATGGTGTTTGTTGCTGGTTTTCACGATACGTGCAGAATAAATGAGGCTGCCAGTTGCACGGAGTGTTTGTGCAGCAGGTAGCTTTACATTCTGGAAGCAAATGAGAGGCTTAATGCGAATTGCAAAAAAGATGAATGCGCCCGTGTGAGCTCAGGCCTCTGAGTGTCATTTGTTCTTTTGTCATGCGTTTTCATGGCTAGAATAATACAGGATTGATGGGAGTGATATTAAAGCAGCGGTGAGATCCCTCTCTCTCTCGGCACTTATTCAGAGATGCATTTGTTTCACCTTTATGCAACGCTGTGGTTTACAGTCCCGTCAAAATCCCTTTATTCCGAACAGACAGGACCTGAGTTAGTCGTCTTTAGTTTAGCAAGGGGAAAATTCAATCTTAAAGGGATAGTTCACCCAAAAATGAAAATTTTCAAATAATTTACTCACCCTCAAGTTGTTCCAAACCTGTATACATTTCTTTGTTCTGCTGTACACAAAGGAAGATATTTGGAAGAATGTTTGTAACCAAGCAGATCTCGTCCCCCATTGACTACCATGGTTAGAAAAAAAAAAATAGTCCAAAAAAGGGGATTTTTAAATATATTTTTTCAGTGAAAGACTGAACAAAAAGTGCTGTTATGCCCTGGTGTATTGAGTGTGGTTGCTAAGGTGCTCTGAGTGATTGTTAGGGCGTTGCTATGTTGTTGCTAGGGTGTTTGGGGTGGTTGTTAAGTGGTTATTTACTGGCTCAAGTTAAAAGAGCCTATCCTCAAGTCTTTGATATTCTGGTCTCTAGATGTGGCTCAGATCCCTCCTTCAGTGTAAGTCAGGATTTTTTCACCTCTTTAATCATCTTCCATTTGGAAGCCATAACCAGCCTATAATAACACACCTCCACTTATAAAGGTATAATTTATATCTGTAACACAAATAATGCAGGTTTATTCAAATCCCTAAGTGTGCATATCTGCACCCACATAAGATTAATATTTTTCCTTTAGGACATTATATGTATGCAGTGCTTGATATGAGATCCAGGGAGCATGTTTTGACACTCACCTGTCTATAATTAAATGCTGTTTTTCTTTCTATCCACTTTTTCCTCCCTCTCTCTTTGGTCTGGTGAGATTAAAGTGGAGTAAAGGTATTGATGGACCTCCTGTGAGGTTATTGACTTACTCCACTGTGGTTACTGTAATCAGCTTGATGAATTGAAGGAGAGTGAACTAGCAGGGATGAACAAGCAAACGTGGCTGTAGTTTATTTCTGGGACTGTCAGTTCTAAACACACCTCCACACAAAGGTCGTGATTTACCGAACGCGTTAGTTCTTGTAACACTGGAGCTGTTGTCATGAACAATTTGGTCCGCCTGTTGAATCGAATCCAACTAGTACCCTAAAGCAATTCTATTTAGCTGAATAATTTTTATTGGTTACTCCATTCAGTGCTTGATTAGAAATCCTACAAAACTGATGTATGGTGTAGGTTGTCTGGAGTGTTTAAACTAAATTAGGTGCTAGAAATGATAGTATATCTCTATTATTTTGAGAATCAAGATACAGTAAGCCATTTGTGAAGAAAGTTTAGGATGAGAAAGATTTTTGTTTTAAAGGCACAATATATAAGATTTTTGGATTAAAATCCAAAAACCACTAGAACAGTGTTATTTTGTTGACTTGTGTACTTACATTATCCCAAGTGTTTCCAAGAATGTTTAAATCCAGAGAAATAAGCATTTTTAACCAGGACACGGACCGTGTCCGTGCGTCGCCTATCAATGACATCATACCCACATTACTGTTTTGTAGAAACCATGGAAACACCAAAGATGCTTTAATATATTATGTGTTTTAATAGACAGATGAGCAACTGTTTGGATACATTCATCGACAGATCAATTTTATATAGCTCAACACAGTAAGTCTTATTGTTTAAATCTCGTTTTCTTGATTTACAGCGAGTACCATGTTTTACCATGCCTAATATCAATCTAGCTTACTGCAGTGTGCAACAAGTGTCTCATAGTAGCCGCCGAGTGAATGCACAGAGTAGCACTATAACAACTTTCAACACACAAATGTATCTAATATGATAAAACAGCACTGCGTTACCCTACATACAAATGACCGAAAGAAGCAGAAGCGGTCATCAGTTTAATTTTTTCTAACGCAGTACACTCTCGCTTTCAAATCTCTTTTACATAAGCCACTTTGCAGATTATACACTTACACGATAAGAATAAACATTCTAAAAGCTTTGAATCATAATACTACTAAAACTAAAAACGTGATATGGTGAGTTATGCTTTCACTTCGAGGAGTGCCGCTTTAAATGATGTTTGCGCTTTTACATTTAGGAGAGAGCTTCAGCACAAATGGGCTTCAGATGATCAATGACGGTTCTAATCGCAAAGCTTGTCAAAATGACTGTTCCCAAACTTTGTTAGCGACCCTCATGTCGTTTTCGCATGTCATGTACATTTGAACATCCGTGTTTACTACAGTATGTGTTGTAAATCTGTTCATCATATAAAGTCATCGTGTCTCCTCAGAAGACTTGGATTTGGATTAGACTGCTCGATTTTTTTATTTTTACGATGGCTTTATGACCTTTTTTAGATCTTTTAAGTTTTAGGAGAATTGATTGACTTTAAAGGATTAGTTCACTTCTGAATGAAAATTTCCTGATAATTTACTCACCCCCACGTCATCCAAGATGTGCATGTCTTTTTTCCTCAGTCGAAAAGAAAGGTTTTTGAGGAAAACATTCCAGGATTTTCCTCCATATAGTGGACTTAAACGGCTACCAACGGGTTGAATGTCCAAATTGCAGTTTCATTGCAGCTTCAAAGGGCTCTATGCAATCGCAGATGAGGAATAAGGGTCTTTTCCAGTGAAACGATTGGTCATTTTCTAAAAAAAATAAAAATTTATATACTCTTTAACCACAAATGCTCGTCTTGCACTGCTCTGCGATCTGCACGCATGACGTAATCATGTTATAAAGGTCACACATGACGTAGACGGAAGTACCGATCCAGTGTCTACAAAGCAACACGCAAAGATTAAGCCAAACACCCTTTATGAAAAAAGGTAAAACAACATATCGGACGATTTTGAAGTTGGAGGAGAAAATTAGATTAAGTTTTTCACCCTACCGCAGTACTTCCGCCTACGTCATGCGTGACCTTTCAACGTAATGCGTGGTGCATCGCAGAGAAGTGCAAGACAAGCATTTGTGGTTAAAAAGTATATACATTTTTATTTTTTTTTAAAAATGACCAACTGTTTCGCTAGACAATACCCTTTTTCCTCGTCTGGGATCACATAGAGCCCTTTGAAGCTGCACTGAAACTGCAATTTGGACCTTCAGCCTGTTGTACCCCAGTGAAGTCCACTATATGGAGAGAAATCCTGGAATGTTTTCCACAAAAACCTTAATTTCTTTTCAAATGAAGAAAGAAAGACATGAACATTTTGGATGACATGGGGGGTAAATTATCAGGAAATTTTCATTCAGAAGTGAACATCCTTTAAATAGAGGGACAACAATCTCATTTTACTTTTTAAATACAGTAAGCTGAGTCTTGGATAAAACTAACTCTGTATCGCGAGTCATATCGTTTACATCAACGATACATATCGTCACATTTTTATATCACAATATAAACGTTACACCCCTAACACGTTACACCTTACACCCCTAACATTTTTATCAACCAACATTAACAAAGGTTAATAAATGCCGTAAAATATATATTGCTCATTGTTATTTTATGTTAGTTTACTTATTAAGAAATGAGACCTTACTGTAAAGTATTGCCAAGATTTCCATTTCAAATAAATACTGTTCTTTTGAATTCACCCAAAGGATTCTGAAAATAAATCACGATACACACACACACACGTTTGTTTTATTGAATTGTGGGGACATTCTATAGGCGTAATGGTTTTTATACTGTACAAACCGTATTTTCTATCCCCCTACACTACCCCTACCCCTAAACCTACCCATCACAGAAAACTGTGCACGTTTTTACTTTCTCAAAAAAATTCATTCTGTATGATTTATAAGCCCTTTGAAAAATGGGGACATGGGGTAATGTCCTCATAAGTCATCCTCTTCTTGTAATACCTATGTCATACCCATGTCATTATACACATTTGTGTCCTGATATGTCACAAACACACACACACATACACACACACACAAAGCAAGACAAGTTTTAAACATTGATAAAAATAAGAAATATTTCTTGAGCACCACATCAGCAGATTAGAATGATTTCTGAAGGATCACCTGACACTGAAAATGGAATAATGGCTGCTGAGGATCACAGGAATAAATTACATTTTAAAATGTATTAAAATAGAAAACATTTATCTTTAATTGTAATAATAATTAATTGTAATAATATTTTTTTTCTCTCTCTCGATCAAATAAATACAACCTTGGTGAGCCTAAGAGACTTCTTTTCTTTTTCTTTGTTTTTTTTCCTTTTCCTTTTGTTTATTGATGTCAACTGTAATCCTCAATTGTAAGCTATTTTTGTGTGTTAGCTGCAGTAATGGTTATCTCCCATTGCTTTTTACTCATTACATTGCCTAGTTGTCATCTGAGGATGATGTCTGCAGAAATTAGAGTTCATATCAGTTCAACTCTCAACCTTACCTTTACTATTTGCCAGGTAACATCCGAATGAATGGAACTCTCACCTTCCGTCTTTCATTATCTTCATTGTAAGTAATTGATTATTCTCTATAATGAGCAGTGGAAATACTTAAGTCTTAGTTTCCATTATGAACCCCATGAACCTTTACTCCTTGAGGACCTCTAATGACCACAGGCCACTAATGAGTCTCTCCTGCAAACGGTTGTTATGGCAGCAGCATGCCGTCGATGCAGCGTGTGGACATATATCGACTTGTTGCTGCGCTCATGGTGTGTTATAATTGTAGTTCGTTTGTACGAGGATGAGTGACTTGCTGTTTTGCATTTCTCTGGTTTTTCTGCCATATTTTAGGAGTAAGGTTAGTCTGAACGCAGTCTTACATATCCTGCATAACAAGCGCTGGGCGCATGTGTAAATGTGTACGTGCCAGAGTGTGAAACAGTGTATTTTTAGTTTCTCCCAGACTGTGCAGAGGAGGTGCAGAGACTGCTGGATCTCAGCCCAGACTTCCAGCTCTCGAGTGTCTAATAATGTGTATGAGTGTCCGTCTGTTTATAAGAACGGCATCCATAGTGTCTGGATAGAAAGGTTGATGTGCATTTTTTTTTTTTTTTTTTTTTATCTCGATGATGGGTGTCATTGTTGTAAAGGTTTTTGACAAAACTGTGAGGTGTTACAGACTGGAGTGAGTTGCATCTGTAATGCATTTGTTAGCTCTATGGCCTACCTTACAGGCCCACATTTGCCCGTCTTATAAAATTACAGAACTTTTTGGGGTTCAAAAGTGGGGCAGTGCACAATTATGCAAAGTTCTAGATGAAGGGTTGGATTTCAGAGCAGTGATGGCTTTATTGAGAGAGTATCTGATGATTGCAGGTATCTGTGTTGGTTGGAAGGTTTTGAGGTTTCTGATGAGACACACTATCTGATGGAACGGTTTATTTAAGGCAAATGCTGGACTGGCTAGATCACGAGCTCACATTACTAAACATCAGCCTTCGCTGCACTCCAAACCAAGAGACCTTTAAAGTGAATAAAGCTCATTTGATTCCATCCTCTCGTCATATCATTTCTTTGCTCTTTTGAAATAAGAGTTTGATGTATTATGTAGTGTGGCTCTTTGAAATTCACAATCCAAGGCTTTTTACCTTGTCTAACCAGACCATTATTGAGTTGCAGATTTGGGTACTGACGTGTTCACATGTTGACACTTACTCAGTAAAACACAGCCTGCCTCACAGTGTGAGCACATTGCCAAATATTAACCAATAATAATAGTGCATTAAGATATAGAAGTGTTAAAGCTACTAAAGACATATTTAAAACAGTTCATGTGACTACAGTGGAAAAACCTTAAAGTTATGAAGCGATGAGAATACTTTTGTGCGGCAAAAAAAAAAAAAAAAACTTTATTCAACAATATCTAGTGATGGGCAATTTCAAAACACTGCTTCATGAAGCTTTACGAATCAGTGGTTCGGAGCGTGTATCAAACTGCCAAAGTCATGTGAACCATTGAAATTTCGAAACGTTTCGAAACACTTAAGACGTAACGAAGCCTCGTTTACTGAAATCAGTAATGTAATGCGATTAAACTCATAATCGTAGTAAGCATAATCGCATTAAACTAGGTGGTGTACGTCGATACGAACCTTAATCGCATTATTCTCGCTCTGACCAAAGTGTGCTCGGACGTACACAACTTACAACTTCATGAATGAACTCCGTGACATTTTCTGAAGTTTACTCTTCACCAAATCGCTAAATAATGTCAACACAACTCGCTGTGCAGTCTCTGCTCTGTATCCCCATCCAGACGGCATGAAGAACGCAACGGAAGCGGAGGCAAACACGGCATTGCGATGTTCATCACGGCGCTGAATATTATTTTTTTATTATTTTGAATTTGCTGTGAGCAAATTAAAACATTGGCCAGTAACATGCATTCTGAATGCCTATATGAGTGTGGTATAACCATACTTATTAGCAAATAATTTGAGCAATGAAAATTGCATGTAAACTGGAGTGAAGAGTTTTGCTCGTGTCATGTAAACATCTTACTCTGATTATGAAAAAAAAATCGAATTATTGGTGCACATGTAAACATAGTCCATGGTTCTACCCAGCCTGCAATGTGATATTAAGCACTATTGTAAGCAATTTTGTTACACTACATCGCAAACAGTGTTTGTTGCTACTGCCATGCTGCTGAATTATGTAGCCAAGTTAATACATTTAGATAAATGTTCCTTTAAAAAATTCTGTATATTTGGCACAGCATTGGGAGTGGTTTTTCTCTTAAGTTACACACTGGAGATTTAGGTTAACCATGGTCATATATAACTGAAAATAGTGCCAGAATTCATTCTGTTCTGTTCGAGTCAAAAAATCCCAGCATATATTCCAAAATATTGTATGTGTCAAAGAGTGAATCCCTGTCTTTGTTCTCGAAATGTCATTCCATGTTACAGTACCGTTTCCTTCAGGGAAGAGTCTCAGACTCCGTGTGTGCGGGGGTTGCACTGCCGAGCGCTCCGGGTGACAGAACAAAGACCTGAATGTTCCATTCCATTCTGTTCTCTTCTGCCCTTTTCTTAAACAGAACCCACCAACCTCACCTTCTGGGCCAGAATCAAGGCTGTCAGAACAAAAATTTTCTTTAGTATGAAAATTTAGAAATAATATATTGAGTGTTAGTATAACACACACACCTGTTCTATAGTTTATATGTCTCCATTTGCAATATATTTGTTCAGTCTAATTCTTTTGATTAACTTTTTTAAGTGTAATGAAATAAAAACTGAACTATACAGTACATACGCAGTAAGGCCAGATAATGCTGATTTACGGTAATTAATGTTTTACGTTTAATTTATCCTAATCTCATTATCAAAGTTGCTTTGATCATGATCACAGATACTTTGATGCAGTGCTTAACTAATTAAAATGATTTATTTTCTGTTGTTCTTTTTATAGACTTTGGCAACCGCAGCAGAGAATTTCCAAATGGAGCATCAATGGAAAGATGAATTTGAAGTAAGTTCTTCTACAACAAGTGTGTACTGAACATTTACATGGTGCTACAACACATCTATTTGATTTTATGTTTCGAATCAATTCGAGCCAGTTTTATTTTTATTGTAATACATATTGTTTCAAAGCAGCTTTACAACAAAAAAGGAGGCCTACTATTCCCAGTGAGCTAGTGCAGTGATTCCCAACCTTATTAGCTTTAAGTACCCCCATAACCCCATCTCAAGTACCTCAAGTATCAACACTCAAGTAAGCTCAAGTACCCCTTCATCAACACTAAACCAAAGAACCAATGTTGTGGGTAAAAAAGACAAAATACACATATATTACATTTTAATTTCTTAAATCCAGCATTTGATGGAAAACAAACATAAACAAGACATAAAATGACCACTATAACCAGTAGGAAGGCTAGCAGAGGAGCACTTATTGGTCATTTTCACTCCCTAATATAGTTTTGCTTATGAATGAATATTTAAACATCATAAAACCAAACAATCAATTTTATCACTTTTAGCTCTTTTTTTGTATTGAAGTATGAAATGGGAAAAGTCACAAAATTTGAAAAACAATAACTTGTTTTCATATTGCGAATGAATTACATAGAATGCAAGCAATGAGCGCTCTATAATCACTGAAGCTGTCTGTCAGTCAATCCAGCGCAAGCTCACTGATTTAGGCACACTTACGAATGAATCTAACTAAAGTGCACAATAAATCTCTAATTTACAATGCATTTACACTTTCTTTGTTATAATGGGTAAGGGTTAGGTTTGTGAGCATGTAAACTCATTCAGCGTTTTGAGGGATAATAGGTAGATTCTCACAATCGGTAACTTAAACACCTCTAATTGGCCATTACTTTATCCAGACATGCCTGTGATTGGCTACAATACTCGATGCTATAAAATCACATTGTAAATGGATGCATTTGCAGCGACTAATGTGCCAAGCTAAAGTGATGCTGGGGCGATTGACGGCATTCCTGGCACCAAGCAAAATCTAAATCCTTTCGCATACCCCCTGGAACCTGCTCACGTACCCCCTAGAGTATGTGTACTCACGACCAATTCGTACATATTTTACGAGGTGGCTAATTCGACCTCGCTCGTACGAATTCATACGATTTGTCTAAACCCCAGTGACGGGTAGGTTTAGGGGCGGGGTTAGGGGTAGGTCATTCGAACGAATTCATATGAATTTGTCAACTCATAAAATATGTATGATTTAGCAAAAAACATACGAGTTCGTACGAGTGAGGTCGTACAAATTTGCACAAATTAGCCACCTCGTAAAATACGGACGAATTGCCGTGAGATTGGGTTGGTACCACTGGTTGGGAATCACTGAGCTAGTGGGATGACTGTTGCAAAAAAAAGCTGTTAAAGGGATAGTCTTAAAAATGAACATTCAGTCATGAGTTACTCACTCTCATGTTGTTCCAAAGAAGTATGATATTCTTTCTTCTGTGGAACACAAAATAAGATATGTTTAATAACATTTGAACATAAAAAAAAACACCCCACTGATTTTCAGTGTATGGACAAAACAACAGATTTTTTTTTTTTTTTAAATGCCCCCCCTCTGTATTCCACAGAAGTAAATGAGTAAATGAAGGCAGAATTTTTTTTTTTTTTTTTTTTTTTTTTTTTTTTTTTTGTCCACTCTTTTCATCTCTTTAAGGTAAAGTGAGGAATCATGCAAATCTAAATCCAAATAAAGGAGGGGCTCAGGTTTGGTTATCGGAAGCTCGCTGGTTTAATTAAAGAACATGCAATTACCTTGAGCAACCTACTTAACCCCAGTAGTATCTGCTGTACTATATTAGTGCAACTATACAAATAAATTGAAACTGAGGGGGTTAGTTCACCCAAAAATGAAATTTCTGTCATTAAGTACTCACCCTCATGTCATCCCAAACCCTTAAGACCTTCGTTCATCTTCGGAACACAAATTAACATATTTTTGATGAAATTCAAGGGTTTTTGAAGCACACATAGGCAGCAACGTCATTGCACCTTTTGAGGTCCAGAAAGGTAATAAAGACATTGTGAAAATAGTCCATGTGACTACAGTGGTTCAAACTTAATGTTATGAAGTGACGAGAATACTTTTTGTGCGCAAAAACAAAACAAAAATAGCAAATTTATTTAACAATTTGAACTGTTGTCATACGCAGTTGACATAGTGAACGCACTTCAGCGCTTCCGTGTTAACGTCTAAACGGCAGACGTATGCGTGTGATGCTGATGCAGGAGCTGGCCAATAATGAGTCAGTGTTTTGGCGTAGAACAGGGGAAGCTCTGAACTGCGTTTACTATGTTAACTGCGTATGACAACAGTTCAAATTGTTAAATAAAGTCGTTATTTTTCTTTTATTTTGGCGCACAAAAAATATTCTTGTTGCTTCATAACATTAAGGTTGAACCACTGTAGTCACATTGACTATTTTAATGATGTCTTTAATACCTTTCTGGACCTAATAAGGTGCAGTGACGCTGCTGCCTATGTGTGCTTCAAAAACCCTCGGATTTCATCAAAAACATCTATGTTCCAAAGATGAACGAAGGTCTTATGGGTTTGAGACGACATGAGGGTGAGTACTTAATGACAGAAATTTAATTTTTGAACTAACACTTAAACTGAATATATAATTGAATCTTCCATGCATCCCACATTTCTTTGGTATTGTTTACATAAGACATTCTTGTATTAAAAACAGCTAGATAAAATAGAATGCAGGGACCTCCAGACATTGTCTATTTTTAAATTGACATACTCAAAAATAGTGAGAGATGCAATGCAAAGGCCAAAGACGTCTGTCTGAATGTGTCTAGCTGTAGCGTAGTGCTTTAAAGAGCATGAATTTAAATACTTTTCCGAGAGGGTTTTACAGTGCAACAGTAAACTGTCAGCATACTAATTAAAAATCTGCTGCTAAAAATATCAAAATGAACTAGCCAAGCTCCCTAATCAACTGGCTGGCTGTTGGATGACTAGTCAACCATCATGACCCATCTCTACTCACAAGTGACTTGTCGCTATGCAACCATGGTGGTCTAGGTAACATGCATAACATCATGTCCCATGGTTCCTCATGGTTCTTTTTTAGCCAATCAGATTGCATATCCTTACTGTACCAGTTATATTCAGTTAAAAAAAAAATGTATCAGTTTGCATCCTGCACATTAAAGTTTATTTTAGGCAGTGGAAGACATATTAGATGACTGACTTGATCACTAGAATAAAATCTCATGTGTTATACAGATTTTTAATTAGGTCATTCCAAATGAAGACCGCCAGTAGGAGACGTTTTTGAAATTGATAATACCTCCACTTGATTTCACTGCTAAATGCTTTGGTGTGCTAGACCTCTTCATTTACTTAAATTATATTAAGATTCTTTAAATTAAATGCAAACAAGTGAAAAATTGACAAATAAATAAACAATCTTATTGTACTATGGCCAAAGTGTTTTTCCTTTTGTGTGTATTTGATGTTGTATTTAAGTGAGGGAATGTGTTGCAGCTTAATGGATCTAATTTCACTACCTACACTCCCTGCAGATGTCTAAAGATTTGATTTCACTGAATACACATTCTGCATTTCTCCCGTGGATTTATTTTTACTGTAGACAGACACATCTGCGCACACACTCACCATATGCTGTGAAGGCCTAAAAATGCCTGCTCCTGACAACACTGATGGTCCAGAGCGGTTTAACATCAGCAGGTTATCCTGACCACTTACTGTAAAACCTGACCAAGCATTCTTTAGCTCTCCCTAATGCATTTCACAGTTGCTACGAAGCAAATGTATGAAAGTTTAGATCTGTCGAACACATGTTGTATGCATACTTGGCTTAGTACAGTAATACTGTTACTGTATGATTTGAAAGATGGGAAGGTTTTCTGAGGACACATCAGAGTTGTACTGTATGGGTTTAAAGATCTGGGCTGGTATACATGGAACCTTTCCATTGTACAAAAGGTTCTTTATAGTGGAAAATGTTTCTTTAGATTGTTAAAATGTTCTTCACTGGTTCTTTTAAGAACTGTTCACTGAAAGGTTCTTCTATGGCAATGTTGTGAAAACCAGACCAAAAAATCTCAGGTTTGAAGCTAGTGCATAAACTAGAACTTTTGTACCTCTGAGATATTCAGCCTCAAGTTGCAATTTAACATGGCCCTTTTTTATTACAAAAAAAAATACCGTTAATATTTATTATGAACTGTTTTCAAATTTTCTTATTTTTCTCTTTCTCTGCAGGAGGATGATATAGTTTACTTTAATGCCAAGGATAATGTGAGTATATAATTCAAAACTCTTCACAACAAACTTCAGCACACAGACACACTCAGCATTTTTTCAAGCACAGATACTATATCAAACTTCAATGCCGTGAGCTCTTCGGTCCAGTTATGACCATGCGTTAGAGAGCTTACGTATGAGTTATTTAAGGCAGTCAAGAGATGATCAGAATATATCTTCTCCTCGGTTGACGCACACTTGGCTACACACCTTTTGTGCACCATATATCTCAACTGCCAATTAGTATGAGTGTGTGTAAGACACATGGAGAGCGCGTGTGCATTAGATTGTGTAAAAGTACAAGGCGGAAAGAACAGGCAGAGGGAACGTAGAGAAAATTAGGCTTTATTCATCCGTGTGCAAAGCACAAGTTTGGAATATATACAGTATTTGCTGTACAAAGAATTTTATAAGATGATTATATTAGTAGTATTTGTTTGAATATATGAGATTTTGTTGGGTTTTGATTAGTGACAAATCTATCGGGTATTGCCATCATTTATTCACATCCACATGTCGTTCAAAACCCATACAACTTTTTCTTCTGTGGAACACAAAAGGTGAGTCCAATTTGTGAATTTGAAAAACTTTTGAAAAGAATGATGATGTGTAAGTTTAAGTACTGTAAGTACTGCCCTCCAGGAGCTACAAAAGATAGTTAAATGTTCCCCATAAGACAAATAAAAAAAAAGTACAATTTACCCCGATCATCAAATTTAAAATGTTTACACGCCCCTGTTGCCTTCATGAGCATCAGAGAATGGTTTCACCTTTTGTAATAGTTGTGTATGAGTCCCTCAATTGTTCTCAGTGTGAAAAGATGGATCTCAAAAGCATACAGCCACAGCTGGAAAGGGTGCAAATATGCAGAAGATGCTGGAAAACGTGCAGTATGTGCAGAAAATGTGCAGGACCTGGAGGATTTTTCTGAAGAACATTGGGCAGTTTAACTGCTCAGGACAAATAGGGGACTCATAAACAACTATCACAAAGCAAAAAACAGCCATGGATCATCCAGGTAATGACACACAGTAATAAGAATCAAGGGTATGTAAACTTTTGAACAGGTTCAGTTTTATAAATTCAGCTATTATGTTGGACTATATGTAAACATTTGTTATGTGAGCTTATTGAGGACAGTACTAAATAAAAAATAACATGCGATTTTTATTATCCGTCTTATTTTGTTAAAATTATTAACATTTTCACGGATTCTACAAGGGGTATGTAAACTTTTGAGCACAACTGTGTGTGTGTATAGCCTATATATATATACACTACCAGTCAAAAGTTTGGACACAGTAAGATTTTTAATGTTTTTAAAAGAAGTTTCGTCTGCTCACCAAGGCTGCATTTGTTTAATTAAAAATACAGTAAAAACAGTAATATGTTAAATGTTTCTTGAGCAGCAAATCAGCATATTAGAATGATTTCTGAAGGATCATGTGACACTGAAGACTGGAGTAATGATGCTGAAAATTCATCTTTGATCACAGGAATAAATTACTTTATTAAATATATTCAAACAGAAAACAGTTATTTTAAATTGTAATAATATTTCACAATATTACTGTTTTTACTGTATTTTTAATTAAATAAATGCAGCCTTGGTGAGCAGACAAAAATTCTTTTAAAAACATCAAAAATCTTACCGTGTACAAACTTTTGACTGGTAGTGTGTGTATATATATGTATCAATGCAACTTTCGTTAAGTAAACTTTCACTAAAAGCCTTCCTTCCGCCAGAAAAATAGTCCCTGACCGTGAACAGCAACAGAAGTTACATTATTACACTATTAGATGGCGGCAAAGACTGTCTTTATGAGTGTGTCAGTCAGTAGCGAAGACTTTTGCTTTGACTAGTGCTGTCAGTCACGGGAAAACCCCTTAAATGTTAAAAGGACAAGATAATACATCAGACATTCAAACAGATTTTTTATTAAGAACATAGGACTGACCTGAAGGAAAATGCTAAATCTGAATGCAGGTAATAAACTCGCTCACTCGATCTATTTCTCACAATACTCTTCTACATACTACAGTAAGCTTTAATGAACAATATCAATTGAGAACATACAGTTATGTTGCTAAGAGTGGTTGCAAAGGGTGTTATGTAGTGATACGCATAACCGTTGAGTGAAGCGGTCATAGCCGTGTTTTATCGTGAATAGAATCAGAATTAAGGACAGGAACTAACCGTTTTATAAATATATATATATATATATATATATATATATATATATATATATATATATATATTGCAAAATAAAAATTACATTAAATATATCAATCTGCTATACCTATTGTAGAGTTGTTTCTGTTGTTGTTTTTCTTCTAGCTTGATGCCAATGAAACAGAAGGAAGGAAAAACCGAATCAGACCTGAATTTAAAGAAGACCCGTCATTCAAAAACCGCCTCACCTCCTACAATCATACGGCTGTGCATATCCCCACGGACATATATGACGGTTGTAAGTAACCCCCTCACCCCCCACAGACACGCTTCCATAGCGCTCCATTGCCTGCTCCGCCGTAACATATTATCTACTGCTGGGAATCTGATGAGATGCTCAGCTGCTGATTGCTTTGGATGTCAGTTATAAAACGGAGTATAAGCGTGTCTTTGTGAAAGCTTTTTGAAGAGAATTATAGAATCTATTTGACAGCAAAGACTCCCAGGGGAAACTTTTGGCAGAATAAGTGCAGGTGCACTTGTTTGGATAAACCCAAGGTATGCATGCACATCTATTTAAACTATATGTGTGCTTTCTCAATGGTTTTTAAGCAGGGATAGAAGGCTGGCCAACTCATAGAGTCTCAGTTGGCCTGCTGGGATAGCGTCTGGCTCTTTGGTGTTAGACGGCCCTTCCCTATTGACCTTGTCATACACACACCCTTGCACACAAATGGAAGACAAATAAATTCAGGTAATTACTTTGGCCATTGTGCCCTTTGGTAAACAGTGGTAGGCTTTTTGAAATGACATCAGGTCAGACGTGCTCTGCGGTGAGCATAATGTTATATGGAGGATGCACTTGCTTGCTTTTTAAATAAAGAATACCAAATCAGATCAAGTGATGCTTCAGTCTCTAAGCACTGAGTTAGAGTCTTTCCAACACACACTGACAGAGGTGGCTGCCCCTGTAATTTAAGAAGGGAGTTTCCTCGTCACTTGTCTTGTAATTGTATACCATTTTATGCAATTATCTGTGAGTCATTTCCTAATCCTGTATTGCTATTTCTAATTTTATGTGTGAGTCATTTACAAGGGCTTTTTGGGTAGGGTTGTTTCATTAGGTTATCCGTAGTTGTGAGCTTGTTGGTTATTAATTATCTGTTAATTTTGTTATTAAAGCATGTATTTTTGGCCTATAAAGACCCAGAGATCCCCCCACCTATACTCAGTAACTAATATTATTATATTCAGGCATATGATTCTTATGTTGATATCAATTTCCATATTTTCCAACCCAAAAAGTATGACCCCCATGTAATGTGTAAATCTGAGAAAAATGTTTTATATACATTTAATAAATACACGAAATAAATTTTTGGGCCTATATATAAAATGCAGCATTTTCATTTTCTCAGATTCACGCAATTTACGTGAATCATACTTCTCTGGTTGGAAAATCGGAATTATTATTATTATTATTATTATTATTAACTGATCACATACCTATATATATAAAAAAATATATTAAAGGGTTAGTTCACCCAAAAATAAAAATTATGTCGTTAATTATGCACCCTCATGTCTTTCCACACCCGTAAGACCTTCATTCATCTTCGGAACACAAATTAAGATATTTTTGATAAAATCCAATGGCTCGTGAGGCCTGCATTGAGAGCAAGTTAATTTAGACTTTCAAACGCCCAGAAAGGTACTAAAGATATATTTCATACAGTTCATGTTACTACAGTGGTTCAACCTTAATGTTATTAAGCGACGAGAACACTCTTTGTGCGCCAAAAAAACAAAATAACGTCTTTACTCAACAATATCTAGTGAAGGGCAATTTCAAAACACTGCTTCATGAAGTTTCGAAGCTTTAGAAATGTTTTGTTTTGAATCAGTGGTTCCGAGTGTGTATCAAACAATCTCAAACTGCCAAAGTCACGTGATTTCAGTAAACGAGGTTTCGTTACGTCATACGTGTTTCAAAATTTCAACGGTTCACGTGACTTTAGCAGTTTGATACAAGCTCCGAAACACTGATTCGAAACAAAAGATTCGTAAAGCTTCGAAGCTTCATGAAGCAGTGTTTTGAAATTGCCCATCACTAGATATTTTTGAATAAAGTCATTATTTTGTTTTGTTTTTTGGCGCACAAAAAGTATTCTCGTCACTTCATAACATTAAGGTTGAACCATTGTAGTAACATGAACTGTTTTAAATATGTTTTTAGTACCTTTCTGGGTGTTTGAAAGTTAACTTGCTCTCGATGCAGGCCTCACGATTTTTTTCACTATATTTTTTATCAAAAATATCATAATTTGTGTTCTGAAGATGAACAAAGGTCTTACGGGTGTGGAACGACATGAGGCTGAGTAATTAAAGACAGAATTTTCATTTTTGGGTGAACTAACCCTTTAATAATTAAAAGAAGTTTTTGTCATTGAAGTCTTAAGGGATATTTGGATATGTAAATGTGAATGAGATTTTGAGCTATAACAGATGGAAAGATTTTCAGAGAATAATGACTTCAGTTTGATCTGGTCTAATGTATGGCTTCGCACATGTTGTTTGGAAGTCACATAGATGCTTTTTACAAGTCGCATAGATACTTTTATTGTAATTTTTGCTGATTTTTGGAGCTTGCCAGGCCCTTTTGCCATTCATGTTAATTGTATGGATGAGATGGGCAGGTAAATATGCAAAATAACTTCTAATAAATATGAGACTGAGTAAATGATGGCAGAATTCTCATTTGTGGGTCAACTTTAAACTTTTATATTTAATAGTGCGGGAGAGATGAAAAATAACCAAGTGACAGAAAGAGGGAAGGCAAAAAGGGTAGAGCTATAATTGCTGTGGTCTTGGGTCTGACCTGACCTTGCGCCAGAAGGAAACATAATACGTGTGCAGAATCAAGCTAGCGGCCAAACCCTCTCATACTCATACTGAAACACAGTTGTGTGTGAGTAATGTCCAATATTACTGGAGTTGGATGTCTATATGTCCATTAATTCCAAAGGTTGTTCACTCTGTGTAAGGCAGTGAGAACCTAGTAGCTTTTCTCTAGCGACCCTAAAAGCAAAGTTTGCACACATCAACCTCTATCAAACACTCAAAGACCACAAATAGCCTGGAACCACCGGCACACACACAGACACACAGAAATAACATGGATCTGCCACTCCCGCCGGGGAGAAAATTGGATTTTCGTGGATAAAGTAGTACATCGTTTAGGGGTTGCTAGAGGAGGGTAGGTGACCCCCTCTGCCAGAGTCAGCCAACACCAAGAAAAACTTAACCATGATTAAGAGAGACAACTCACAGTGGGTGCTGTCAAATTTCCTCTTCTTCACATCCAAAAGGATGGATGTAATAAGTGGAGGTTGAGGAAATAATCAATACTTCAAAGTAGACATGCACTGATAGGATTTTTGGGGGCGATACCGATTTTAACAAACAATTATTGGCCGATTTTAAAATTTTTGTCACTTGCTCTCTTATTTTTGTCATTAACTTTTGTCATAAAATAGATAGTGTTCTGGTCATATTTTAAATCAGCGAAGTTAAAAAAAAAAATGCATTAAGTTATACTAGCTAGTTTATTGCTGCATCATCAAATTATTTCTAATGAATGTTAAATGTTTAACGTTCAGCAGGCCAACATAAACATAAATACAACAGAACAAAGATACATATGAAATAAACAGTGCTTTTAGGTAGGTTTAACCGTTTTCAGGTACAGAAATAAAGTAAACGACAGAAATAAAGTAAACGAATGTAAAATAACACTGCATATTCTTCACTGTTAAATTCACTGATAAATGAAATCAATATATTATTATTACATTGAAACGTAGCTAAATTCTACTGTACAACAGTAATATATTTCACAATTACTTCAAGTTAAACTAAACTTTTATTTTGACGGGTTGCTGTGAAGAGTTTCTGTGTGTTTATGATATGACGATAGATTTTCTCAAATGATACGGTAAAATGCTCACAAAATGATTCTGGAGATGAAGTTCATGCATTCATGTCCTCATAATAGAGAGGCGGTAGAGATTGAAAAACACCCTATACATATTAATCCTTATGCAAGTTACAAAAGTTATTTAGTCAAGAGTAGGCCTAGTGAGCGATTTTTTTTTTTTTGTCTTTTGTTGTTTGATTAACATTAAAACACAGACAGCAGCACAGCAGGAATATTAGATTATGGATTAATCTTGGATTATGCAACAGGCATTAGTGCCTTCACGCAGTCAATAAACCATATCTGCCTTTTTCATGCTATAGCCGATATGCCGATGGTTGTAAATTGATAAAAAAAAAAATCAGCCAATAAATATTGGCGGCTGATACATCGGTGCATCTCTACTTCAGAGTATTGACATATTTTTCTTAACAATTTTGATTAAAAAATTTCAAAATCAATTTTTTTTTTTTTTTTTGTAGAATATAAGATTGACCACCACATATAGCAAGTCTATCAAAAGGCAAAATATACTGTGGCCAAAGCATTTGAGCAGTGTGGATTTTATTTATATTCCGATTCAACTGAAGCAATTTGTTACTTATTTTCATGATATTGTTTACAAATGTTAAAATGATACAGATAAAGATGGGAAGTTTGGTAAATGGGTAGCTATAGACGGTAGATATGTAAATGGGTAGATATTGATGGTAGGTAGGTAGGTAGGTAGATAGATAGATAGATAGATAATCTAATTATGTCTGTATTTGCACGTAATATTTGCAATCCATTTTGAACATAACCTGATTTATTGTGCAAGCTGCAGTTTCCCTCTAGTCATTGATCAGACCTTTGTCTTTTTTGGAGAAAAAAAGCTCAAGAAAATGTGCCTCTCATGCTTCATTTCCTCATTTCCTTCCTCTCTTTTCTTTTCTCAGCCCTGCCCTCTCGCCTCTGTTGCATGTTAGCCAATAAAATTAAAGTTATGGTTGTTATAACACTGAATTTTTCATGCTTCATTGCAATAATTGTTGACACACAGGCTGTTTTCTCACCTGATTAGCATATCTCTACTAGCACTTCTGACTGCCTATCAGCACGCAGCCTTTTCAGAAGTAAATGTTTGATAGGATGATTATAGGTTTCCATGGTTCCCTCAGTCATGATGTAATAAAGTCAATCAGCTTGTTTGCGGCTGAGGAGATGAAGAGCCCTCAGTGTGCAGCGCAGAATTATTCTGTTAACAGCGGTTGAGATGAGGGTAAATTACACCTCTCTTTGTGTCTCTCCTCCTACTCTCTCTGGACTGTACAAGTCACTATAAGCACCATGACCTCTGTAAATAGATTTAAGTATTCAAAGCATGACAGTGAATCATGTGTTGTGATAATATTTGTTGGTTAAAGATGATGTATTAATTTAACTGACTCTACACAATATTAATCAGTGAAATATCATGCATTGTGTGTATTCCAGCCACTATTGTGTTAAATGAGCTGAACTGGACTGAAGCATTAGAAGATGTCTTTAAGAAGAACCGAGAAGAGGATCCAACGCTACTATGGCAAGTGTTTGGCAGCGCTACTGGATTAGCTCGCTATTACCCAGGTAAGTGCTTGTGTCTGTTTAATTCTGAACAATTCACACATGCACATTACAATCAGAACTCACACATGCACAGCCTCCTCCCTCCCTTTGCTAGACTCTGCTGTCTCTAATTGGTAAACATAGCATGTAGTCCTGGCTCAAATTACCCTAAATTTTCATAACAAATTATAATATCAAATATCTCAGCAGCTCTGAAATTTAATGAAGACAGAGGAGAAAAGTAATGAGGTGCTCAATTCATTTTCATTACTTTCAGATAAAAAAACGTTGCATAAACAGCATATTAGCCACTGTTGAACCTCTGTCCCTTAACGGGTTTGCATTTCTGAAATTAGTGTTGTGTGCAGACTTGGGAGGGTTACTTTAAAAATGTATTCCATTACAGTTACAAATCACTTCATAAAAAAATTCAGTAATCCAAGTACCACAATATGAAAGTAATGTAATCTGATTACTTTTGGACTACTTCAAGGTCACATATATAAAGAAAGAAAGAAAGAAAGAAAGAAAGAAAGAAAGAAAGGGTAAACTGTACTGTAAATAAATTGCTTTTTTAAATTTAATTTTAATTATTTCTTCTCAATTTCTGCAAGTTTTTAAATGTTACATGTTCCATACTTTTGAATGGGTCTCAAAAATAGAAATATTTTAAAAATCTGATAAATTATCTATTGCAATATTATTATCATTGTTATTTAGAGCTTAAAAATATAAAAGTGACATCAAATCATAACCAAACTGAACAAGCTCGGATCAAACATTTCTGTTAGCATTTTGGTTACTCTTAAAACCTATTAAAACTAAGCAATCATGTCTCATTTCCACAAATTGGGAATACACAGCCCTGAAAAAAAAAAAAAAATATATATATATATATATATATATACACACTACCGGTCAAAAGTTTGGTTGGACACGGTAAGATTTTAGGTAATATGCAAATCATCATATTAGAATGATTTCTGAAGGATCATGTGACACTGAAGACTGGAGTAATGATGCTGAAAATTCAGCTTTGATCACAGGAATAAATTACTTTATAAAATATATTCAAACAGAAAACAGTTATTTTAAATTGTAATAATATTTCACAATATTACTGTTTTTACTGTATTTTTAATTAAATAAATGCAGCCTTGGTGAGCAGACGAAACTTCTTTAAAAAACATTAAAAATCTTACCTTTTAACTGGTAGTATATATATATATATATATATATATATATATATGTATAGGGCTATACATATATATATATGTATATGTATATGTAAAGGGCTATACAGACATCTAGTGGCTACAGTGTGGTATTACAGATTATTTTTAGTGCTTTGATAAAGAAAGTGTTTTCGTAGCTGGAAGGTGGAGTTTGCACTGTACAACCATATTGTTTGCATTTTCTTCTTTGAAAACAAAATAGCAGAAATTAATAGAAATAATAGAAATAAAAATAATAGAAATTTCCATGAATTGAAAGCGTTTTTCCCCGCGGGCAGCATTGTTTCAACTAGCAGCATTGATTCAATCTGCGTCTGAGGAGATCGTAGACGGGTGTTATTTGCGCATGCACCAACGGGTGGCTCACGTGAGTCATAACTGGCAACAGAACCAGGAAATACTGTATAATCAAGCAGCGCTTAATATAGTGTTATTATGGCAAAATAATGATATATTTCGTTTTAAATGAAACCATTGTAATCCTGATAGTATTCCCCCTTTTTTCAAAATGTAACTGTAATCTGATTACTACGTTTTTTTGACATAACTGTAACGAATTACAGTTACTGGATTTTTGTATCCTGATTACTTAACGCCGTTACACGTATTCCGTTACTCCCCAACCCTGGTTGTGTGTAGAGGAGTTGTTCAACCAAAATTCTGTCACCCTCATGTTTTACCAAATCTGTATGACTTTTTTTCTTTTGTAGAACACAAAAGATGAATTTTGGAAGAATATTCTAAAAGTGAAGGCTGTCAATCTTCAAAAAGAATGCAAAAAGCATAAAAGAGGTCCGAATTACTCCTGAAGCCATACAAACACCTTTTGGAACGGATCAAAATGATTCACTGACAATCTTCTACTCCACTGGGCTGTTAACAGTTGCAGTCGAATCATTGAACTGGAGAAAACCAGATCAGTAAATGAGTCATTCAGACTGGGTTTGTGAACCAGATTCATTGACTCAGAAGATACAAATAGGGCATCACTATCTCTGACATTAAAGGGTTAGTTCACTCAAAAATGAAAATTATCCCATGATTTACTCTCCCTCAAGCCGTCCTAGGTGTATATGACTATCTTCTTTCACACGAACAAAATCTGAGATATATTTAAAAATAAACTGGCTCTCCAAAGTTTTATAATGGTAGTGAATGGATGGCATGTTTTGAAGCTCAAGGTAAATGCATCGATCCATCATAAAAAAATAATCCATACAGCTCCTTACGCTACTCCTACATCCTGCGTCATACATCGCGTGAGGGGTAACTCATTTGGCGCAGTATGCATATGGTCTTCTAGTGGAAGATAGTTATTTTAGATTATAAAGTTTTAAATATGGATATTTTTCTTACAAAAACCCATCGCTTCACTTCAGAATGCCTTTATTAACCCCCTGGAGCCATATGGGTTATATTTATGATGGATGGATGCATTTATTTTTGGCTTCAAAACAGGCGCCCCGTTCACTACCATTATAAATCTTTACAGAGCAAGGATATTTTTAAATATATCTCAGATTGTGTTCATCTGAAAGAAGATAGTCATATACACCTATGGCTTGAGGTTGAGTAAATCATGGGATAATTTTCATTTTTGGGTGAACTATCCCTTTAACTCTTATGAATGCGACATGAAGACCAAATGTCAACGAAAAACTTACGTTTTACTCTGTTCTTTTATTCCAGACTTGGAATATAGTGCACAAGTTGTATTCTTTTATCTTTTATTACTCATTTTTTGGGTGAACTATTCCTTTAAGACTGTAATAGAATAAAAATGTGGGCTCCGAACCATTGATTGTCTCCTTATAGATACATGCACGCCTATAAAATATTGATGTTCTTGTAAACCTCAATTCATTATAGCCGGCAGAACACTGGTCGATAACTTTGTTACGGCCAAATCACAGTGTCTCAGACTATCTGCTGGCACTTACAACTGTGATCCACTCACTAAATGTCAGAACGTGGGATGCCATTTATGAAGAAACACGTCTTGTTAGATGTTCAGCTGTGATAGTCACAGATGAGCACCCTCATTTGCACTAGACTATTTTCTCCGTTAAAGAGAAAAATCGAAGCTGAAATTCTACTGGGGCCACCAAGGCCCTTTTTTTCACATTTCGGCTCTCTGCAGTCAATATAAACCACAAACCACAAACCACCCCCCACCGGACACAGAAACAGGTTTCTAGCAAGGCTCGCTGATGTGCTCACGACATAGATGTGACAAATCAAATGGAGTCTGAGATCAGGGGTCATTCATATTTCCATATCCTGTCTCTGTCCATTTAGCTTCCCCTTGGATGGATGCCAGGAAAACACCCAGTAAAATCGACCTGTACGATGTGCGCCGACGACCTTGGTACTATTATGTGTTTCTGTGTGTGCTTTGAATTCTTTTTCATTTATTCACATTTTTTTTTTTTTTTCTTGAACCTTCTATTCTTTGTTCTCTCAGTTTAAAATTCTCCTTGAAAGAGATCCAGAATATTTCTTTCTTTGTATCCAGGTATGTTCAAGGTGCTGCTTCGCCCAAGGACATGCTGATTCTTGTTGATGCGTGAGTATTATGTGAATGTGCTTTTTAAATAATGAATATTATAAATATTCACTTGAATCATTATTTTTTAATTGCATTTAGCCTTGCAGTGGCATAGATGTAGTGATGCCATGACATGTGTTGTGGGAAATCTGGACCTTTGAAATTGGGTCTCCATTTGGACCCCAATTGATCCCATTGGCTCAAAAAACTTTTAATGGGTACTCTCTTTAAGGCCACAAATCACGTTATGGTATACAGTCAAACCAAAAATTATTCAGACACTAGATATCATTTTTTAATATTTTTTTTTACTAGTGGGTGCAGGACACTATAGTTCATTTATGTAAGTGATGATAGCAAAATAAAGTAAACTGTGACATATTATACCCAAAAATTCTTCATACAGTGGACTACCAGTAAAACTGATAAAAATTTGGAACCAAAAATTATTCAGACACTTTGACCTGACCATGTTTTTCTTAAGTGTTATCTGACATAATTAAGATTATTTTTTTCTGACACAGTTTAACTCTGAGATCTTGTCATATTTTGTTACCATTTTATTAAACTGTAGTGAATAAACTGTATTAATGAATGAAATGTTCAAGGTGTCTGAATAAATTTTGGTTTGACTGTATGTAATTTAAACTACTTTATAATGATTATTAATGTCTGTTTTGGTTAGTTTATGTACTAGCATACAGATAGCTGATTACCCTGATAGCTTTGCTTATACACTATGCATTTGCACTTACCCTACATGTATTCACAACAATCATGTAATTACTTAAGTGTTAAATATCTAAATATTTCAGTTATTAAAGAGGACCTGTTATGCTTTTTTACATTTTTAACTGTATTTAGTTTGTAATGTTGCTGTTTGAGCATTAAAAAGGTTTTTCAAAATTTCAAAGCACAAAGTCCATAACTCCCTGAAACGCCTTGATTGTAGTCTTGAGTTTTTGTCCGGGAACGTACACATCACAATATTCCTCATTTAAATAATTCATGCCCAAGGCATACCCCCCAGAAAAGGGGGGCAAGGCTTGGTTGAGTTGCGTTAGTAGTGTGTTAAAACTCGCAGTTATGGTAAGGGGCATTACAATTCTGAGCGTTACTGACAGGCTGCAATGAAGTGAAATATGAAAAAGAATGTGTTTTTTGAACATTCAAGCATGAAAACAATTATATTATTTATTACAGTTTATCAAGTACAAGAAATGATATTGTCCAATTTGTTTTATGCGCTATCCACCTTAATTTTCAATGCAGAAGTAAAATATTTCCTTCGAATGTGCGAGACTTTTGATTCATTAGCCACTGATTAAATAACTAGAAGAATAACAAATGGTAAAACTATTTATGCAACAAACCAGTGTTTATGATTACACAAATAATTTTAAATAATACGATAACATATATCAAACTGCAAAATGTTTCGATTTCTCATGACACCGTATCTTTAAGAAATCAAATGTTTATTACATTTTTTTGATGCACATGGTTTCTTTAACAGGGCTTAAAGGGTTAGTTCACCCAAAAATGAAAATAATGTCATTTATTACTCACCCTCATGCCGTTCCACACCCGTTATTAAGATATATATATTAAGATACCAGATTAAATTAAGGTATTTTTGTTGAAATCCGATGACTCAGTGAGGCCTCCATAGCCAGCAATGACATTTCCACTCTCAAGATTCATTAATGTACTAAAAACATATTTAAATCAGTTCATGTGAATACAGTGGTTCAATATTAATATTATAAAGTGACGAGGATATTTTTGGTGTGCCAAAAAAACAAAATAACGACTTATTTAGTGATGGCTGATTTCAAAACACTTTTTGCTGCACCAAAAATATTCTCGTCGCTTTATAATATTAATATTGAACCACTGTACTCACATGAACTGATTTAAATATGTTTTTAGTACCTTTATGGATCTTGAGAGAGGAAATGTCATTTCTGGCTATGCAGGCCTTACTGAGCCATCGGATTTCAACAAAAATATCTCAATTTGCGTTCCGAAGATTAATGAAGGTCTTATGGGTGTGGAACGGCATAAGGGTGAGTAATAAATGACAGAATTTTCATTTTTGGGTGAACTAACCCTTTAAATGGATAAAAAAAAAAAAAAAATTGTCATCATTTAGTCACCTTTTCATGTTCTTAAATGATGTCAGAATTTTCAATTTTGGATGAACTGTATTGCTGTGTTGCAGGAGTGGAAGTGTGTCTGGACTAACCCTCAAACTGATCCGAACTTCTGTCAGTGAAATGCTGGAGACACTTTCCGATGATGATTATGTCAATGTTGTCCATGTAAGTATGATCATATGCTATGTGGGTGCACTGCAAAGTTTTGGCTGTGACAACCGTAGGACTCACTCCTACTATGTAGTTTACATAGTATTGCACATTCTCATTCTGCTTTTCACAGTGTCTCACATACATTTCCTCAGAGCAATTCTGGAACATTGTGTTGCAGCTGTACTATTTTTCTAGAATGAGTCACTTTTGGTGTAATATTCCTAATTAGCAAGATAGCTTGTCAGCTAATTTGCAAGCTTTGGATAGCTCCATTTTAAATGAGTAGCCTACACATGAATAGACATAATTGTAGCAACATTTTGGCACCTCATCACTTTAAACAAACAAAATTCTATTGACAAAGAAGCTATTCTTTCTTTACGGTTGTAAAAGAAGTAGTTCACCCAGAAATTAACAATTTGTTATTATTCGCTCACCTTCATGACATTCAAAACCCATGTTAAGATCTTTCTTCCAAGAAAGATGCATTTCAGGTGAGCTGTCAGAATCCAAGTGTAGCATCACTGCATTAGCAAGTAGATGTTCCGTTTGGTTCTGCACAAACAATGTGGATCTAATAAAAGTTGGTTTTCACAAGTTTTATGACTAAATATGGTTGCAGAAAGTGCTAGTCACTTCCATAGAAAAGAAAAATGTGTGTGTAAATGACAAACTGTGTCTACAGATTGGGATTAATCTCTCAGAAAACTGTAACAACCATATATAGCTGCAGCTATACAGAAAAAATGGAACAAGACATTGTTTCTTTGGATTCAATTTATAGTGAGGAGTTTCTATAGTTTGCGGGTTGCAGGTTGCTTTGTGATGTAACAGAAATATATCTGTATGAGAGATATAGAAAAAGAGAGAGACAAGAGTTGTAATGAAATATGGATCTGGCTGCAGCTTGCCACTTGAAAACAGGCGCTTAATGAAAAGGCTGCTTCTGGACTCTGTGTGCTGAATTGAAAATGGCTGGACAAAGTGAGGGGAAGAGATCAGGCTGAGTGAGAAAGAGAAGGCCAGAGCAAAAGGGAGGAAATTGCTATATATCATTCCTCTCGGAAGGAGCCTCCAATCCATCTTGGCTAGCTGATCTTTTACTCGGGCGCTGGCAGTTTTTTTTTCTTTTTTTTCTCAACTTATTTTTCCTCTGACCAAAGCAGCTCACAGGATGCTCATGTCCAAACCTGTCATGCTTGTTGTGGAGGTTATTTCATAAAGGGATACTTTGTCATTATTTACTTAAAGGGTTAGTTCACTCAAAAATGAAAATTCTGTCATTAATTACTCACACTCATGTCGTTCCACAGCCGTAAGACCTTCGTTCATCTTCAGAACACAAATTAAGATATTTTTGATAAAATCCGATGGCTCAGTGAGGCCTGCATTGACAGCAAGATAATTAACGCTTTCAAACACCCAGAAAGCTAATTTAAAATAGCTCATGTGACTAAGTGGTTCAACCTTTAATGTTATGAAGAGACGAGAATACATTTTTTTGCACCAAAAAATAAACAAAATAATGACTTTATTCAACAATATCTAGTGATGGACAATTTCACTTTCAAAACACTGCTTCATGAAGCTTCAAAGCTTTACAAATCTTTTGTTTTGAATCAGTGGTTCGGAGCATGTATCAAACTACCAAAGTCACATGATTTCAGTAAATGAAGCTTCGTTATGTCATAAGTGTTTCGAAACGTTTCGAAATTTCAATGGTTCACCACTGGGGGGCGTGACTTTGGCGTCAGTAGATATTGTTGAATAAAGTCGTTTCTCTTTACTTTTTGTGCGCCAAAAAAAAGAAAAATTCTCGTCACTTCATAACATTAAAGGAACACTCCACTTTTTTTGAAAATAGGCTCATTTTCCAACTCCCCTAGAGTTAAACAGTTGAGTTTTACTGTTTTCGAATCCATTCAGCCGATCTCCGGGTCTGGCGGTACCACTTTTAGCATAGCTTAGCATAGTTCATTGAATCTGATGAGACCAATAGCATCTCGCTCAAAAAAAATGACCAAAGAGTTTCGATATTTTTTCTATTTAACTTTGGAACTTTGCTGCCGTACCATGGGTGCAGCAGGCGCAATGATATTACGCAGCAGCTGTGACCCCCTGCTTGCACAGGGAGCGTGCCTTGCAACCATGGAGACATTTGTGAGAGGTGCTGTGTAATATCATTGCGCCTGCTGCACCCATGGTACGGCAGCAAAGTTCCGGAATGAGAATTATTACGCCGGAATGAGAGTATAGTTCCTAGCCATATCGGCCTAGAAAATCGCAACTTTTCATTTTCCGTCGGTCTCAGTACACGATGTAACTACAGAAGAGTCGAGTTTTAAATAGGAAAAATATCGAAACTCTTTGGTCATTTTTTTGAGCGAGATGCTATCAGATTCAATGAACTATGCTAAGCTATGCTAAAAGTGGTACCGCCAGACCCAGAGATCGGCTGAATGGATTCGAAAACGGTGAGCCTATTTTCCAAAAAAGTGGAGCGTTCCTTTAAGGTTGAACCACTGTAGTCACATGAACTGTTTTAAATATGTCTTTAGTAGCTTTCTGGGCATCTGAAAGTGTTAATTATCTTGCTGTCAATGCAGGCCTCACTGACCCATCGGATTTTATCAAAAATATCTTAATTTGTGTTCTGAAGATGAACTAAGATGAACTTACAAGTGTGGAACAACATGAGGGTGAGTAATTAATGACATAATTTTCTTTTTTGGGTGAACAAACCCTTTAAGCTCACGATGTTCCAAACATGAATTGCTCTTTTTCTTTCAAGTACAATGAACAAGGACTGACGCTTTCAAGCTTGAAAAATTACGCCAGACCAAACCACCATAAACTGGTACCACCTAAAAGTGGTACATATTTTGTGTGAGAAACTCAAGTCGTTATTTATTTAAAAAATCTTGACATCAGCTCAACTTTGCTTTAAGTGTTCATTATAGAAATGGCGATGTCTCTGATTCATGACTGAATTTTTTATTTTTTTTTCAGTCAAATCATTTAATGATCTATTTACAAATCACAATGATTTGATTCCAAATTTAACTCACTGACTCAGCAGTTAAAGGTATAGTTCACCCAAAAATGATAATTCTGTCATCATTTACTCACCCTCAAATTGTTCCAAGCCTACTGTATATAAATGTCTTTGATCTGCTGAGCACAAAGGAAGATATTTGGAAGAATGTCAGTAACCAAACCGATCTCATCCCCTATTGACTTGCATAATATTTATTTTTCCTATTATGGTAATATCTTCCTATGTGTAGCAGAATAAACAATCTGAGGGTGAGTAAATGATAACAGAATTTTCTTTTTTGGGTGAACTATCCCTTTAATAGCTCACTTGAGGAGAAAATTATTTGTGAATAACAACTTCTTCTCCTCACACAAACCTGTTGTTTGAATTCATTAGACTTGGCATATAGTTCACAAGTCAATTGGACAACTTTTATGATGCTTTTATAGTGCTTTTGTGTCCTTAAGCTTAAAAGCTTCAGTCTGCATTCATTGTAATCACATGGAAAAGAGCGGCAAAAAAAGCCATGCAAGTTTGAAATGATAAATCACATTCAGTTTTTGCACTCAGAGTGATATTGCACCAAAAATCATGCTCGGTATCATACATTTTTTTATTCTTCAGTAAATAAAGTTTGATTAATTTATTGTTTTCACTTCTCAAAGGATTTTGAGTTTTTTTTTACATTGGGGAATCACTGTTCCGATAAAGGATTAGCTCTGTGAGATCTGTCAACAGGATTCGCTTCAGGGAACGTATGCCAATGACAGTGTAGCATTGTGTTATGCGTATGTGAATGTGCTTGTGTGTATTTGAGCAAGAACAGAAAGACAGAAGCTGTGCCCATAGTCACATAAATGCATTAGTTTGATACCCAAAGATCAAATTTGGTGTGTGTTTGTACAGATCAGTAGTTTGAGAGCATCTGTAGTTTTAAATAAAAGGGCTTTGTGGGCATTATGGGTAGAGAAGTCATTGAGTTAGCTGAATCCATAAATCTATAATATGGTAGTGATTTGTTTTTAGATGGTTGATCACCACCAGTGTACACAGTATGTGCCATTTGGTAGCTGTTTGGTTTGTGAAAAGGGAAAGTGAGGAGGATTATGATCTGTATATACAGCTGAAATGATTTTAACCATGAAGGACAAATAAAACATCTGAGCATTTCAGTTGTAAGTAAAATTTAGACTATCTTCATGCACATTTTGCTTGATAAACAAAGCCAAACTCTTCTTTCACAAGAGATGTTATGCATTCCTGCCAAGTCAGGGAGAGCAACAAGACTTGGAGGGAAAATGTATTGTAATACAGGCTGTGTTTGGAATTTAATACTAGTGTGCTGCTTATTGCATACAGCACAGTACATATGTATGCACATTATGCTGTTACACAATAACCTGTTATTCATATACTGCACTGTATGTGTGTATGAGTGCAGCGATGGGGCTCTTGACTGTCTCTTACAAACAAATGTTGTTTATTTTAACAAGACTTTGTAATATGATGCCACATACACAGCCACTAACATAAATCTTCATACATTGTTGAAAAGCCAACTGAAGTTAAAGGAAATTAAGATTTGGTTATATAAACATACAGTATATATGGGCCAGTGATGCAGTCGGTTACATATAAGATCATAAGAATGGCTTATGATTTTTAGTGTAAAATGCATTAATGCATGGCCACGTGTAAATGAAATCCATTACAATTCAGTATATCAGTTAGGCAAATTGAGTAGATTGCACAGTTTAGCAAATAATTAGAATTTATTTAAATTATTGTCAAAGCACATATTTCCACCATTAATTATGCTGCATAATCCATAATTAAACTATTTGTAGTTTATATTTATATTAAAATAATTTAAGGCTGAATCAAGGCAGGTGTTACAAATGCACGCTTGTTCGTTTTTTTTCATAGATTTCATAGCCACATTCAGCCTTTTGTCTTAACACAAGAGTTATAATCATTATAGATGGTGCATATCCATGCAAATGTGACATTTATAGTGAAGGAAATATGACATATTATGATAAAACAGTCTTCCTCTTTGCTGGTCAGCTAAAGTGTCTCTAATTTCAGTCATTGTCCAAACAAAGTTATTTATGAAGGCAAATATTGGATCAAGGTTATTGATGCTCATTAGGGCAGCGCTGTGGCAACCGCCATTGAATTGTTCAAGGATATTACCCAATTCATCATTTAGATTGACTCATCTGTGAGGGGGATTTTCATAGGAAATGATTGACTAGTGCAATTGACTTGCAGCATGACAAACAATTTGAATGGTGAACATAAGATTATGGCTCTAAATTGGTCCCTTGAGGTTTCTCTGGTTTTAAAAGGTGGATTTCATGCAGGAAACATGTTTCCAACCTCTGGTTGGAGATGAAGAATGGAATTAGATTCTCAGTTTATGAATCAGGGTTGTTTTTCTCTGTTAAAGGTTTACATGCTCTCTACAAAAAGAGTGGCCCATATTGGAAAGAAAAATCACAGTTGTGACCTATTTAATATCTACATTCAAATGTATGCATTTGGAATCTATCTAATATCTTGATTTGTTTCTCCTGTACAGCAATAAGACTAAAATTATAAGTCACCTGCTTCTCTGATTCTTGTTTTTAGTAAAAGATCTTTCAGAAAAGATCCTAACAATGCCTCAGACTGTTCATTTGCCAGCATATCAAGTCATTTAATAGCTCTTTATTTACATAGCAGTCTGGAATATTTGATTCTGATTGGGTAATGACAGCAGTAAGATTTTTATTTTTGAAATTAATCAAATTGTTGTAAGAGCAAATATTTATATCCTTAATTATGCTGCATAATCCAAAATTAAAATACTTATTTTTTTATTTAAAAAAAAGAAAGAAAAAAAGCTGCAGATGATGCACTCCATACTTGGTTTCTTCTCATGTATTACAATAATTTAAACTAAAATAATAAATGAAAATTTTCGGTTTTATAACCAAGTCATTGGTTTTATAACCAAGTCACTGACTAAATTTTTTAACTGACCCAAATATTTATACCCTTAATTATGCTGCATAATATTTGTAATTTTTATTTCTATTAATTATATAGTATAAATAAGTATTATAACATGGTCTATCTGAATACTCGATTCTGATTGGCTGGAAGGTGTTAAATAAAACCGTTTAATGCACAGGTTCCAAGTCAGTTTAATCACCGTTCTGTATTAATGCACTGCTTTTTATTGAGACACACACACTCTACACATATGTCATTCACACACAGAGATCAGTGATCATGCTGCCCACACTTAGAAACATTCAGAAGCACAGAATCTTGACCAATAAGACCAAAGATTGCCCGTTTGATATACCCAAAATAAATTATATCTCACGTTTGTCGACTATCTATGTAAGAGCCAGTTGACACTAGTAGTTGGCGAAGTCAGAATTATTAGAATTAGTTGGCAATGTTAGAATTTGGCATATGTAAATAATGCGTCTCCGCTGATCATAGGAGTGTTGCAGTAAATCTACACTTTGCTGGAGAAGCGTTAATAAACTCAGTGTCTTGAGCAGCACAAACACAGTCCTGTAGTCTGCCATTGTTGTTCTGGTTTTCAAGTACTCACACGTCCATGACGTCACTGTTTTCACAAATTCGTTTTTTTTTTTTTTTTTTTTTTAATTTTTTTTTATCGTAGCCGATAACAGTATCATTTTCAAAAACTTTCCCATTTTCAAAAGTTTTCAAAAGTTTAAAATTTTTTGTTGAAAATGGTGTCATGTAAATGATCCCACACTCAAACATTCCCACATGCCATGCTGAGATGGCTCGCCGGGGATTCCCGCTTATCTCGGTGAGGGTAGGGATCCGGAACTTCAAATTGGGGGGGACGAGAAGTCCCCTCGGCCCCGTACAAACGGCACTGGCCACAAGCTCCAGGACCCCCCTGTAATGGAGCTATCGCCACCCAAAAATGAAAGCTCGATCAGCTATATCTTGATGATAAATATACATTCATTTATATAGGCATATATAACTTTAACATATACCTACATATAATTTCAAACGGCCCACAGTTTGTTTATTAATATATATTATATGTGGCCCGCCATGCATAATTTACAAATCGTGCAGTTTCACAATGTCAACACAAGGTGGCAGTACTAGATTTTAGGCCAGGGAAACAACTCAAAACAAAACATCGCTACTTGTGCGCACTGCGCGACTCACAAGCTCACAAATGTGTTTACTTGCTGAGTGTCTCGATCACATGAGCACTAAACAGGCAGTGAGAAGTATTCGAGTTCAGAGGTCTCCAGTACAAGCTGCAAATCTCTCTGTGATTTAATTCAGTTTAAAGTCAGTTGAAACAGCGCTGACTGAATCAACAACACTAACGTGCAAATCAGGAGAAACAATGAGCCGATCCAGTTAGAATACTATTCGACCAACAATTCAACAACATTAATCATGGATTTACTGTGGTAACACTAACTGTAACCGTGGTATTTTGTCAGAAATGTAGGTTAATATCTCATTTTATTTAATTTTTAATGTAGACATGTATTAAATAAGTAATAAAGGCCAAATTACAAAGTATTTTTTGTCATAAACTTGCAGTTTTGTGCATTCGTATTTATATTAAATGTGTTTATAGACTAAATTCCATAAAGCCATTCTAGATATAGAAACAATATTTTTTACTTTTTACCATGTAGTAAGGTGCCATGTGTGGTTTTACCTGCAGTGATCTAATTGGAGTACTTTTTAATTTAAATAAGAATAGAGTTCTAACTCAATAATATTTAAATTTCACCCTTTAAAAAAGAGGTTGTTAAAAGTTTTACAGATATTGTTTGTGTATTAAATTTACATCTCAAGCTACTCTACTGTCAGCTCAAGCTTTTGTCAAATCTGTCATGTTTTCAAGAAACAAAACGTAATATAAATATGTATGTATATATAAATATAAATATATATATATATACAGGGCTTGACATTAACTTTTTTGCTCACCAGCCACTGTGGCTAGTGGTTTTCCAAAGTTACTAGCCACTCAGCATTTTCAGTGGCCACAATTTTGCTGCTGGGAAATTACATTTTATATGATTAAAGTTGACTTTGACATGCTAAAATCATTTGATTTTGAGTCATTTTACTTGATTAGCTAGATTTAAAACCCTTTCAAACATTCAAATGCAGATTGACCACCTAAATCAAGACTAGGCCTACATGGTATATCAGCTGGTATGTACAGGTGGGCAAGGGGTGGGTATTATGACCATAATATGATACATTTTATAATTGTATGTTATATTTGTTAGGCTATATAAAAAGAACAAAGAAGCAAATTACAAATAAAATAGTAAATTAAATAGCCTATACTTTTTTTTTTTTTTCCAGATACAGATACAGTTTATTTATCATTTATTTAACTTCTTTTGATGTTTGATTAACATTAATGACAGACAGGTATTTAATTGGGCTGCTGAATGCATGTATGTAATATACTGATACATATCCAGTTTTTACCAACCTGTTTATGTACACTTAAGCCATAACCGACTGTATTCACGCAAGATACTCCACACGATGGGCATTTTGACATCTGTGTGTTAGTGTATTTGACTATTCAGGCGCTGATCCCACGTGCGCGACAGAGAGAGAGCGCACGCGAGAGAGCGCTTCTGTTGTGTGTCATTCAACGCGATCTTGCCTTCACTAACTGCAAGTTAATCGATAACTAATTGTGATCGGATTGTAATTTTGTGCTACGACGAGCTTGGCTACCTTTGATTAGGCTGTAGGCTAAAATTATATTCAACTCGCCAAAGTGGCTAGTGGGAGTGGCTGTCTTACCCGCCACAGCTGAAATCTACCCGCATTTGGCGGGTTGGCGGGTGTTAATGTCAAGCCCTGTATATATATATATATATATATATATATATAAAGGAACTGGCCCCACAGATGTGTCCACAACATCGAATCTAGCCCCCTTTTAAAAAAGTTTGGACACCCCTGTGTTAGATCTATTCATCTTTCAGCGAGAAGCAGTGTTTAATTTACAGACTTTTATTTTGAAATGTCAACGACATTTGGCAGAAGCCAAAGTCTGTGACAGTTTGGTCATTATTGCAAAATAGACCTTTTTGGATGAAACAACACCTCTCTGCTTCACATTTGGGTAATGATTATTACTGTATAGAAGCAGTTGTCTCAGTTTTTGTTCTATTTTTATTTCTCCATAGGAATTTTAGAAGAAGTACCTGAGAAAATTTTAATGCTTAATCTTAAACATAACTGAAAACTTCTTTAAGTCCCCTAAACTATAAACGAGAAACCCCAGAGAAATAAAAAGTTCCTCTGGGAAGCGGCATGACACAACAGAACTAGAACACTCTCGTTGTAATCATCGAAGCCATCTACGCTGTGAGTGTGCACCGTCTGGTGTGTGTAGGGGTCTGTGTATCATCAGTTTGTCCTATTCCTCTATTTATAACCCGCCCATATGCTGAAAGCAGTGAGTCACGGGGGCCTCCGTGGAGATAATTTCGAGCGTTAATTAAATATTCAGTCAATGCTGGAACAACTAATCGAACCGTGACTCATCGGTTCATTCAACAGACACTGTGACATCCAGCTCATTCAACAGAGCACAGACACCTGATCCCACAGTTACATCAATGACTGGCGCATGTCTCCTAATGGCACCTCTCTGTGTCCGGCGAGAAATTCCAAGTCAGAAAGAGTTGACGTGAATGAAAAAATAAGAACTGGATCATGGGAGATCTGAAGGTCTGTTCTGCTTGCATATGCCACAGGAAGTGCACTATGTGCTTTTTCATGTCCTCAGAGAGAGCTGGAGTTATAGTAATCATTTTAATTTTTGCATGAGCTTGCACATACCTCCTCATTAGCTGTAATGGTGCCGTAATTGACTCACACCTGTTAATCATTCTGACTTTTCCCATTGTTGGGGTTAAAGGAGGCGTTGTGTCTGGGTAAGGTACAAATTGGTGTCCAATTAAGCATCAGAGGAACCTTATTTTTGTTGTGAGAACTGTTTGATATATTAGATTAACTATTATTAAAATTAACTCCGCATGAAAGGTAGTGTCTGCTTCCCCCCTTTAAAATTGTGATTTTGGCCTAACGCTCCTCAAGAGTTCTTGAGTTTCTTGAATGTATCCATCAATTGAAATCAAACAGTGTCGTAATCAAACACAATCTGTAGAATTGATATTCAATTCAATTGTAGTAAAAAAAGAAAAAAAAAAAACATTTAAAAATAAAATTTTTTAATTGTTTTTATTATTTCTCTCTCACCTACATGTTTTGTGCATATATACAGTTGCAAGCCTGTTACCCATTTTGGCTAATATTTTATTATTTTATTTCATTTTAGCATTTTCATGCCCCACATTTTTTACAAGGCATGCAAACCTCACATGAAGTAAATAAAAAGTACAACTGCTCATATAATATTTAGTTTAACACCCTGAGGTTGAAACCATAAAAAGTGACTTTTTTAAAGATTTTGCACTCTATTTGTGGATAATTAAAGTCTGCAGTATTCCATATACTGTTTATCCTTCTCCCCCCCAGTGTTCATTCTCACTTTTTCCCCCTCTTTCCTTCCTCTGCCCAAGTCTATTTTCTTGTTCGCAATCTCTCCTCATACGCTCTAGCTTTGAAGTAACAGGTTCACAGAGGTCAGCTGCAATAAGTGACAGAACACAGAGAGCCCTATCTGAACAGAAAATTAGAAACTTGTAAGGGTATCCAGCTTGTCAGCTCAAATTATTTTCATCACTGACTGTACCAAACACATGCGCATACTCACAAACACCCGCAGAGATTCTGACCCCAGTATATAGATCTTTTAAGACACACAAACTTTTGTTGCAATTCTGAAAAGTCTTGCTGTGAATGAACAATGAGAAGAACAATGATTTTTCACTCTCTCTCTCTCTCTTCTTTTTCAGTTTAACACAAAAGTGAATAACACAGCATGTTTCGACCACCTGGTTCAAGCTAACGTCCGCAATAAGAAGATCTTAAAAGATGCAGTGCAGAACATTACAGCCAAGGGCATCACCAACTACACCAAAGGCTTCGAATTTGCCTTCAATCAGCTCTCAAATGTATGATTTTTTTTTTATTATATTTTAATTTAAGAAATCTATCTATGAATTGCAAAAAATGAAACCATCACTATAATCATATTTAACACATTTAGGGGGCTTCAGTCTCCCTCTCAATGGTCAGCAGCCTTAAAATCTGCACTTTGTGTGGTCTCTTTCTCTTCACATTTGCTGAAAAGAGTGTCTATAATAAGATATCACTCTGCACCCTCTCTTTACCTGGTGTTAAAATAATATAGTTTGATACATCACATATCCTTCCCTCCAGTCAGTGGTGGATTCAATCGTAAATGGACTTAAGGCAAGAAACATTCTACTATTCCACAAATTGGTGTCCCCCGCCCCAAGAGTGAAATCCTAGAATTACTTCTGCTTAGTAATATTTGTTTTTTAAGAGGGTGCTGATTAAACCTTATGTTAAGTTTTAATAGTAGTATTGTTGTGTTCTGCTGACCTCTGCTGTTTATTCTATGTAACAGCATACGATTGTGTTCATTTTAGCCAAACATCACCAGAGCAAACTGCAACAAGATTATAATGCTGTTTACTGATGGAGGCGAGGAGAGAGCAGAGGAAATCTTCAGCAGATACAACATTGACAAAAAGGTGTGTGTGTGTGAAGCTGGATTTTATACAGCATTATTCTAGCTACTATGTGGTTAAAGGGATAGTTCACCCAAAAATGAAAATTCTGTCATCATTTACTCACCCTCAAGTTGTTCCAAACCTATATGAATTTCTTTCTTGCTAAACACAAAAGAAGATATTTTGAAGAGTGTCGGTAAACAAACAGTTGATGAACACCATTGACTTCCATTGTATCCCATACATTCAACATTCAACTGTTTGTTAGAATTTTCATATTTGGAATGAACCATCCCTTTAACATCTAACAATCTATCTCTATTTTTGCGGTGACATTTGTATATTAGGAAATTTAAGCACACATTAATGGAGGACCAAACCTGCAGTATTTAAAGTCCCCCTGAAATCAAAATGTAAGTTTTTTAGCTTTTAGTATGAATATGTTAGCCTTCGGGTTATGAATAAGCTGGTGTGTTCCAAAAAAAAAAAAAGACAAAATTTGTATTTAGGAGATATAAGCATTCAAAACGTAGTCTCTTACTTCCACTAAAATGGATCACGGATTTTCATGACATCACTGCAAACTTCAGCTTCTCATCAGATCTTCTGTCCAATCAAATGCTCTCTAGAATCTGAAGTCCCACCCCTCCTACCCTATAAACAGATGCTGAAGCTGGCTGAAATCAGTCATTTGTTCACACATTTATTAGTTTCTATATGGTGAATGGCACATAGTGCACTGTATAGGGGATAGGGAACGATTCAGACAGTGTAAATATGCTTTCCATTGACGTGAATGAAGTCTATTTTTTTGCGTTAGTGTCACGTGAACTGCCGCAACACAAGCACAATCTGATCTGGTCCAGAGACACGAGAGCACAAAGCAGATCATATCCGCGTACCGCGAGTCGGCTCAGACCACAAAAGGTATCGGACCCATTTGAATTCTGCACAGAATATGCTGTATTTTAAAGCGATATGGAGGAGATACGGTTAGAGATTAGAAGGAAACTGAGGTTTTACAGAGTTTAACGGCTCTGGCCAAACTGTGGTATAAACGAAACGCTATTAACTATTTTAAAAAAGGGGCGGAGCTGTCCGATATGTCCCGCCCTGTCTTTCTGTTTCAGTTGAAATTACGTCAACACATTAAATAATGCTGCGCGTAAAAATTCACTGGGCCTGGGCCTTAAATAAATAAATAAATACAATTAAAATAAAGGAATAGATTCATTTTTAATAAAATTTAATCCTGAATTTATTTTTATATTTATTTTATTCTTTTTCATTTTTATTTATTTATTTTTTCATTCAATTTATTTTTATATTTATTTATGCATTCATATATATATATATATATATATATATATATTTTTTTTTTTTTTTTTTTTTTTCCCCATATGTATTTATTTCCAGATTTATTTAAATATGCATTTATTTATTCATTTTTACTTTTCCGTGTGCAACATGTAAATGAGGAAGGTGGTCGTAGCTCCAGTGCATTGGTTGAGCACAAAAAAAATATGAAAGAATAAACAAAAAAAAGTTAAAAAGAATAAAAATAAGTCAGGATTAAAAATGAGTTATATTTAAGTCATTTATTCTTTTATTTATTTCCCTATTATTACATTTATTTATGTATTTATTTATTTATTTATTTTAAACTTCTGCAGGTTTGGTTCTCCATACACATTCCCCTCACATTCTCATAATGTTTATACACCTTTCCAGGGTTTGTATTTGTTTCCATTATTCTCAATGATTGTTCTCATTATTGTATTACAGACTTTTTCTATGTATAAAACAAATTGTAATAGTAGCCTATGAATATTATAATTTATAGTAATTTAATTTATAGCCTAAATATTATAATTCTAAAAAAAAATATATATGCTCATTATATATGGATTCATAAAATGTCCTTAAACGGGCCTCATCAATTATTTATGTATGCATGTATTTATGTATAAATTTGTATACTATGCTGTTTGATTGCAGGTGCGTGTGTTCACGTTCTCTGTGGGTCAACACAACTATGACACAGGGCCAATAAAGTGGATGGCCTGTGCTAATAAAGGTAAGTGTTGCTTTGCTCAGTCTGTGTTTGCCCTCTAGTGGCTGAAGCACAAATATAATTCTCACATCTCACAGCCTCTTTAGCAGGTTCAGCACTGGATTGCAAAAATAAATAAATAAATGACACCATATGGTCTGTTTTCTAGGATATTTCTATGAAATCCCTTCCATCGGAGCCATCCGGATAAACACACAGGTCTGTATAAAGCCAAAGCGTTTCAAATTTGATTTGTTTATTTTGATAGTTTCTCTTGTTTAGGAGTATGTGAAGGTCCAAGGATGACTTACATTGGATTGCTTTGTGTTGTTCACTGTTGCTTAGGAATATCTAGATGTTTTGAGCAGGCCGATGGTCCTTGCAGATGCTAAACAAGTGCAGTGGACCAACGTTTACCTGGATGCTCTGGTACAACCTTTTTTAACAAACGTCATAGAAACCCTTTAAAAAACCTATGTGCTTCATTGTTTTCTGTGTTCTCTTCATGACCTAAGGAGCTGGGCCTAGTTATCACAGGCACACTACCTGTGTTCAACAAGACCAAATCCAGGGAGGGTGGATCTCAGAACCAGGTCAGTTTATCTTTTATCTTGATTTTCCAGTTGAAACACTCACAATTTTTTTATTATTACTGCCTTTTATAATTTAGGGTAATAGTGAAATGAAATTATTAAAACTCTTTGAGCTTCTACAGAGTAAAATGGTGACCAAACAGGATATAATTGTATTAAATCTGGAATATATCAGTTAAAGGGTTAGTTCACCCAAAAATGAAAATAATGTCATTTATTACTCACCCTCATGCCGTTCTACACCCAAGACCTTCGTTCATCTTTGGAACACAAATTAAGATATTTTTGTTGAAATCCGATGGCTCAGTGAAGCCTGCATAGCTAGCAATGACATTTCCTCTCTCAAGATCCATTAATGTACTAAAAACATTTTTAAATCAGTTCATGTGAGTACAGTGGTTCTATCTTAATATTATAAAGCGACGAGAATATTTTTGGTGCGCCAAAAAAACAAAATAATGACTTATATAGTGATGGCCGATTTCAAAACGCTGCTTCATCAAGCTTCGGAGCGTTATGAATCTTTCGTGTCGAATCATAAATTGGATCGCGTGTCAAACCGCCAAACTGCTGAAATCACGCTTGGGTGAACTAACCCTTTAAAATATTCCATGTGACTGCAGTGGTTCAACCTTAATTTTATGAAGTGACGAGAATACTTTTTGTGCTCAAAAATAAAACAAAAATATCGACTTTATTCAACAATTTCTTCTCTCCCCTGTCAATCTCCTATGCTGTTTACATTGTATAGACAGTGCAGGCTTCCGGGTTCTACGTCAGAACACACACTCATTATTAGTCAACGCTGTTCACGTGAGCAGTACGACGCATGCATGTGCTGTTGACACAGGACAGATAGGCCTATGTATTAAATATAGTACAATACCATTCAAGAGTTTAAGGTCGGTGAGATTTTTTTAAATAAGTCTCTTGTGCTCACCAAGGCTGCATTTATTTGAACAAAATACAGTAATATTGTGAAATATTATTACAAGTAAAATATTATATTAAAATGAAATTTATTCCCTTGATGGCAAAGCTAAATTTTCAGCATCATTACTCCAGTCTTCAGTGTCACATGATCCTTCAGAAATCATTCTAATATGCTGATTTGGGAACGTTTCTTATTATTGCCATTTTTTTGCTCAATAAGTATATATTTCTTTAAAAAAAAAAAAAAAATCTTACTGACCCCAAACTTTTGAATGGTAGTCTATATAGTACTTGGTCAGTTTGTATATATCAGTGGTATTCAAATGGCAGACCGTGGTCTAGTTTCAGACTCCAGCTTGGATAATTGCACCATTTTACCGTTTCTACAGATTAAAGTGAGCAGCGCATCAAAACAATGGAGCAGTTCACACCACAACGCTCAGGGTCGTCGTTTACGGCAATGATCTTTCGCTGCTACATCCTCTAATATTTTTATCTAGAGCCAAACACGCTTCATTCAAGCCCTTTCCACTCCATGCAAGTTGCTTCTCTCTCCTGCTAAAGACATAAAGCGCCACATTAAAAGCTGCAGACGACGCTGTTATTTTAACAACAGTAGCAGAAACACGGTGAGCAGAAAAACAAATACTTTTGCTAAAATGCTGCAGAAAACGAGAATGCAGCAAATACAATTATTTTTATCTTTCATACAGATGACTCCAAACCTTTAACTAAACCAGGTTTGTGACTGGTTAACTCATGGTGCCTTTAAAGGTTTTTTTTTTTTTTTTTTTTTCCCCCATACATTTAGCATGATTAATCAGCATATTAAGAGCATTTCATAATAAACAATGTTATAATTTGGAAAATTATTTAGAGATGGCAAGAGAAGACAAAAAAGTTTAAAATTACTAGTTAACTTTGTTTTGTGCTCATAATGAGAGTGTGTGGCTTCTATGTGCCATACACGTAGGTGTCTAAATGTAATAATAATAATAATAATAATAATTTAAAAACAAATCTGATAAACATCTGATCTTACCTTTTTATATTCATATCCAGTTGGTAGAAATATTTACTTTTTTTTTTTTTTTTGGTAAATATTGGTATAAAAAAATAAAATAACCTCTGGACCTCCACTGGAAATATAGAGACTGGACCTCTTGGAACTTTCATTGAATACCCCTGGTATATATGAATGTACCTCAAAATGTATTTGTAAAATTAATTTTATATATGTAAAAAAGGTTTACATCCCGTCTACATTATCAGCGGCCCATATAGAAAATTAAAAGATTATGTTTCATATGTTGTATTTTGATATGGTTACATATCAAAAAAATAAAATAATAATGTGTATAAATATCTCTTTATATGAACACACGTCTCTAACTGCACAAACAAGTACGTTTCAAACTGTGCCCAAAAAGTCAGAAGCGGGAATATAACATTTGAATGAACACAGAACAGAACACCAGATGTGTCATTAACAGACCCAATATGCTATTAATAGCCCAATGCTTGGAACAAAGTTCTATTTTTGTCACTTTTAATGGGGATAAAGCTACTACTGACGCAAACGTGTAAACCTCATTATCTCTTGAATGTATTAACCATGCGGACAGTGACCTTCTTAGGAACACTATGATAGTAACAGATATGGAAAATAAATATCATACAGTATCTTATCCTAAACTTTCCCAGTTGGAGGTCAAAGAATCCGTACGTTGTTTGTCTACTAAACCGCTTGACCCTCAGAAAGTTGCCGTTACTTTCCGCTCACTGACTGCGTCACTGGGTTCTTTGATAAGTTTAATATTCATTTCCAGTATGGATGACGAGAAGTCATTTAGACGTGACACTCTACAACTTTGCAATGTTTCATACCAAGTTGCAAAAGTTTACACTTTGTGAAATCTCATGCAATGTTTATTCCTTTCCAGGTGAAGTTTTGCCTCGTATATTTGGGTTACACTTTATTTTGATGGCTTGCAACAGACATTCTACTAAATATAAGTAACTTTGCAACAACATGTCAACTAACTCTCCTTAGAGTATTAGTAGACTGCTAGGTTAGGCTTAGTAGAATAAGTTGACATGTAATTGCAAAGTTACTTATAGTCAGTAGAACGTCTGTTGCGAGCCATCAAAATAAAGTGTTTGCTGATATTAAGCAGACAGTCTTCTAATAATCTTATGAGAGTTAGTTGACATGTAGTTGCAATGTTACTTATAGATAGTAGAATGTCTAAAGTGGACCATCGAAATAAAGTGTTACCCATATTTGTTTGTAAATGTCACTCCATTGCATGTCAGAATGGAAACTTATCAGAATGTTTTTGATCTCTCTTTTAGCATCAGAACCAGTTGATTTTAGGAGTGATGGGGGTGGATGTGTCTCTCGACGATATCAAAAGATTGACGCCCCGCTTCACAGTGAGTACCACAAACACAAACAATTTCAACTCAAATACATTCAGCATTTTATCTGGTTGTTGTTCCAGTCTCATAAAACACACAAAAGAAATTAAAGCATTTGGCTGATGGCAAGCACAAAAAATGACAAAAAAGCACCTCAAAAGTATCATAAAAAGTGATACATTTCAGTCTGTTCCTTATACAAAGCTAATTATTCACATAAAATCTACTTTGCATTCATGAAATTAATACTTTTATTCAGAAAGGACGCATTAAGTTGGTCAAAAGTGTCAGTAAAGACATTTATAATGATATATAATTTTAAATAAATGCTGTTCGTTTGAACTTCTATTCATCAAAGAATCATGGAAAAAATGTGTAACTGTTTCCAATATTGTTAATAACAAGAAAAGTTACTTGAGCACCAAATCGGCATATTAGAATGATTTCTTAAGGATCACGTGACACTGATGACTGGAGTAATTACTTCTGAAAATTCAGCTTTGCCATCACAGAAACAAAATACGTTTTAAAGTATATTCAAATAAAAAAGGCTTATTTTAAATTGTAATAATATTTTTACAATATTACTGTTTTCACAGGCTTTTTGATCAATATACATAATAGACTTCTTTGAAAAGCATTTAAAAATCTTACAACAGCAAACTTTTGAATGGTAGTGTAGAATAAAATATGAAGTGTCAGACGTGTCGCAACAGTTTGATGTCAAAGACTAGACAGACGAGAATTGTATGGCTTCAAAAGACTTATTATATAGTGTAAATATATAGCCTAAATTAAACACACTAATTTTATGCTGCATTTATGGCACTTTCTTCTCCGGTTTGGTGCTTGACAGCCCTATTCACTTTCACTGCATAGAAAAAAAATGATTGAAAAAAGAAAATCTGGTTTTGGGATGGGATGAGGGCGCACAAATGGCGATGAGTTTTAATTTAGGGTGAACTATTCTTTGAACGCTACATAATCCAATTTATAAGGGAACAAAGCGAAACTCACATGTTAGATGTTTTCTTTGCAGACTCTTTGAGTCGCTGTAATAAGGATAACACAGCATACATAAGATAAATGCACTATTGTTCTGCGGTCTGCCGTCTTGCGGTTTCGCCTCCTTACAGTAAGATCGCTCTTAAGAGGACGTAAGCCCTTGTACATTACATCTGTTTGTACTTACATTTGATTTGTAAATGGTTGTGATTTTCTGTTAAGCTCAGAGGAATGTTTCCAGATGAACCGACACATTTGATTAACGCTAAGTGCTCGGGGGTGATTGACAGCTCGGGTCGGCGTTCTCGGGGGATATTAGACAGTACCCCGCTAGTAAGGGATTAACCACCGCATCTCTGAGGAACCAGGTCCATTTGGTCTAAGCAGGGATTTGGGTTTGATGGTGGTCTTCTTATTCGATGTGTCCTCACTGTTCTCCTTTTTCCATTTTGTTTATTTCAGATTGGTCCTAATGGATATTATTTCGCAATTGACCCAAACGGTTACGTGCTGCTCCATCCAAACCTGCAACCAAAGGTACCAAAGCATTTTCTCCACCCAAATACCTCAAATACGACATCACAGCACATTAATGACAGAGGAAGAGGTTTTAAGGCTGCTTGTGGTAGAGAACCATGGCATACTTGTCTCATGTTAAGACGTTTCTTTCTTGTTTGACATCTATTTGACATTGGTGTTATTTAACGTCTGTAGTTCTTGTATCTCTCCGTCTCTCTTTATCTCTACCCCCTTTTTTTGGACTATGTACAGTTGAGCTCAAAAGTTTACATACCCTTTGCAGAATCTAGAAAAATGTGAATCATTTTAACAAAATAAGAAGGATCATGAAAATTGCATGTTATTTTTATTTAGTACTGTCCTGAATAAACTATTTCACATAACAGATGTTTACATGAAGTCCACAAGACAAAAAAAATAGCTGAATTTATAAAAATGACCCCATTCAAAAGTTTACATCCCCTTGATTCTTAATACTGTGTGGTTACCTGGATGATCCACGACTGTTTTTTTGTTTTGAGATGGTTGTTCATGAGTCCCTTGTTTGTTCTGAGCAGTTAAACTGAGCTCTGTTCTTCAGAAAAATCCTCCAGGTCCTGCAGATTCTTTGGTTTTCCAGCATCTTTTGCATAATTGAACCCTTTCCAGCAGTGACTATATAATTCTGAGATCCATCTTTTTACACTGAGGACAACTGAGGGACTCAAACACAACTATTAAAAAGGTTCAAACTTTCACTGATGTTCCAGAAGGAAACACGACACATTAAGAGTCGGGGATGTAAACTTTTTGAATTGGATGAACAGAATAAATTGTACTTTTTTTGTCTTCTGGGAAACATGTAAGTATCTTTTGTAGCTTCCAAAGGGCAGAACTAAATGAAAAAATATGTTCTTTAAACAAAATAAAAAAAAAAAAAAAAACTTCTGGATGGTAAAAACATCAACTTCTTGTTCAAAAGTTTTCACCCCTGACTCTTAACGCATCGTGTTTCCTTCTGGAGCATCAGTGAATGTTTGCAGCTTTTGTAATAGTTTTGTCTGAGTCCCTCAGTTGTCCTCAGTGTGAAAAGATGGATCTCAAAATCATTCAGTCACTGCTGGAAAGGGTTCAGATATGCAGAAGATGCTGGAAAACTGAAGAATCTGCAGGACCTGAAGGATTTTTCTGAAGAACAGAGCTCAGTTTAACTGCTCAAAACAAACAAGGGACTCATGAAACAATCGTGGATCATCCAGGTAACCACACAGCATTAAGAATCAAGGGGATGTAAACTTTTGAATGGGGTCATTTTTATAAATTCTGCTATTTTTTTTCTCTTGTGGACTTTATGTAAACAACAGTTATGTGAAATAGTTTATTAAGGACAGTACTAAATAAAAAATGACATGCAATTTTCATGATCCTGATCCTTTGTTAAAATGATTAACATTTTTTGCAGATTCTGCAAGGGGTATGTAAACTTTTGAGCTCAACTGTATATGTGCTGCATATTTATGTTCATTCTCACCTGTTAAACCATGTGCACATTTATATCAAGAATGTAACCAAATGTTGAATGGTGAAGATTATTGGGGGACCAAATTTAAGTTAGCCCAAACTGAAATCCCCAACTGAATATTACTATTCTGAATATTGTCCTTCCTAATATAGATGCTATATTAGATATTATATGGCTGTTAAATGAAATATAATGTCTACTGGTGACCTACAGTCTATTTTTTGGAGAAATAACGCCATATACACTACCTTTCAAAAGTTTGGGATCAGTCGTTTTTTTTTTTTTTTTTCAAGAAATTAATACTTTTATTTAGCAACAATGAATTAAATTGATCAAAAGTGACCATAAATGCTGTTCTTTTGAACTTTATATTTCTCAAAGAATCAAAGAAGAAGAAAAAAATCACAAAAAAATTCCATAATGAGCAGCACAACTGTCAGCATACTAGGATCGTGTGACACCGAAGACTTGAGTAATGATGCTGAAAATTCAGCTTTGTCATTGCAGGAATGAATTACATTTTACAATATATTTAAATAGAAAACAGTTATTGTAAATAGTAATGATTTCACAAAATAAATCCAAAGTTCTCTCATGAAACTCTAGATGGCACAGGCTATCAGGTCCTCAACCTATTAGCGTTCCACTGTACTGCTCGTGGTACACATACCTTTCAAAAGAGACCTTAGGAATGCTAAGGGGTTAACTCAATCTGCTTGCATTCACATCGTTCTCTATAGGGCATAGCTGATTGGTTCCTGCCGTATCAGCAGCCAATGAGCTTGCTGCTCAACTTCCAAAGACTCAGTCAGCATCTGCGTAGCAGTTTGCAGAAATCCTCCACCTTCCCCAGCTCCACCTGTTTAGATCTGCAATGGGTAATTCATGTATGCTATATTGTACAGCAGCAGCATGTCTTACTTGCTCACAGCAGTGTGTTGTGTATGTATTGGCAGTAGCAAGTTCCGTACTTGCTCTGCAGCAGCAATAACAGCAGCAGCAGTGTAGCAGATCTATTCCGCCAAGACCAAACATATTAACATTTTCATATCTATTACCATGCCAAACAGAGAGTTGTCATGACAGAACTGTCTTGGTGATTATAAGAGACTTAAAAGTCTTACCGACCCCAAACTTTTGAACTCTAGTGTAATCTAGAGCTGTGCAAATTGAATAAAATTTAATCAAATTTAATCTTCAAATCATTGTATCAGTATTTTTATTTTATTTATCTCTCACAGTTCAATTAATGAAGAAGCAGGTTGTTATGGAAGACTATTTCTGCCACATGAGAAAAAAAAAATCATTTGGTAAATCAGAATTATGATATATTAAGGTAATAATTATGTCATACAAAACCATGAGATCAAAAGCCTTAATTATAATATTAAGAATAATAATGACAAAAAAATTCATTGACAAAATATGTCAAATTTTATCACATTTTTATGATAAAGACCCCACATAATTTATCAAAACATTACTTTTTTTTTTTTTTGATGGAAATGGGTTACCTTAAAGGTCCTTTGGATGTGCAGTTTAAATTTTCTTATATCGTGATGCATTGAATTATGCATTGTATTGAATCATGACTCATTGCAATACCCAGCTCTAATATTATCCCCTCTGTTTTTCTTCCATTCATACGTTTTTGTGGTTAAAACCACATTACATTTGTCCATCTCATGAAACAAACGAGAAGATCAAGCATCTGCGAGTGATTCAGCTCATATCATTATTGACAAGTGTATCTGACCTCATATGTAAAGCTGTAGATTTAGAATATATGAACATGCATTTGCGGTGTGTAAACAGCCGCTCATATAGCTTTTCCTTTGGATCGGAGCATACAGCCCCTCTGCTGGGTGAGCTTTGCACATAACCTTTGCAAATCGCCCAAAGTAATGCGCGTGCTTCTGGCACCGGACCTGCATATATGTTTCTCAATGCAACTCGACTACACTTTTGCATATCAGTCTATTTGCAGGTCCCTTTGATTCTGGTATCCCACCACACACATGGGCCAGTCTGTATTTCATCTTTTAAATAAAGAATGTAAAGGAGAAAAGAGATCATGTGTGTGCGTTCAGGGTCATAGTTTATCCTCAGTCTGGATGGTAAAAGCACTGTCCATCACCTAGTCTCAGACAACCCAAGCCCACCATGACAATCTCGCAAGTTAAGGAGGTAAAATGCATTAAATATATTACGTCTGGACGGGTGTAGATTACAAATCGTTTAGACGTTCTCTGATTTAAGCTCAATATGTAATCGCAGAGAGTTATACATGTGCAGTGCTCAACAATAAGGATGACTCGGGGCCAGTGTGAGATCTTACGTTCATTGTAAACATTTGGTTTAGTTTGATGTATTTATGTTATGTAATTATGCTAATTGAGGTATGTAACCAAGGTAATGTTATCTAGCCTGCTATTATTTTGTTGAAATTTGTTGCGAATTTGACTCGTGATAGTAATGGAAGTGTCAAACAAATCAGTAATGTTTTGCACCGTATACCATTGCTTTCTGAAAAAAAGTGTTTGAATTCGTAGTTATATATATATTATATATATATATATATATACATAACCAAAATTTATTCAGACACCTTGAACATTTCATTCATTAATACAGTTTATTCACTATAGTTTAAAAAAATGGTTATAAAATATGACAAGATCTCAGAGTTAAACTGTGTCAGAAAAAAATAATCTTAATTATGTCAGATAACACTTCAGCAAAACATGGTCAGATCAAAGTGTCTGAATAATTTTTTGTTACAAATTTTTATCAATTTTACTGGTAATCCACTGTATGAAGAATTTTTGGATATAATATGTCACAGTTTACTTTATTTTGCTATCCTCACTTACATAAATGAACTATATATATATATTTCTAAAAAACAGTGTTTGAATTCGTGGTTTTATAGAGTTTATATAATATAAAATAATAAAAACAAGGTTTTAAGGTTTTTATATAATATATATATAATATAAAATATAATATTATATAATATAAAATAATAAAAAACATTTTTTTAAGGTTTTTAATTACCAATAACAAAAAATGCAAAATAAAAATAAATACGTAGTATTAATAATAATAAAAATTTATATATATATATATTTGCATTTTTTTGCACATTTTATTTTTTATTTATTGGTAATTAAAAACCTTAAAGAATTGTTTTTTATTATTATTATTTTATTAATTTTATTTAGTACATAAAAGGAAATGAAATTATACCTCAAATGGTATACACTGCCGTTCAAAAGTGTGGGGTCAGTACAATTTTATTGTTTTATTTATTTCGTTTTATTATTTTTTTTTAAAGACATCAATACTTTTTTCAGGAGTGATGCATTGAATTGATCAAAAGTGACCTTGTTACAAAATGCTCTTCATTTGAATTTTCTATTCATAAAAAAAAAAAAATCTACCATGGTTTCCACAAAATTATTAAGCAAGAAAACTGTTTTCAACATTGATAATAATAAGGAATGTTTCTTGAGCAGCAAATCAGCATATTAAAATGAGTTCTGAAGGATCATGTGACACTGAAGACTGTAGTAATGATGCTGAAAATTCAGCTTTGACATCACAGGAATAAATTATATTTTAAAATATATTAAAATAAAAAACTAAACATATTTCACAATATTACATATAAAAATTTAAAAGTCTTACAGACCCCAAACTATTAAACACAGTAGTGTATATACTTTTTTTCTGATGCATAAAATAGATTCTATAGTAGAGATTTTGTTTGAGAGATTTCCTCTCTCTTTCAGCTGTCTATGCCTGAGGACGCCTGTTATGTGAGTGGGGCAAGTGCTGAAACATGTCAGTGTTATTGCTGAAATATTGGGTCAGAGACATACAATGTTTGCTGTTAAATATACATTAAAATAACAAAGCTCCAGGTCTTATATATGGAGAGTATTAACTTCAGTCCACAAGCCATTTAAATCAAACATACAGAACACATTTCCATCCTTGGCGTCAGTAAGAACGAATGTTATGACATATTTCCATCTTGCCTCAAAGTTCCATCCTCCAGCATTTGGATTAAAAGAAACAACATAGACTGCGGGGTTCCTTCCCCTCCCTGTTGCTTCGTTTAGGGAAGACTTTGAAAACACTTAACCGAAATAAACTCGTAACATACTTCGCAAACAATGCTCTTTTTAATGAGCTCATCTATGTTGTTAAAGGCAATAAAAAAATGCAAGTGCCATTACAATCATAAACGCTAGTGTTATTGCTCCCAGCAGACTCCATGTGCAGAACGGTTGGTTTTACTTTAGTTTAGCAAGCCGACTCTGATCACATCTGAAGGTTTGATCTCTCAAGGACAGATGTTGAGATGCGATCTGGTACGGCCGCAGATCAAGCAGGCTGATTGAGAGAGACACATAGGCATGGATTGAATCTCTGAACCGTGGATGCCGTACTTAACCCCAAGCAGCGCTGATATGCAAACACAAGCCCCTAAACCATGGGGTGCCAGATCTACTGGAAACAGTTCAAAGTGTTCCACCAGTATCCAGCAGTGCAAAACACATGACTGAATTTGTCAGCTAAAGTTAAGAGAAAGCGACCACTTCGAACAAACTTTGGAGAGTCTTTCAGGGAGACTTTGAACACTGGAGGAAGGGCTAATTTGATTTTGACAGTGCAGAAATTGAACAAACCTTCATAGTATGTCAGCCATATGTTGTCTGCTCGCCAGAGAGCCAAATAATTGTGTTCAAACAGTAGGAAGGCCTACACGATGGGAATCGATTTATAGCGTGCACTTTTATTTCTTTCAAACGTTCTCATCTATGATGGATTACCGTGTTATACAATAACGGCACTGTTAACAAGTGTGGTCTCTTTCAGTGCTTAAGTAAGTTTTTGGCACCCATAAATAACTCTCTTTCTGTTTCCAATGAAATCCTTTCCATATTTCTCATTAGAACAGGATTCAGAGCCGTCGCCGCAGGCTAAGCAAAAAGCTTGCTCTAACGTTCCCTGAGGTGAGACCATGAAAACTGTGGTAGATCCAGTTCGTTCTGTCATAGAAATAGAGTGAAATAGTGCGAAATAGCTTGTTTAACTCTTATAGTTGTAGTATATCTAGTATGCCTACCTAACTGTAATCTTAGAGGCCTTGTAGTGTAATTATTATTCAAAATAATTACTGAGCTCCAGAGCCCCAAAATCTCTGTCTGTGGTAGTTACATAACGCTACATATAGCCACATTGTGCACGACACGTATGATTGAATGCAGTTTTCTTTCAGCAATAATTTGATTGGTTCAAAAGTGTATGTGTATATATATCAAACGAGTGCTGTTTTTACCCTGAATAGCACAGGTGCAAATGTGATACAACAGTTCAATAAAAAGTTAATATATGTTATATTTTAGACACAATATTGTCTGCTTTTGCTCGATTTTGCCAAGGAAAATATTACCTAAAGCCATAGCTGAACGATTGTGCATCTCCAAGCAACACACAGCAGTGTTTCTTTTCCGTGTTTTGAGCGAATCAGTCAGGTAAACCAATGATTCAATGGCCCATTCATAAAGAGAGCCATTTACTTAATTTCTGAATGAATCAGCTGTTTGAGCGAATTGAATAAATGAATGACTGCATGGGCCCTATTTTAACAGTCTAAGCGGATGGTCTGAAGCGCATGGCGCAGGTGCACTTAGGGCATGTCCGAATCCACTTTTGCTAGTTTAACGACGGAAAAAATGGTCAGCACTCAAGGCGCATGGTCCAAAAGGGTTGTACCTAGTCATGGGTGTGTTTTGGGTGTATTCTCTATTTACATGGCGGAATATAGACACCCTCAACCTGACATGTCAGTTTAAATATGTGTGTATATTGGCACGATTGGTCAAATAATTAGCCAATTTATTTCATCTTTACTGTAAATAGGTAATTCTGATACATGCAATGACTATCCATTATGACATGTAGGCATTTTTATCTTTGTGTACACAATAATTATCTTTTACACTGTAATCCTTTTATTTTTAATATTTGGCATGTTTGTGTGCTGCTGCTCGTCCGTGTGTGTGTAACAAGCAGAGTTTACGCGCGGTGTGCACCCGCCTATAGGCGCATATTACTAATGCGCCCTTTAAATAACAAAAAAAAAAAAAATAATAATAATACTGTGACTTTAAACCAGGTTTTTGTTGGTCAATGGTGCAGTCATTTTCAGTTGCCTCAAAATAGCTACACGCCAACAATGCGCCTGAACACACCTCGTTTTCAGACCAGCACGTCCATGGGCGAACAGATGGGCGCGAGTGCATTTGCTATTTAAACAACATGGGCGCTGGACATGAAAATGATAACTGCGCTGGGCTGAAACTAGCATAAAACTCTTGCGTCGTGCCTGGCGTCGCATTGCGTCGTGTGTATGATAGGGCCCAACGACTTATTCATTTAGACATTTACTGCCATGTATACTGGCAGTTTTAGTTTCTTATTTAGAGTATCAAAAAAATTATTTCATATTTCCATATTAATAAAAAACTCATTAAAGTTATAGTTCACCCAAAAATGAAAATTCTGTCATCATTTACTCACCCTCATGGCCGTTGAAGCCTAAACGTTTTTGTAATAATATTCTATGTTGAATCAAATAAAATGTTTTTTTTTCTAAAGCTACTTTTTGTAATGCCAACTTGATGCTTTTCTCATTTAACACAGTGATGACTTTAAATGATCTTTTGGGGGTAATTTCTCAGCCATATTTGATGTGTGATTAATTTGCAATTAATTTGATTAATCACCACATCGTGTAATTAAATAGATTAAAAATGTTAATCTCTTGACAGCCTCATATACTGTATACACATATAGATAGTGGGAACCAGCATTCAAAACACAGCATATGCTTATGATCAGTCATGCTCGTGTTTTCAGCAGGGATATGACTTCAGTAAGTGTGTGTAATGGTTATCAGGAGTGCTTGCATGCCATCTGATGTTTGTTTGTGTCTACAGAGTGAGAGTTCTCTGAGATATTTCCTGTCTGGCGGATCAGAAAGATAATGGTTTTTATTTGTTCCAACCATTACCAGATATACTGGAGAGTTCAGCCTACTGTAGCACGTTCAGCACTTGCATCCAATGCGTATCTCAAACAGTTGGTATTCATGTCATGTGCTTGTAATCTTAAAGGATTCAATAATGATTTCTTCATACGGCAGGTCTGTGTTCTCACTTGACCTCCATTTGTAATGCGAACAACAAAAAGATAATTTACTGTCCAAGTGAAAGCACACGAGTGAAAAATGAGAAGGAGAAAAGGGAAAGGAAAAACATTTGCTGAAACGGTACATTGCCTGTCCCACAGTGGCGTTATGGGGAAATGAACTGCCTGACATGTTTCGTCAAATTCTGCTGCTCTTTTGGCCCCTAATTGGCAAAAAGTTGCCTTTTTCTTCTTTTTAACTTTTCCTTTCAAATATTATTTACTAATATATATATATATATATATAGTATCACATACATTTATTTCAGTAGATCTGATTTTTTTTTTTTTTTTAAATCTATTATACATCTGTTTTGTGTGATATGTTTTGTAAAACTGGCATTCCCTGTGTATTTCAGGTTGGGGGGGGGATTGGGTGGGACACACAGGAACTTGTATAAATCTTTCTTTCCTGTTTATAAAAAAAAATACTGCTGCCTGGTCAAGTAAGGCATAAATATCCAGATAGTTTTAGGGGACATTATTTAAGCATTTCAAGTTATCTCAGCAAGAAAAGAGCATGATTAACAAAATGGATGTCTTTTTTAATTGTTGCCACTATATTCTCAGTGCTTCAGATTAGTAGTTTTGCGTATGAGATTGTTTTTAATAAGGCCTTTTTCTGCCATGGGTTCTTTATCTCTCTCTTGAACACTGTAATTAGTGTGATAATAGGGTTAGTCACCGTGACTCTCAGTGGTGTGCTATTATTATCACGTTCAGCATAAACAGCAACGCCCACATTAGCAGTGACATGACATATTTATGATCCAACATTGGTGCAATTCAAGCGTAGAATATTTTAGCACTTGGCAGAAAAATAGTTTACATATTTTCAGTCTACATAAGAAGTGCCAGACATACTTTTCATATGTCTCTCTCACGCTCTGCTAGATTGAGGCATGAAGCCGACACATGTCAGTCATATCTGGACGATATGTGGGTTCCCCCAGGAGGGGCGATAGCGGAGCAGAGGGCGACCCCGACACTTTGAAATCCTTCCTCAGTGTTGCCTGTCTCTCATTATGCCCCTGCTTTCATATTCAGTCCTTTTCCTTTGATTTCCTTTTCCTTTCTTTCTCATTTATATGTCTTTCTTTCTTTCTTTCTTTCTGATGTGATTGTCTTGTCTCTGTTTTTGATTCTTACATATTTGTTCTTCATCTGTCTTCTCATCTCTGCTCGCGTTTACGCTTGCTCTGATCTCCGCATTTTACATGTAAGAGTCCGACTGCCTCATTTCACCTTATAATGCTTCTTACATCATAGATTTGATGTAGGTGCCAGTGTTGTTAATATGTACAAGAGCAATGTGACGTGCAATACAGATGACGAAATCATTCGTTTCCAAGAGCAAACATTGTTTCTTGGACTTGAATGTATTACCTCATAAACTGGAGTGAGCCACAGTTTTGTTAAGCAACCCAGATTTTAATATCTACATGGTTTTTGCTCAAAAACATGAATCATAATTTAACAACAAAAATGTAATGAAATAGGTATTCGTTCAAAAAAAGTATCTGTACTTTGTATTATATAATACATGTGCATTTTTTCCGGTTAAGTCTGAATCATGGAAAAAAAGATTTTCATGTTACCATGAAAGTATTTATTTTTATTTTTTTCAGAGGTATTCAATTGTTAGAGAACAGAAATATTCAGTTTTTTGTGTTTAGAAACACAATCTTCCACCCACATTCTCTACATTTCTGTCATTCAAAAAATGTGAATGTTTATGAAAGGGAGACACAAAGGTGATTAAATGTAAATAAAATACAGATTTTTTTTCCATGAGAGTACTGAGTTTAATTTATGTTCTTCCTTCTCTGTGTAGAAGAACATATTAATCAGATTTATGCCTCCATAAATGATCTTTTTAAACACTGTATATTTCTATAGCTCAACAGAAACTTTCTCTGTGATGTATTGTAGACCTGGAGTAAATTAACACTCAACCCAAAGCTGAAAGTAAACTATAGAGAGAGAGAAATGTTAACAGCATTTGGTTCTCCTCTTTAGAACCCAAAATTCCAGGAACCTGTTACACTGGATTTTCTGGATGCAGAGCTGGAAAATGACATTAAAGTCCAGGTATGGCACAACACACACATACAAACACACACTGGCAGATTTCACTATTATTGTTTTATCGCTATATTGATGAAGCACCTGAGAGGTTTTGATTTAAAGGATTAGTTCACTTTAAAATGAAAATTACCCCATGATTTACTCACCCTCAAGCCATCCTAGGTGTATATGACTTTCTTCTTTCAAAGGAATACAATCAGAGTTATATTAATAATTAGGGATGCACCGATACCATTTTTTAAGGACCGAGTACGAGTACCGATACTTTTTTCTGGTACTCGCCGATACCGAGTACCGTTACCGATGCCTATACATTTATTAATTTCTCTCTCTCTCTTTTTTTTTTTTTTTTGGTGATGTTGCAGTTTTCAAAGCACAACACAGTGAGACTAATAAATGTAGGAAAGCTTCTTTATTATTACTCTAATGAAAAAAGTAATAATTTTTATGTGCTTGTCACAAACTTAAAGAACAAAAATTTCACAGTGTCCAATAACCTTTAAAGGGCATAATTACCAATATATAGGCCTATAATTGTTGTTATATAAAAAGAAATTTACAAACAAATTACAAACAATACAACAAATACTATAGAGATACAAATTAAATAAACTTGTTTTTCAGATACAGTAGGATTATTTACCATGAATACATTTATTTAACATATTTTGTTGTTTTATTAACATTAATGACAAATATAGACTACGGTCCCTTTAAGACAGAATCCATGGATACTGACACATATCCTGTTTTCACCGGAATGTTTACGTCGACATAAGCCATAACCGACTGTATTTACGTGAGATACTCCACACGATGGACATTTTGACAACTATGTGTGCATTTGACCATTCAGGCGCGAGGAGAACTGATCGCGCGCTGTCTGAGAGAACTGGGATCGCGCGCAAGAAAGAAAGAGAGCGCGTGCGAGAGAGAGCGCTTCTGGTCTGTGTCATTCAGCGCGATTCCGCCTATCCCGCCTTCACTAATCGATAACGAAAGCATGCAGTTCGCAATGTGTGTTGTCATCATTAATTTTGAAGTATTTCCACGCCCCATGAGGCCGACATTGTTTCTGCTGCTGCCGCCGGTATCTCTGTGCACTGAAAATTCTGTCAGTTACGTCACGTGAGGTATCGGTCTTTGGTATCGGGGGTATTTTTTACGAGTACGAGTACAAGTAGGGAAGCGCGGGGCACAACCTAACGCTTTTTGACTTTCTCAGTTTGTGTAAATCTACTTAGGGTTCAGATAATTTATTTTGTTCCACATTAATTTCACACATATCTGGTACAAATATGTGGCTTTGTTTCATTAATACAGTGTATACTTTTTTCTTTATTTACCCCGAAAGAAGGGAAGTGAAATGTGACAACATGCCCCATAGGTGGGGCACATTGTAACATGTGATGGGGCACGTTGTAACATGACCATTTGGCAGCTAAAAATGTTATGTGATTGAATTGAAAAAATATACATGACAAACTAAAATATTTTGTCAATAAAAGACAATTTTTTTTTTCATATAAAATAATAGCATTTTTTTTAGAAATTCAAATTTAAATAATTTTGTAGTTTGACAATGAACACTCTGCAAAACACAGCTATACAGCACTGGTCAAAACAATACAGGCAAACAGATGAAGAGACATATTTAGAAAAACACAGAGCTGAACAAAAACACGAGATAAATAGACGAGCCAGTACAAATGCTGAACATTTCTTGAAATAATATTTTCTGGATGTTCAGGTTCTTCCTCTCAGTCTTTATTCACCTTTTTTATATAGTTTATCAACAGAAATTCATAAAAGTTAATTATGCCAGTTATATCGTAACTGTATAGAACAGTATACTTCTAATAGCGGGGCACATTGTAACGCAGTGTTACAATGAACCCTATCTGCGCAACTGGAATTTAAACCTGGTTAGTGTCTTCTGATAGTTAGTGAAGCATTAAAGAACTACCCAAACTGCTAAACAAGAGATGGGAGATTAAAATAATATCAGATTTGTCTAATTTTAAATAAACACAAAAAATATAGATGGAAAATTATCTTAAGTAAGAAATTTACTTTTGCTATTGTTAAATAAATGTTCAGTGATATCTCACAAAGATTTCTGAATTTTGGCTCAATTTTTTCTCTATATATTGTCGATATGGCAACTAGTAAATACACTAAGTTTCTTCATGCTAGTGTGTGTGGAAGTATTTAAACCGTGTGTTACAACTAACCCCGCGTTAGTTTGTGCCCCGCGCTCCCCTACTTGAGCTTGGTATCGGTATCGGTGCATCCCTATTAATAATCACCCTGATGCTCCTAAACTTTATAATGGCAGTGCACGGAAACCACCTGTTTAAACTCAGAAAAGTGCAACCATCCATCATAAACATACTCCACACGGCTCCGGGGGGTAAATAAAGGCCTTCTGAATCTAAGCGGTGCGTTTGTGTAAGAAAAATATCCATATTTAACAAGTTATAAAGTAAAATATCTAGCTTCCAGACCACCTTCCGTATTCAACTTACGAAGAAAGTGTAACGCCTCTCGCAGTTCAAAACACTTTCGCTATGTCCGTATTCAACTTAGTTGAATATGTCCGTATTCAACTTACGAAACAAGCGTAACTGACACGACATCAGTTACGTTTTTTGTCGTAAGTTGAATACGGAAGGCGTGAACTAAAAAAGAGAACTAATCCTTTAATGCACAAACTCTTACAGTATGGTGTTTACAAATGTGCTGATTTGTAAGTTACGATTTGATAGAATATAATAGAATAGAATAGAATATTACTTGTATGGGTTTCTTGAAGAACTGTTTAAACCATTTCAGTTACAAAACATGTGTTGAAAACCCCTTTTGCTCATGGGATGCATATTTAGCATAGATAGTAGGGATTTATGTGAGTAGCTGACATTAAGCCTGACCACACAAGTCAAAGACCATTTTTTTTTTACACAAAATGAAATGTATTTGCAGATGAAAATATACATTATTCATCTGTATTTGCAGATGAAAATGTACATGATTCAATGAGCTCAAGGAAATATGGCTCTGTAATTCCTTTACAAAAACATGCCAACATTTTTGACCTTTTTTTATCAGTTTTTGGACACTATTATGAATATTATAAATTGGCAGTGGTAGACACCTCTGTGATTCATATACCATGGTATTCTCAAAGTATCTTTAAATGTACCATGTGAATACCGGGGTATATGAATATAGTGTTGCCATAATAACACAGATCTTCTGATCTCTCTCTCAGATACGGACTTTGATGATTGACAGAGACCCTGGGGAGAAAACGATCGAAACGCTTGTGAAATCTCAAGATGAGGTGTGTAGATCTTCTATAATTCTTCTTCTGCACCATATTTTGTCTGCATTTTTGGTTTGTTTATAACTTTTATTCCAATATCAGAGATACATTGATCGAGGAATCAGGACATACACCTGGGCACCAGTTAATGGGACAGACTACAGGTCTGAGTTAAGGCATTACCTATGCAAAGTGTTTCATAACTCCCATAAGTTTTTGTATGTATAAAACACGTTGTCTTTTTCTTCTCTGTGTGTGGGTGTTCTGCAGCCTGGCCTTGGTCTTGCCTGAATACAGTCTGCATTACATCGAGGCAAACCTGGGGAACACTATAAAACAAGCCATGTGTGAGTACCACCTGTTTTACCGCCCAGAACACACAAACCAGCTCCCCACGTTGAGCAAACATACTATAATTTTACTAAAAAGATCAGATAGAGCCTTCGGCATGCAAAGCTATTGTTTTATGAAATAGCTGAGACTGCTTGCAAATATTTTTCATCGGCTCGCAAGAGAGGTCTGCCTGTTTGTGTGTGTGTGTGAGTGTGACCTCGATTGTCAGGGCTGCTCTCTGTATTAAACTGAGGTCCAGCTGGTCTCCACCCATCCTGAGCAGTGTAGCCAGGCGTTTGATCTGAATCTCCCCAGCACACAGGGGCCCCGGCTGGGAAGAGAGACTGCAAATGCTCCCTCCCCTCTGGACATGTGCTGCTGAGGTCCAGATCTGCACACATACACAGACGCTCAGCTCATTTGGAGTAATATTCCAGGTTAAGCTCTATCGATAGCATGTGGCTTGCTGTCAGTTTAGCAAAGAAAATGACTTCAACTTGTACCTCGATTCCCCATAGACTTCTATTTCTGTATAGTTTTTTGTTTGCTTTATAAACCCAGGTACACGTCAAACTTATTTTCAGTGGTAATTGACAGATGCTGTCGATGCACTTAAGCCAGAACATTCCTTAAAGGAACAGCTCACCCAGAAATGAAAATTGCCATTATTTACTGACTCTTGTGTGGTTACAAACCTGTATACTGATATTTTTTTTCTGGAAAACATGAAAGGAGAAGTTTTATGTTGCTTCTTTTGATATAACAAAAGTTCATATTTCATACAAAAAATGATTATACTATTATATGTAGTCTATATGGCTCCTGCGCTATATATTATATGTCTTTTGAAGCCTTATGAACAGACCAAAGTTATTATAGTCATGCTAATCAGTGAGGTGAATTTGAGAACCAGATCAGACTGATTCTTAAACTGGTTCATGAAAAGAACTGGATCAAAAGAACGATTTGTTTCCAATTCAGATTAAAAATGTCAGGATTTTGAGTAAATAATGACTATTTTTCCTCTTTGGGTGAACTATTTATTTAAAACAATGGAGACATACATTACCAGACACATTTATTCTACGTAAATGGACATGTGCAAAACTAAGTCTTTCTTCAATCTCTCCTTTCTCTTCCTTTCCATCTTTAAATGACAGCACAATGGGGCAAGTACTATTTGTCTGTCTATCTTTTACAGTTCTTTCTCTGTGTGTTCTCCTGAGCTTACCTGTCTTTATTTACATTACTTACGTTTATATATACATTTATTTACGCATGATTTTAAGTTAGGTTTTCCATGCTTAACTCATTTGTTTGTTTAGGTAGCTTACTTTTTATGCATGGTCTGTGCAACATCAGTTGATTAATCACTGACAGTGTTTGGTGCTTGTCTAAATATGCATGTGCAGTTAGATATGTAAAAAATAAATAAATAAAAGATTCCAATTTTTATTACCCATGCAAATATAAACCACCACAAATTGCTAGGGTATTCTTGTTTACTTCCAGGGTGTTTATATGTGGTTGGTAAGTTTTTTTCTGAGCAGTGTTGTTTTTACTATTATAGTATGTATACATATTTGGAAGTTTTTGTTTGTTTGTTTGTTTATTTGTTTGTTTGTTTTATATTTTCAGTTTTCATTTAAATTTTTGTTTGTTTTAGTAATGTTTATGTACTTTAAGATCTTTAGTATTTCTTTTTAGCTTTAATTTATTTTTATTTCAGTTTTAGTAATTTTAGTATTTCAGTTTGTTGCCATTATAACATTTATCATTTTTATTTATTTAAGTTTAAATTTTTTATCTAATATTTATCTTTATTTCAGCTTTATTACAGTTGATTTTTAATAGTTTTAGTTTTACTCTTTCCCCGCCATTGACGGAAATTTCCGGCAATCCATGTTTTCATTGTTATAAGGTAGGGGTCGCTATTATGCATCTTCTAAAAGAGTACAGAGTCTTGAAATGTCCTGTTCACACAGCAACTTACAGTAGCGTCTCGAATACTATATGAGAATACCCCGTATTCTCTTACCGATAACCATTGTGACATTGACCAAAGTAATATCAAAGATGGTGACGTCCACAAAACTGAAAAGTCTTATGAATTTTGACACGACAAGAGTCCAAGCTGCGAGTTCATCCCTCAAATCTTCATTAACCGTCAGCAGCTTTTATATCTGGGCAGAGAGTAGAGCAAGAATTTCCAAGAATCCTGAAAATTTATGTGCGAGTTCGGTTAAATAATGCTGTTGTCACTCCCGTAAATAACCAAACTTTGTGTGAATGTAACTGTATTAAAGGGATACCCTCAAGTTGTTCCAAACCTGTATTAATTTGGTTCTTCTGCTGAACACAAAAGAAGATATTTTGAAGAATATGGGTAACCAAACAGTTGATGGGCCCCGCTGACTTCCATAGTATGGAGGAAAAAAAAATACTACGAAAGTCAATTGCTATGTTTCCTTCCAAAGTTGCAAATTTAACTTGTGTGCAAATTTGTAATATCGCATAAAACATTTGTGAATAAAGCATCCAGTAAGTCGAAGAGAACAAAACGGTCACTTCCTGATAAACTGCAGTTAAATATCACTAAGAAAAATGGAAGTTGCTGCTGTAGAAGCCACTGTATATAATCATTTTTGTATATAATAAATGACTTGCGCCTCAGCACACAGACAAAACGCAATAAGCGCTGATCCCAGGTGTTTGTGAACGCAGTCGCTTCTGGAAGGGAACTATACTGAACCACTTTAACGACAGGCTTTGCTCAGGCATCACAGAATGACCAAAACAGCATTTCAGATGGTCCAGTCTTTTGTGTACTACAACACTAGTTCTGAGTGGTTCTTGCATTGTTGTTATGCGGTTGCTAGGTGGTTTCCAGGGTATTGCTATACATTACTTGGGTGTTTATATCTCTATGATATTCTGGTCCCTAGATATGGTCCAGGTCTCTTCTTCAATGTATATCTATGAGATAATCACAAGCCCAATTTCTTTTAAAAGTAATAGCACACTTCTCCTCAACAAGCCACAAGATTTGATGTATCATTCAGGTCTGTGGCACGAAGGATTGTGAGATATATTATGAGTTTTACTCTTGCAACACTGCACAGGGGCCATGCAGAAGGAACATGTCAGAATGCAGAACTCTGAGCCAGAAGCTTTTTTCTCCTTCTCACTGTTCATCAGCATCATTGTTTTAGCATAACATTGCTTTGTAAGATCACATAGCTTTAACTTTAGTCACTATAAGCAAGAAAGCCAACAAAGGAAATTTTAGCTTGTGAAACAATGAGTAAAGCAGGGTTTGAAGACTGGAAGGGGCCACAGAAGGTCATTTTGTGGCTTGTAAGCAGTAGCTTTCAGCTACTTGAGGCACCAGCGGTCACAGTAATTTAATGTTTTGTACGCAAGTTATAATTGTGCATCTAATTTATTATGTGCGAGCGTGTTTGGGTGTGTGTTAATGTGCTAAAACTGATATTTCTGTATCCTGGAGTGTGCTACCGCAGATATGTGTGAGTATGTGGTATCTCTTTCTTTCTCTTCCTCCCCTTATTCCCTTTCTCTCCATTTCTTGTCGTAAAGGATCCTGGCACAGGTTTACGGGCTCGTAAAGAGGCAGGTCCATATGGTTATTGAGAAAGGGGAAAGAGGCAGCGGCGCAGAGGTCAGGTCTTTGCGGTGGTCTTCAGAGTGCTCCTGGATACCTTAGGAGTCCAACTCTGCGCTCTGGGAGCTCCACGGGGCTTGTATGACCAAAGCCGAAAGCCGAATGTAAACTTCAGACAGGCAGAACGAGAGAAGTGTGGCTTTTGGGAGCCGTGTAGAGCAAATAATGAGAAGAACAGGTGAACGTGGAGATCTCTCAAGGGACGTGTCCTTATGGCTGGTCGTAACTGAACCTGTGATGATGGACTCGGCTGCTTGGATTGCAGACCCTGGACTAGACTGGATCTTACAAGTTCTGGATGTTTGGGCTTGATTAGCCTCACATGTGTTTGTTGCCAAGTACCCAGAAAGTGTTTGTTGGAGATCAGGGTTGTTAGTTTGAGAAGAAAAGAATCTGAAATGGCTAATTATATTGACTGTAAATTTAGAGCAGATGTGAAGCCTTTAACTCATTGACACATTGACAGAAGCTTCAAACACCCATTTGCACACAAACTAGGGTCTAACACCACTCTGTTTTGACATATGCAGACATGCAGACTCTATTATGTTGGCCTCACTGTCATCAGCGGAGGAAACCCGTGTCATTGTTTTTTTTCTGATCTTCTGCTAATGGCAGTAATGAGAGTAGAGCTAATGATGGCTTATGTATAGATGCAGATGACATGGCCTACCTAACTCTTGATTGTATTTGTGATCCCCTTGCTGCTAGTCAGATCCACTGTATGATGACCAGTTTTATTATAGTATTATTTATATACTTTTGTAGCATTTGTTATTTGGAATTTAATTTTTTTTAATATATCTTCAGTTTTTATTTTAATTTAAAGTACCTGTAAAGGCAATTCTGAGATTTGTTTCTAAACACATTATAAATGTTAGAAATGGATTGCTGAAGCACATTACAAAGAATTTGAACTGTGTAGTACTGAAATGTAGAGTTAGACCATTGAAGGTTTTTTTTTTTTTTTTTACCATTCCTGTGTTCAGGATTTTTTGGGCGGGCCTAAAATCAGGGTTGTAGGGGTTGCAGTATCAGGTTTTCACAACAAAACCCACCAAATTGCTACTCAAAACTAGCCCAATAGTGATTTGCGGGGTTGGGGGGTTCAGGGGGGTAAAATCCGCATTTTTTGCAGGGTTCCCCTGGTAAAATTTGTATTCCAGGGGCTAAATATCATGTTATTTGGGGTCGCTTCAACCCGCGAACATGAAAAACAACCCACGGAAATAGTGTAAATGTAGCCCAATTCCGTGGGAAAACCGCTGCCTTGGCAACACTGGGCAGTATGTGCCCACCAATGAGTGTAAGTTGCCTTGTGTGCCTGTTATAATTATAGTAGGTAGTCCACAGGCGGCAGCTTTCCTGCGAGTGGCCGTGGTTTCAGTGCAGACAGTGGACACACCCCCAGCGTTTGAGAGCAGAGAATACTGCTCATTTTTTAAAGATTTTTATTAATTATTTTATTTTCTTGGCAGCTTTTTTTATCATTCAAATTTGGCTGGGTGGTTAATAACACATTTTTCTGTGGTGTGACAAACTATATATTTTATTTATTTTCAGGTGTTTTTTTTTATTAAATTGTTTTTTTGTTTGTTTTTTTAGGTAGCAATAACACTGATGATGACTCAACATTGAAATGCAGTAACTGTCCAGTCACTTCCAGATATTCTGTGCTGCCATTTCCAAGTTTAGGGTTTCTAAAAAAAACCTGCTGGTAGAATGCATGTAGTGACATCGCCACTCAGGATTACTTACTTGTCTGTTGCCTCGCTGCCACAGTTTCTCTGTAGTTGGCCATGCGTGCTATTTGAGCAAAGTTAACGCAACTTAATGATAAATAAAAAATACTATCTGATCATCCTCTGTAATGCGGTCGCTATTTACATCTCATATCGTCTGTAAACACTTGCGTGACCAAGGCAACGACTGACACATTTGTATTACATTCCATAGAGCTCTGTTATCAGTGGAAAATGAAACCACATCAATACCGTCTAGAGCAGCACAGAATGGAACGCTTAAGCAACGAGAACAGTTTGGCCCAAAGGTAGTGTGATGCAAGGGTGTGCTGGGTGGTTGCCAGGGCGTTGCTATGAAATTTCTGAGCTCTAAGTGGTTTTAAAACCGTATCTATGCAGTTGTAAGGGTGTTCTAGGTGATTGTTAGGGCATTGGAGTCGGGGTGGTTGCTTAGTAGCTGTCAAAAGAGGGTTCTTCAGATCTGGCCTTGGAGGTCCACTGTCCCACAGAGTTTAGCTCCAACCCATATCAAACTCACCTGCCTATAATAGCTTTTTAATAATCCTGAAGACCTTGATTTGCTTGTTCAGGTGTGTTTGATTAGGGTTGGATTTAACTCTGCAGGACAGTGGACCTCCAGGGCCCGATTTGATGCAAAAAAAAATAAAATAAATAAAATAATCCTGGCTATAAAATCCTATTCGATGAGCCGCATTTGAAGTTGTTTTAAATTAGCCAGAATATGCACATCAACTGTAGTAAATTCAGTAATGCATGGCATCTCATGGGTTTAGTAAAAGTATGTAAATTGGATCTAGCACTACTTTTTTGATTATACTTGCTAATTTTGGCTCTAGTCATTTTCATATTAGATTTTACAACTTTCTGAAGTAATTGCCACAAACATCAGCCAAGAACACAAAGCTTTGTACACAGGAAGTTATCAGTTCTCAACAGTATATTAAAACATAATTAGATGCATCTGAATATTTTGAGCAACTGTCTTAAATTGTTTTGTTTTATAACAATCATTGTCAGTTTTGATTGTAACATAAAAAATATGGTTAATCGTTTGTATGGCTTGGTGAAAGTGCAGTCCGGAAGTTTCTAGACATAGCAACTTCTGTATGCTGAGATGATCTGGTTCTGTTTTAGTTTGTGTGATGATATACTGGCTCACATCAATGACTGATTGCGTGTGCACCTTTGATGTACAAAGAGAGTTTGATGTGACTTCACCAAACACTGGCTGACCTTTTTTTTTTTGCTGATCGTGAAAACTGCATGCCAATTTGTTCGACCATCTTGTCATTTGATGTATTCATCAAGCATCAGAATTATTTTACAATGCCTGCCAAACTTTCCACTCACTCCTCTCGTAACTCTCTGTGTTGAATGGAAAGGACTGTCTGCATCCATTTCTTCATGTCTGTAATCTCAAACTCGCGTCTTTGTTGTGTGTCCAGGCTTTGGCTTAATCTGAAACCACCATGTTTCTCCATGTGCATGTTTTATGTGAAATGCTGTTTTCAGAGTATCCGGTTTACAATGTTGGACATCTTTTGGGACTATGATGACTGTGGTAACTTTGTCTTTCTCTTTGTCTTCTGATTGGTTGGATTTTCACCACAGGGAACAAGGGCAAGTACTGCACCCTCCTCTTCTAAGATCTTCACGTTTTATTACATTCGTCAGTTGTATCATTTTATTTTCAGTGTCATTCGCATGCATCTTTTCCTGCTTTTTTCCCAGAGTAGTCATGTCATACATCTGTATGCATGCAATTAAAATAATCTGTCACTTCTCATGAGCACATTTCATATCACATACAGTTTTCTTAATCTATAAACATTACATTCATTTTGCATGTTGTTAATTTTATCATTTTTCTTTTACAGTTTCTCCCATAAAATGTGTTCTGTCAAATCAACCGATATGGGTTTTTGCAATGGCCAGTGCTATTACTGATAACTAGAGATTGGCATGGTGGATATAATGCTGAATGATATATTTGAAATCTCCCAAAAAAAATCTTAAACCAGCCTAAGATTGTTTGATGTTCATTTGTTGGTCTTCCAGGCTGGTCTATTGGCTGGTTTTAGAGGATTTTTGTTCTTTTTTCAGCTCTGGATGCCAGCTAGACCAGCTGAAGACCAGCTTGGCCATGCCACAAGACCATATAAACCAGTTTAGGCTGGTTTATGCATGTATTACAATGAAATTAACATTTTGTTATTCCATATTAATTTGAATTTCCCTTTTCTAGTCTATGCCAGTCTAAACTCAGAATGGCCACACTGTAAAAAATCACGTAAAATTTACAGTAAAAAAACGGCAGCTGTGGTTGCCAGAGCTTTACCGTAAAAAATATGGTAGCAACGCTTTAGGTTTTACGGGACAGCTGTCTATATTACAGTTCAAAACCGTATAATTTAAAGGTTTATATTGTAATAATTATGGTTCATAACTGTTTATTTTACACACTGTAAAAAAAAAAAAAAAATCTGTTAAATTTACTGTAAAAAAAACTTATTTCATTAACTGATATAATGTTCATTTACCAACCTATTGAAGTACTAATATCTGTTTTGTACTTTTGTAATACACAAACATTAGATGTAACATAAAACCCTAATGTACATAACCGATTAGAAAAAAACTAAGAAGAAACAGAGTTATTTCAGCAAAAATACATCAAATGTGAAGTGTCACGCAGGGAATTGTGGGAATGTCAAGTTATGGTTTTTCACTGTAAATCATACAATGACGTTATTTTTCACTTTAAAAAACTGTAAATTTAACAGTATTTTACCGTAAAATTACATTAAATGTACCTTTAGATCTATTACAGTTATTCACCGTGTATAGTACAGAAACTTTCTGTAAACCAATTAACTGTTTTTCACCGTAGCATTTTTAGTGTTTTACCATTAAAATCATGGCCATTTTTTACAGTGCATATATTGGATGATACATTGGTCTATCACTCCTGTCATTTCATAGTTTTGAATATTTTTAATATTATCTGTCTAAACACATCTTTCTCTCTATCTCTATCTCTCTATAGTCTCTGAGACCATGCAGCAGGAGAAATTTGAGGAATATGGGTACACCTTTATTGCACCTAGGTAACACACACACACACACACATATATATATATATATATACACAGAGCAAAAATGGCAGACCTCCCACAGGGTTTAGTCATGACAGGTTTATATGGGCTGTATCTAGACTCTATTGGTCTTTGAAGGCCTGTAAATTCACACCTTCAGACCCACACTTCACTCCCCTTAACAATGGATCCCACAGACACGGCAGCAGCAAAAATGTTTGGTCTCAATTTCACACTACTTAAATGAACAAGCCTTATCGTGGCCATCAAACTAGTGTTTTTTCTGTGAAAATATATATATATTTATATATATATATATATATATATATATATATATTTTTTTTTTTTTTTTTTTTTTTTCTTTCTCTCTCCAGGGAATACTGCAAGGACCTGAAAGTCTCATCCAACAACACCCAGTTCCTGATGGACTTTAATGAGTACATTGATAGAAAAACACCAAATGATCCTATGTGTGAGTGCAAACTTTTTATAGAACACATTTATACATCTGAGAGGGTGAGCTGTGAGTATATACTGTGTGGGACATATAGTACATAGACATAGTATTCAGGTATTATGTATACACAGAGCACACTGCTATCTATCTATCTATCATCTACCTATCTGTCTATCTATCTATCTATCTATCTAAAGCAAAAATACAATTTTACAAAACAATTTAATTAAAACTGCATTTACTGCTGTTTAATTTTACATAGTACTCTATATAATTTTCACATACTTAAAAAAAACTGTAATTAGTATACAGTGTGTAGTGCAGTATGACATGAATGTTCAGTTCAAATGAACATACAAACACTCTCAGTGAACTCTCATTGGTTCATAGTTAAATGTGTATGTGTTTTATGAGTCATTTTTGCAGTGACTTTAAACCAACTGGATATTTTATCTAATGTGAAGACATCTAAGTTTCAAATACTTTTTGGGACCACTGTATTACATTACCTTTTGCATATATAAACCACTGCGGTCATTATTGAATACATGATGTAATGATATTAGAGGTGAGAGGACTCCGATTACTTTCTTGTAGTGACTGAGTCAGGTTGATTCCCGCTCAACTGATGTCAGCGTGTGTGGCGGTCCCGCTGACTGAGAAGGTGACCCCTGCCAGCACTCTGTTTAATCAGCCTGTAATTGATTAGTCTGCTCTGTAATGACTCCACCGCTGTCATCCTAATGTTCATACCCATGATGACTCACTGTGTTTTCTGTAAAGAGATGCTATTGCTGCAGCACTCACACGCGAACACACCCAAAGATGTTTGCTAGCTCTTTGATTACTCAGAAAGGCATTACACTTTTTTAAAAGAAAATGAAATGGGTATATACACTACCAGTCAAAAGTTTGGACACGGTGAGATTTTTAATGTTTTTAAAAGAAGTTTCGTCTGCTCACCAAGGCTGCATTTATTTAATTAAAAATACAGTAAAAACAGTAATATTGTGAAATATTATTACAATTTAAAATAACTGTTTTCTGTTTGAATATATTTTATAAAGTAATTTATTCCTGTGATGGCAAAGCTGAATTTTCAGCATCATTACTCCAGTCTTCACTGTCACATGATCCTTCAGAAATCATTCTAATATGCTGATCTGCTGCTCAAGAAACATTTATGATTATTATCAATGTTGAAACAGTTGTGTACTTTTTTTTTTCAGGATTCCTTGATGAATAGAAAGTTCAAAAGAACAGCATTTATCTGAAATACAAAGCTTTTGTAACATTATACACTACCGTTCAAAAGTTTGAGGTCAGTAAGAAATTTTTATTTTTATTTTTTTGAAAAGAAATTAAAGAAATCAATACTTTTATTCAGCAAGGATGCATTAAATCGATCAAAAGTGACAGTAAAGACATTTATAATGTTACAAAAGATTATATTTCAAATAAATGCTGTTCTTTTGAACTTTCTATTCATCAAAGAATCCTGAAAAAAAAATATTGTACACAAATATTTTGTACAATTGTACACAATAAATGTTTCTTGAGCAGCAGATCAGCATATTAGAATGATTTCTGGAGGATCATGTGACACTGAAGACTGGAGTAATGATGCTGAAAATTCAGCTTTGATCACAGGAATAAATTACTTCATAAAATATATTCAAACAGTTATTTTAAATTGTAATAATATTTCACAATATTACTGTTTTTACTGTATTTTTAATTAAATAAATGCAGCCTTGGTGAGCAGACAAAACTTTTTTTAAAAACAAAAAAAATCTTACCGTGTCCAAACTTTTGACTGGTAGTGTGTGTGTGTGTGTGTGTGTGTATATATATATATATATATATATATATATATATATATATATATATATACACCAATCAGGCATAACATTATGACCACCTTCCTAATATTGTGTTGGTCCCCCTTTTGCTGCCAAAACAGCCCTGACCCATTGAGGCATGGACTCCACTAGACCCCTGAAGGTGTGCTGTGGTATCTGGCACCAAGATATTAGCAGCAGATTCTTTAAGTCCTGTAAGTTGTGAGGTGGGGCCTCCATGGATCAGACTTGTTTGTTCAGCACATCCTACAGATGCTGGATTGGGTTGAGATCTGGGGAATTTGGAGGCCAAGTCAACACCTCAAACTTGTTGTTGTGCTCCTCAAACCATTCCTGAACCATTTTTGCTTTGTGGCAGGGCGCATTATCCTGCTGAAAGAGGCCACAGCCACCAGGGAATATCATTTCCATGAAAGAGTGTACATGGTCTGCAACAATGCTTAAGTAGGTGGTACGTGTCAAAGTAACATCCACATGGATGGCAAGACCCAAGGTTTCCCAGCAGAACATTGCCCAAAACATCACACTGCCTTCGCCGGCTTGCCTTCATCCCATAGTGCGTCCTGTTGCCATGTGTTGCCCAGGTAAGCGCGGCCATCCATCCATACACGCACCCGGCCATCCACGTGATGTAAAAGAAAATGTGATTCATCAGACCAGGCCACCTTCTTTCTATTGCTCCGTGGTCCAGTTCTGATGCTCACGTGCCCACTGTTGGCGCTTTCGGCGGTGGACAGGGGTCAGCATGGGCACCCTGACTGGTCTATGGCTATGCAGCCCCATATGCAACAAACTGCGATGCACTGTGTATTCTGACACCTTTCTATCAGAACCAGCATTAACTTCTTGAGCAAATTAAGCTACAGTTCTGTTGGATCAGACCACACGGGCCAGCCTTCGCTCCCCACGTGCATCAATGAGCCTTGGCCGCCCATGACCCTGTCGCCGGTTCACCACTGTTCCTCCCTTAGGCCACTTTTGATAGATACTGACCACTGCAGACCAGGAACACTCCACGAGAGCTGCAGTTTTGGAGATGCTCTGACCCAGTCAGCTAGTCATCACAATTTGGCCCTCGTCAAACTCGCTCAAATCCTTACGCTTGCCCATTTTTC